>JAVDPK010002566.1:346031-379842 GCA_034780415.1 Cichlasoma orientale | reverse complement strand
ATATGTAAAAAGTTATATTTCTTTTAAAATTCAGCTGGTGCGGCTTATATTCAGGTGCACTCAATAGTCCGGAATTTACGGTAAATATTTTTCTGTGGTGGTAATTTTACTGCACACAGATAACTTGTCCTTGTTTCTTTTCAGGAGGTGTGCACGAGAGGCTGCAGCAAGATACAACGATGAGTGTGACCTCCTGGTTTCTGGTGAGCAGCGGTGGGACTCGCCACCGACTCCCGCGGGAAATGATCTTTGTTGGCCGGGATGACTGCGAGCTCATGCTACAGGTGAATATGCTTGACACACCTCTTTTTCCATTGAAAGCAGCTTCAATAAACAACAACATCCTGCTTGATGTTACTGTTAATGTATTATGTTAACTGCTATACACACAGCTGTAGCCATACCTAGAAATTACACTCAGTTTTATAAGTAAGCTGCTGAATCAACATTGACCTGTAGATAGCTGTACTAAGGATGCATGAGCCTTCCATGCTCATGCTGTTGCTCTTAAAGTAGCAGAGGTTGTTTATATGTCTGCATGTTGGTGTGTCTCTGCAGCTGTGCATGCATCCAGAGAGACCATGTGCATGGTCATGTGTACCTCTGGTCACTGAACTAATAATAGAAATTGGGGCAGATACCTCTTGAGTTAGATCTTATCTGACTGGGTATGTTGTTGTGGATAGAGTACTCATCTACGGTTGCAGCACTCTCAGTTATGACATTACATTTTCAGAGAACTTTTTACTGCCACCAGCGCCTGTCAGAAAGTATGACTGTCAAAAACGCATTTCGTTAGGACTCGCTGATCCTGAGCCAGCAGACATTTTCTGTTCACTGTTTACACAATGCATCACACGTACACTTCTGTCAGCTTTCAGTTTCTGTTTTCTGTACAAAGCTTCTATACAACACTGAAAACTTGTTTTTCTGTATGCAGTTGTTGTTAGCTAAATGAAAAAGGTTCCCTGTGTTGAAGATAATCAAATCCAAACTTCAGAGGTGTTTAAAATACAACCTATTTATGGGTTTAATAGGTTGAATTGGAAAAGAGTAGTTTATTCTTTTTTTTAAATATAAAGCACAAGACTTTTTTTAACTTGAGAACTTGGCTTTATTGACTACATTAGCAAAGAAACGTAACTTCTTAGCTGATTACTAGCATCTTGAATGATAATTTATGGCTGTTAAACTGAGAACATCTCTGCCTAAAAAAGTCAGCATGCTGTAACCTAGCTTTTATAATTCTCAGGTTTCCAATGATCACATACTGTATCATGTAGATTTGCAAATGCTGATGCTTATTTGTAAAACACAAATGAGTCTAAGGAATAGGCACTTAAAATTAGACCAGATCTTTAAGGGGTCTTGTGTTGAGTCATATACATACAACACAGAGACTAAAGTTCCATTCATCCATTTTCTTCCGTTTATCCGGGGCTGGGTCACGGGGGCAGCAACCTAAGCAAAGAAGCCCAGACCTCCCTCTCCCCAGCCACCTCCTCCAGCTCATCCGGGTGGGACAGGCTAGCTGAGAGGTATAATCTCTCCAGCATGTCCTGGGTCTGCCCCAGGGCCTCCTCCCGGTAGGACATGCCCAGAACACCTCACCCAAGAGCCGCCCAGCAGGCATCCAAGTCAGATGCTTGAACCACCTCAACTGGCTCCTTTCAAATGGGGAGGAGCAGTGGTTATACTCTGAGCCGCTCCTGAATGACTGCACTCCTCACCCTATCTCTAAGGGAGAGGGCAGCCAGCTTTCGGCGGAAGCTAATTTCTGCCACTAAGTTTAAAGTTGAAATCGATTTTTGTAAAATATATAGCTTTTTATGGAAAGTTTATGATGATACTACTCATACCTTCTAATTGAAAATTTTAAAATATATTAAAACAAACTATTTACACCTCATTAATGTGTTTGCATCCATAAAACTTGGAAAGTGCTTGCTGTTCTGACAGTATTGATCATATTACACCTTTTCAGTCTGTTAGTTTCTATTAGTTTCCTCTCACAGCCTCCAGTGGCTAACTAATATAAGCTGTTTGCTGAAGCATGTAGAGTTGTAAAAGATCTCTTTCTTTTCCTCAAACGGTTTTTAATGTGATTTTGATGACCTGCATGTCTTCAGGTTCTGTATGTGTTTGTTGTTGTTGTCGTTGTTGTGTGTGTGTGTTCGTGTGTGTTTGTGTTCTTGTAATTCTATCTTTGTCATATCTTTGGAACCAGAGAAAGATAAAGGAACTATTCCAAGTTACAGACATTATTATTTGTGTATTTGGACAGCACTTGTAAAGCAGCTTACAGTTACCCTCCATGTGACTGTTTTAACAAGCCAAGGCATCATCACATGGCTTAAGCCTGCTTGTGTCATGCACCAAATAAAACACCAATGCACGCTCACAGATAGAATATCAAACTTCAAGTGAATATATGACAGAGAATTATCACACAGTTGTTTGAGTGGTCTGTGTAAGTGTTTTGTAAATGTTTTGTTGTCATCTTGAAGAATGAGCTTGTTTTTCCCATCAGTAATACACATACGGTGTTTGAGCCTTGTGGTATTTGCAAACTAAGGATAATGATCCGAAAGGCCTTGCTTTATTTTCTTATCAAACAGAGGAGTGCAGTGAATACAGGAACATGATCTTTATGATGTCAGTTCGACTGCTACAAATGTTTGTTTTTTTTTCTTTGGGTTGGAATAAATAGAATTAAACATTTCAAGGCAGTTGATATCTGTCTCTAAGAATTCTATTCTTTGCCTCATAGCTCAATTTATATTTAGTGTGTATTTGTGTCTGTGCTAATTCCCACATGTATACTTTGTAAAAATTTAAGTAGGCTATTTGCTTATTTTGAAAAAATAGCTCTGTTTAGTTTGCTGACGCTTAGGCTTTAGTTACTTGGCTCTGCAAAAGTTCTGTTGGTTGGCAGAGTATGGCAGCGTGAGTCCTCTCTCCTGCAGTGTGAGGTACAATGAACAGCTCAGCTGGTCTCTATCCTGTTTGATCTAGCCTAATCTCACTAAAGTAATCTCTTTCACAGTTGGCCTTCTGAAGTTACTTCCCTTGGCTTTACTTCAGCCTTATCTTAACATTTTTGATTCAGCATGAGTATGTTTTGTTTTTTTTTGTTTGTTTAAACAAGGAGTGATTGAGTTATAGGAAAATCATATGAGAACTGAATATCAGATTCAGCTTCTAGTGTCAGCATTGGCTGATTTCAGTGGAATAAAGTGATTATTGTCTGCCTTGCTTCATTTCAGAAATTACTTTTTTGATTATTTCTATTCATTATTAGTTCAATTTGTCATTGTCCTGAAGGTATCAGCTTTTAGTTTCCCTCCCTTGTGATTGTCTGCCCTGAACTCAAGAGTTTCACTTATGTTTGATTGTTTCCACCTGCATCTCGTTCTCACCTGTGTTTCATCACCAATCACCTCTGTGAGTATAGTCCCGTTGTTACCTATGTCTTTGTGTATTGTTTTGGATTCTTTGATCAGTCACAAAATGGCCACTTTCTGTTGCCTGAGCCTTGCACTTGGGTCCTGTTTTCTGTGCCATCTTACACCACATTGTTAAAAGTTTGCATTTTACAAGTCAGACTAAGGGGCTCTGTTGTTCCACAACTCATAAACATTTGTAATAAATGTCTTAGATAGGCTTGAGTTTTTGCATGTTAACATATTTACCAGATACAGAGGTTTAACCTCAGCATTGGAGAGGTTGAAGGTTGGCAACAGAAATGTGGTTACTCCCAGATGAGCTAATCACTGAGAAATTACTTACCTAATAAGAGAGATATTTGCCAGATTCCACAGCATATTTCTATCTGAGGCTCTCGACATCTTTTTTTACCATTCAGAAGGTCGCAGTGTTTTTACTGGAAACTATTCATCCTCAAAACAGCTGAGAAGGCTGCTTAAAATCAATATTTTACCAGTCTTTCATTGTTCCACTGTTTTCCTTTGTCTGCTATTGTGTTTGTGGTGTGTGTGTGTGTGTGTGTGTGTGTGTGTGTGTGTGTGTGTGTGTGTGTGTGTGTGTGTGCGTGCGTGCGTGCGTGCGTGCGTGCGCGCGCGTGCGTGCGCGTGCGTGCATGCATGTGCCACTGGGCATAAATGCATGAAGAGAGCACTGTCAGAGACATTGAAATACCTGCTGATATGCTTCAAGTTGATATGACAGTATGCAGTATCCCTCATATTTACTGTCAGAATTACAAACTTGACATTCATTATCATGGATTCTGATAATTCCACAAAGGCTTAACATTGTGTAGTTTGTTCCAGTTCACTTGCATACAGGCCTCTAATGATTTATGTAAGAAACCTTACATAAATCAGAACAGTTACTGTTCTATGTTTAATGTGAAGTAAATCTTTGCTGAAGTACAACAGCACACATGGAGAGTAAAGCCAACAGTGACACATTATTCTGAAGACCAGATGTCAATAATCACATTAAGTTCACAACTGTTACCACTTGTGAATGTTTCATGTTTGTGTGTGTTTTTGTTTGAAGTCCCGCAGCGTGGATAAGCAGCACGCAGTCATCAACTATGAGCCTGGGACTGATGAACACAAGGTTAAGGATCTGGGCAGCCTGAATGGGGTGAGTACAAAGAGCAAAAGATGCTAAAGAGAGGGTTGAGGATGAAGATAAAAGGACTAGAAAGAACGAAGAGGGTCCAGAGACAAAAAGCACCAGGAAAGGGAAGTGAGGATGGATGACAGATGTGGAGGGGTAAGATAAAGAAAGGATAGAGAGAAATACAGACAAACAAAACAGTCAATACAGCCAAGGTAAGAGTAAGGAGAGATAAGGTTCTAGAGGTTAGAGATTGGGTTATTTTTAGAAGTAAATGGGGACTTCTTTTTTCTGCAACTAATCAATCACCTTGTCAATGAAGATTCATATCAAAGCTTGGGTTGATTTGAATGTAAACACAATTATGCAAATTGCTACTTAAGGGCAAACTCTGTGATTTAAACATGAATCTCTGAGTCAATAAAACACGTTTGTGACCTGTTTTCTGATCTTCATTGATTTACTTGGCTCTCCCTAAACCGCTGTGTCTCCCTGAAGACAATGGGGGGAAAAAAATGAAGCTGTCAGTGTTTTCTGATGCTGTGATGTTTGCTTACATGGAATACATACTGTAAACCCAGGAGCAGGCAGGAAGAAAGCTATTTTAAAAGAGGAAATGATGACTAAGCATTATAAATTTGAGAAAAGTAAATTTTCTCATTGCAGGAATGGAAATTGAGAACAAGTTAAGTGACATTTTAATACGTTTGTTGTAGATGTGTGAGTTTTTTCTGTATAAGATGGAGGATGTGTGGAGAGACTCGCATAATTATTTGCATATTCAGGGTAACATACAGTGAACTAGTCCCCAAGCTGAAATAGATTAAGCTGGTTAAAACAGAGCAGTATATTCATCACAAAATGCCTCACTATAGACATTTACAACATTTATGTGTAGTATGTATCATAACCATGGGGAACACATTTATACTCTTCTTTGTAATTCTTGGTTTCTCTCTTTAAATCAGTAAAGCCTGCTTACAGGCATTTATCACGGCGTTAGTCATGTGTAATGATTCGTACTCAGTCACAGCCCACCAGATTAGACACATATGTACAATACCCCTCACATCCTCTCCAGCTCTCAGACAGGAAGCCAGAGTCAGAGCCGCTTCCTGCTGTGTCATTAACCATCCAGCTTCTGTGACTGGATTTAGAGGAAGTTTCTCCTGCTGAGTCAGTGGATATATTAAGGTTTGCCACAGTCAAAAAAGCTGCGTTCGGACAGTGTCACCATTTCCTGCCCTGCTGAAGCCATTTCATAGCTGTGTTGTTGAAATATTTGGATTTCATCTCACTAGAGAGAAGACAGGAATGTTTTATTACAACAGCGGTGCAAGTGTGATAGATTTTCATTTGCAATCCGGTGTAACCTGATCTTTCTCAGAGCTGTACAGCAGAAAGAAGGGTGAAAGGGTTGTGTGGGAATACGAGAAGGAAAGTACTGGAAAACAGCAAGCAAAACAAAGAAATACAGGATTGGATTTGCTTAGTCATTTAATTCAGACTATCCAGACCAGCTGTAGTTCCTGTATACAAGGCCCTGTTGACTATATGCAAGTTTAATATCACAGTTTAAATCTGTGATATTGGTTTATCCGAACTCCATAATCCTGAAACTGTATACTGTTTAGATTAGAGCTTTAATCTTAATTTGATTATTTTATGACGAGAATATTAATCTGGAGCTATTTTGCTAAACAGTTAATCATTTTATCCAGCCATTAGTTTTCTTAACCGCTTATCCAGCTAGGGCTGTGAGCAGCCGAATGATTTATTTGTTCATGCAAAAATGCTGAACATCATTTTTTTTTCAGCTTACTTTATAACTGTGAAGCTCTGCAGCTCCTGTTCGTCATGTATTGAATGTTATTAACCAGAATATCTTTAGATTTTGGATTGTTGGTTAGACCAGGCACGCTTTGGTGATTTATAATACCTGTTTTTTAAATTTATTTATGTATTTTTTCATGTACTACAGTGCATATTTTTAACAAATATTTTTACTTTGACTATTTCTTTAAATAATTGCCTCGGTTTTTATGCCGTCTCTCTGCAGACCTTTGTAAACGATGTCCGCATTCAGGAGCAGATGTATATCACGCTGAAGTTGGAGGACAAGCTAAGGTTTGGATATGATATCCTTCACTAATCTGTGGGTTAATGATTCCAGAAACATGTTGAGGAAATATATTTAATTCTCACCAAGGTCCCAAACTTGCTGTGTGATCTATAAACATAGTCGACTTCACTTTGAGAACTGCTGCATCAGTGTCTGTACATATGTCATACTTGCGCTATTGTGGCCCATATTTCCTTAACCTCTGTCTCACATACCAACCTGTTTACGGTGGTTAGAGGAGAACTCACTGTGCCTGAGGAGGCTCTAAAGGTGAGAAACTGCATCCTAACATGCTCGCCTTTCACAGTTGTATTATACTACTTGCATGGCTGTTCCATCTATTTATCCATTTCCTCTTCTCCCTTTAGCATGAAAAGTTCACCAGTGGCCTCCAGCTCAGCAAGAAGCCATCCACTGGCGAAACCACTAGCGCCACAACCACAAGCAAATCTCCCACTAAGACCCCAATAAAGACACAAAGATCCCCCAGCCACACAAAATCAGGGGAGAGCAGAGCCACAGATGGGGTAACTTCCTCCAAAGTGTTGTCTGCTAAACCTGTGGACACTCACAAAGCCGAGGAGAGGATAGGAGGTAAGCGGCAAGACTGAAGTAAAAATGAATTTTCTCATATAAATAAAGATGTTCTCATTTCAGTTTTAAATTTGTGGCAATCCTGAGCTAGTCCTGGGACTGAAATGACAACAAAGCAGTACATAGATTTAATAATGGTTTTATGTTGATATAATTAACAAATAGAAATATATGTTCAGCAGTATACTAATATTCTCTAAACCATCTAGACATAATAAACAGTTTCCAAATGAGTTCACAGAATTTGTCACTTTCTATAACCCCAAGAGAGCAGGCTTCATATTCACATTGAGGCTTCATAGACAGGTCGTGGTTTAGAGGGTTTATTTGGGCAACACACAGAATTGAAGGTTACGTGAATAACATTTTTTTTTAATCCATGTGGGTGGATCTCTCCTTGAAGGAAACATTTTTAAAATGAGAATATTGTGTAATTTTAACTGTGGTGGGGTTCTATTTCAGGCCAGTAGAGGGTGAGCATGGTCACAGGAATAATTGCTGCAGTCCATGAAGGCAGCTTAGGTCTGAGGGTGTCCCTAATAAGTGACATCAGTGGCCACACTGGGGTGTTAGCAGTGTTCCTGGTTAATCTCCAGATGTTAAAACAAGGCCATACAGGGCTTTGGTTTACACACAGATTAAGCATTAATAGGGTCAGAGATTCTGAATAATGCAAACCAAAATGCCAGCTCTACTGTCTCGTAAATTGCAGTAAGATACACAGACACACACACACACATACATTTGGACCTAAACAAGCAATGAGCACTGTGTGTATGTGTTGCATGTCGCCCGATCTTCCACTCAGTTTTTAAATGACACTCATACTGTGATTCTGAGGATGTAATGCTGCAGTGTTACTGCTGCAATACCAGACCTCACCCACATATTATAGCTCACACTAAACATATGTTCTGTGCTTTTTATATAGAACAACCCTACTGACTGCAAGCAGTTTGGCACTGAGGATCTATAATTATTTGTATATATTGTGATTAAACTTGCATATCTCAGCATGAAGAATACTTAAAAGAAGAGAAGGTGTAAGATGAGGAAAGAGTGGAAAGAAGTTAACACTGGATGAGGTGTCCTCTGACACAGTGATCTGAGATACAACACTGCAGATTCAAATTTGCCTGAGGACCCTTAGTTGGGTGTCATTTCTCTCTCTCAGCAATGTCTCCTCCCACTTCCTTACTCAGTTTAAAAGTTACTACTTGTGTTATAGTTCGATGGGAACTGAGAGGCAAATGGAAAGTCTTTTATTTTCACCACTTGTCTCTGATACGGAGAGAGGGGGCAAAACATTGACTGTTCACGTGCGTCCCTCCAAGCTGGCTAAAGTTCTGAAAATAGGTCAGTGGTGCAAGACCCGACCAGGGGGAATTAAAGCACAAACACACACACAAGGAGCAGCTGGGTTCATTTTGGTGCAGCGTGATTCAGTTAATTGTTTATCTAGAGACTATTACGGACTTTACGTACTCAGGTAAACACTTTAACTTCACAGAGTATCATGTGTACTTACTGCAAGGCTTTGTTAAAATGTGTCGTTGTGTACATCTGTCCCAGGGGATATTACAGCACTGCCTCGTGGGACCCCCCTGTATGGGCAGCCGTCTTGGTGGGGGGATGGGGATGCAGATGATGAGAATTCCTTCAAACAGGAAAACAAGACATCCACGAAAAAGCACGACAGCTCAACTTCAGGTAGGAGGCTGTGAAATGTTTCCTTATTTTACACTTTCAGAGATCAAAGTCAAACGTAGTCTTTTTTTTTCAGTTATACACAAAGTTGTGCACATGTACAAATGACAAATGTGTTATATTATCAAAACATAGTTGTAAGAAAGCCAGATGATTTCCACATATAAGAGTAAACTTTGTGTAGTTCTGGCTTTGGTTTGTAAAAGGTGTTTTTACTGTTTGCACTAACTGCTTTACAAATACACTTTATTATTAGTTATTACTATGTGTTACTACACATGAAGCAGAAGTTCAGTTTACATACTCTATATTAGGATATGCACTACAAGGTTGTGTATTTTGTTTTACTTATAAGATACGGATAATTTCCTTAACCCTGGAACACTAACGTGAGTTTTGTAACACTATCACTCTCACTTCAACATGGGTTAAAAATCACCTGTTTGTGTTCTAGGGTTAAAAATATCTGCACGGTCAAGTGTGGCAGTCACTAAAAAGAGCTAATTCCAACCATGTTTGATATAGTTTGAAAGTATGTTTCTACTTGCTCCATTTTTACATCTTTATTTCAAACAATAAAATAAAAATGGAAAGTGTTTTATTGTTTATTGTATATAGTTTCAATGTACTATGAACAGACACTTTACTGTTTAACAGTCCACACACTAAACATGCTATGTTAAGTTGAATCAATAGCTTAAATCATCCTAATGTCTCCAGCTCAGTTTATTTGCTTTCTTTGTGTTGAGGGGGTGATGTCCAGCTAGACTGCGTGTTTGCATTTGTGACAGTCCGAGTGCACACAATGGCCTTTTTCAGAGCGTGTATGTATGTCTGTTTGCCTGCAATATTGGACTGAGGGGGGAATCACGTTAACTAGAAGCCGATAGTCAGAGTAACAGGATTAGAGGAATAGTGGAACAGCTCAGTGATACAAAAAAAAAATCAGTCTGTGCCAGGCTGGTTTAGCGTGGACCAGAAGGAGTGGGGGGAGGTTAACCAAAACACACAGACACACAACAAACACTGGAGCAGACTGAAGCATCCTCAAATCTCTCCTTACATCTGGATGGATAGTCTGGCGGCATCTTCATCAGTTCGTAAAAGAAGACTTTTTTTTTTTTTTTAGTTCTAACAGTCGGTTAGAGGTCCTTTCTGTGCTCTATGATGCTCATCACTCTGTGGATTTTTGTGTAGTATTTTGGTGGTAAAGTGAGATTAGAAAACACTTGGTTTGGAGTACATCTGCACAAGTGTGGAGGGTTGATTTGAAACCAAAAAAAAAAAGCAGTTTCCAGGAGATCAGGCAAATGGGATTGGCTACTTCAGTTATGGAAGTGGGTGAGTAAAAGGCATTTACCCTCTCCAGCATTGGCTTTTAAAAGATGAATGTTATAATGTTGGATTGTGAAGCAGCATGCATGCGTTGGACTGTATTTATTTTGGCAACACTGACCTCAGAATCAAAAGATCTTATCAGTGCATGTTTTAGTGTGGTTTTATCTCCATGTATATTTCCTCTAATAAACTGTTTGTATCAGATATGACAGTTAGGAGGAAGTGAAAGAAAGAAAGAGAGGTTTCTGTTTGGGTGTGTGTTTTGTTGCATCCATGTGTACGTGAGTTAGTGTGTTTCCTTTTATTTTTGCCACTGAATAGGCTGTGCTGCCAGAGCCCTCTACCCCTCCTCTTCTTATGTATTGTTGCTCAAGCTGATTGGGTTACACCATTGCACCAGCTCCCCCCATTCCTCCTAAACACACACACAGCGTGCAAACAGACCACTCTAAGTGTACACTGCAGCAATCATTAACCATGCTCTAATTCTTTGGTAAGTATCATTTTCTCATTCATACACTTTGGGTAATTGCACTGGTAAAAGGCTTTCAATTTGGGTCAACTTTGTATTAATCTGATATCTTTCACTTGCTGAATTCCCGGCAACTCATTTAAGAACTTAAATCTCTTCGGCTCTCAAGTCTGTTAGAAATTGAAGTGAGAAGTCACTGCAGATTATAAGTGTGTTGGCGTTTTGTGTTTTGACACTTTTACTTAAAGCCAGTCACACTTTGAAGCAGATGCTTTTTGCAAGTGTGTTGAAGTCAAATATATTCCAGTGGTGATGATTCTGTTATGTTGTGTCTATTATTTTTGCATGTAGTAGAAAAGATTATCTAAGACTCAAATCTTGTGAATTCAACGATTAGTTTGAACTTTGTGGTTAAATTGCATTAAACTCATTACCGGTATTTGAATTCCTTACTTTGCAGAAGTGACTAATGTAAGTGATTCTCAGATGAGCCGTGTGACTTATAGTCACATTAACTCACTTCTTACAGGAGTGAGATAGGGGAAGTTTGTTTGTTTTAACACCTTTAAAGTTGAGAGAGCATAGAGAAGAAATGTGAACAGTGTAGTAACATTGCTTTCTAAAAGTTGAACCTTTTGTTTTGTCTAAATTGAATAGTATTATTATGTTCTCAGTTGAGTCATTGCATCTTGAGGATTACTGCACATTTGATCTGAAGTACATCATATTTGCTTTCTGTCTAAATCCGTGTTGTAAATCTTTCCAAAAGTGCTGAGCCGCTTATGCTGGCAACCACTGATAGTTTTAAAGAGATTTTCATTTAAATCAACTAGACCGAGTTGGAGGAAGTAAAGTGAAGTGGAAAAGGAGGTTTTGAACGCAGAGATTCTGCCTTTGGGAATGTCCTGCTTTCTTTCTTGAGTCATAAAGCAGTACTGTCATATATTTAAAACTAATATTTCATTAGAAATGTATTCATTGTTGCTCACTCATGATTGTATTGTGCAGACAGTTTCTGTCTCTTGTTTCTTTTTGTCGATTGCCATATGTTCCTACATTTGCTCCCCAACATGAAGCAGATGGCCCTTCTAATTTCTGAAAGTATCATTTGTCATATTCAGATCGCACAGAGGCTCTGTTTGTTAATATGAACAAATGAGGAAAAAAGTGCCCCATATTGTCAGTCCCCCAGATCAGGTTTTAAAGAGCTATACCAGCACTTCTCTTTTTTGAGTGACAGAAAGTGAAAAAAGAAACAGAAAGTTGATGTGCACATGCACAGCAGCTGAAGAACAAACCCTGAGTGGATTGATCCATATCTCGACTAGCTAGACTTTCAATAATTTCATTATAGTACTCATCTGTGGCAACTAAGAAATGTCTTTCCTGCGCTCAAGATAGAAGCTGAGAATACGCAGTCTTTCAGCAAGAAACAAAATTTTAGGTAGCATAAACTTTCTGGTTTTCTTTTGAACAGGCTTTGGTTGCGTTCATGTAAACAGTCTGTGTGAAGAGCAAAAGCACATTAGCCGAAACACAATCTGTAAACCATCGGCTCTTGTCTAATCACAATTTCTCTTTGTACTAGCTTTAAAATTATCTACGTTATCTAGAAAAACCTGATGTTTCACAGCAGTGTGCTGGATCTGAAGCTGGGAAAACTGCACAATTCCAAAATAAAATCTCACCATATTGATTTGGCTGTGAATCTCACACAGCTGTATGCAGAATGTGCGCTGCAGGTGTAGCCAGTAAAAAGATGCATACTGCTACATCTGCTCCGTGAATGGTCTGTATACACTGCACATTCAGTGTAACCATGAGGTAACTAGCTAGTCAAAAGCTTTCAGGTGAACTAAATCAAAATTTTCATGTACACCTTCTGCATTACATTTTGTTGGAAATACGTATGTTTAAATTCAACTTGGAAAGTTTGAATCGGGTTTCTTTGAGCTTACAAACTTCAGATTTTAAACCATTAAACCTGCTGTGAGCAAATTTGTAGAAAAGGCCAAAAGAAAACAAAACTGAATTTAACAACAGGCAGTCCTCCTTCTCCTGCAGCACCCCCCTCTGTTCTGAACCCCTCCCATCACTGTGTGGGCTTATGGACATGCTCGATACAAGCTAAATGCTGGCGTTTGGCTTTAAACAAGATTTCAATCCTGCTCACTTACGTAACATTCTTCTGCTCAGCCCACTGTGCCACAGCAACTCACTTTCAAGGCTTACCTTTTTGCTCTTTCTACACCTCACATGATCTGATCCAAAGAGTCGTCTGATTGGCCAAAGTCTCCTTTCGCCATTTAGATTTTGTAAAGCTTGGAAGCAGAGCCTCGAAAAGGTGCAGGAGCCTAGTTCACTCTCAGAACACTTTTTTTGTTTTTTGTACACTCAAGTCAAATGCATGTTGCCTACCCCAGCTCTATTCATTGTCTAAGATGTTTTTTGGTGTTTTCTAAACTCAGAAAGCAAAGAGGGGCATCGAGCAGAGAAAGCTAAAGAGGGCGGCCTTCATGCGCCCTCTGCCAATGATTCCAGTTACTTTGAGATCCCCACCACGGAGGGTCACATGGCCAGTAACGGCATCCATGAGATTCCTACTAAGGATACGGGGGGCCCAACTAGTCACGTCAATACAGGTAAAGTTCATATATATTTAATTATTTTTTAGATTGTTTTAATAAATACAGCTGTGTCTATGTTTTGTACACTGAGCGTAGGGTAATTGAGTCTTTGTTTAAATTTGAGATTTGAGGGCCATCGTGTTGGTATTTTTAGAAATCCTTTATGGCACAAAGAGATCACAATTTGTCTAGTGTAAACAAAGTAGCAGTCATTCTGCTAGAGCCATCAGCTGATTTGAATATATTTGAGTAAATATCCATGTACTATTATGTAATTACACCATCTAATTATATGGCTTCATCTTTTAGAAAAGTGCTTTAGTTAGCAAACTTATTTTTAGTACTGATTGACACAGTAGTATCTTTGCCCTCCACAGCTCAAGGTCACGCCTCCTTCACCATAGAGTTTGACAACACTTCTCCAGGGAAAGTCACTATTAAAGACCATGTGTCAAAGTTCACACCCGATCACCACAGATCTCGCTCCAAGAAGAGTGGAGCAGGAAGTGGTGGTGCAGGAGGAAGGGACTTGAGCACCCTACAAGCTGCTATGATGGCATCTGAGAGCAAAGTAGCTGATTGGCTGGCCCAGAATGACCCCACTCTGGTGCGCAGCGAGTCAACAGAGGACGACAGCAAGAGCATCAAGAGCGATGTGCCAGTTCATCTCAAAAGACTGAAAGGTAGGTAACGGTTTCTGTAAATGTTTATATGTCTGTGGGTTTTCCTTTTTGTTGCACCTCTTTCTAGTTCCCTTGATTATTTCTACTTCATCTCGTAAAATAATCTCATTTGCTCTATGTAGTAATCCTTCTTTGTGAGTTATCAGTTATTTCACCAGAAGAGTCATTATAATGCCATTTTCTTAGCTTAATAGTACAATATTTAACACACTGTCTCTTCCAATACTACATGAAGTTGGAGTTGATTCGTTGCCAGAGGTTTTTGGCAGTAGTAGCCAAGCAGGGGGATTAGCAGCTAGCAGAAAATACCCTGCCTACTCCTCTACTGCTGCAACATCCAGTAACAATACATATCATGATTAGTGTACTATGCACACATATATTACTTCATGGTATTTAAAGCTAGAGCTTAAAAATTGTTCAATTGTATTTAACTGTATGGTGTTGTTGCTGTATGTATGGGGTAAGGTTTGAAAATTCCGTTGCTGTAGATTTCATGCTTCTCTGAGTTTCTTTGTCCCCATTACCTGCAAAGAGCCAGCTGCTGAGTTGGCTCCTGCTGCTACGAGTTTATGAGAATTGATCAAACTAGGCAAGGTTGCCTAGTCTACTCTCTAAAGGGAGGCTAGGCCTGATGCTAGGCTACACCACGTGCATGTCATGAGTCAATTAAATGAAAGCCAATTTATGATGCTGCTGGCATGTGTGAGAGAAGGGGCAGGCAGATTGGAGCTGATGAAAATGGAAATCTATAAGCAGAAGTGAAAGGGAAAGAGAAGCTAATTCATTAGATGGAGTTACCACAACATGCATCTTAACTGGCTGTCAGAATGGCTCACCTATGGAACTATTATTTTATTAACTGACTGAGTTTTGGACTGCTGGACACTGTAGTCTTTCCAAAATGTGGCCAAAGAGAAAGGAGATAGAGGGCAAGTGGACATCTGGATGAAAAGCTGTCTGTAGGCAGGTACAGAAGAGAGATGGGAAGAAGCAGGAAAAAAAAGAGCAGTATTTGCAGTAACAGCAGTCAAGGTGACTAAACAAAGAAAAGCAAGACACAGAGAGAGAGAGAGAGAGAGAGAGAGACTTGTGTACACTGCAGTAGAAGCTGAAAGGGAGACAGCAAAGGAAGGCAGCATTTCTTTGAGTTAGTTGTTATAGTAACAGTGATGCAAATGATGGCAGGGAAGGAGAGCATTCAGACATACATTTCCAAAGAGCAAGCACTGGCGCTGAACATCTGTTTGCGTGTCTGTGTGTGAAGGCTGCAAGAGCACGTGCGAGAAATGCGTTTCAGTGCTGATTGAGGGCGTGTACGACACATGTGCTGCTTACATGTGGATTTGTGTCTCTAAAATTCGCCGGGTCTGCGCCTGCCGCATGTGTGCGCTGGAAACATGCTCCGCACTGATCTGCAGGCAAGCAGTGCAGCATGTGTAAGAGGAGGCTTGTGAGATGTGCTCAGGGTGTGTCATAGAGGTGCTAGGCAGAGAGAGCGGCAGAGGTTTAACGGGGAAATTGAGAGGAGGCAAATTTGTAAGCATCAAGGTGAGTCTTACTATTTTTACTGTAGGAAATTATGCAAATGATATATCTTTATGCTGTTGGTTATTTGGAATATGAACTGCCATGTTTGCGCCTGAAAATTTTTGCATTCTTTTGCAAGATGTACTCTTGTCAGCATACAGATACAAATGTGTGATTTGAGATGTTATTAAGATCACAGAATTCGTTTCCTGATTAATGACGAGTGCTTCATGTGAGATTGAATTCATTTGCAGTAGCAGTTAAAGCCCAACACATACTCAGTATTTTAAACTCGATTGTATGTGTTATACTTCCATTGTATGCTCACTTACAATACAATTCTGTGTGTGTTTGAGGTTGCGTGTTTGCTTGCTTGCTTGTGTGAGTGTGTCCACATGTTAAGTAAGCGCATCTTTGTATTGAATGCTCAGCTGTGTATTTATGTAGCTGTGTGTATGTGTGTGTGCGCGCAGCCAGAGGCCAGCTCCACTGTGAGTCATAGTGGGGCGAGTGGGACAGAGCACTGGACTCTCACAGACGTCTCTGTTCTCTTCTGGCCTTGCCAAGGGCCTCTTTGTCTGGGGCACACAGCATGATGGATCTGCCTCTCGTTGTCTGCTTATCTGCTGATCTGCTCGAGCTACTGTTTTCTTTTTTTCTTCTTTTTAATGAAATATATGCTTTAATAAATGCTGAACAGTGTGGAAAGATGGAAAATTTGGAGGAGGTGACTGGTGGAATGTGACAAATGAGCCGCAGACTTTGAAATGTGCCCTAGGCAGCCGAGCCATTGTGATATCCCAGTGTGGAAAAAGTACTTGAAGGGGTGCTCTGCAATTTAATATTGTGCTTTAATGAAGGTTGGCGCCCTTTGAGGGGACAGATTAAGAAACAAATTGTCACAGCCTCATAAACTGTAACAAGGAATGGTAGAGAAGTCGAGGTGGAAACTTAGAAAACAGAAATTTATTCACAATATGATAAAAGAACTTGTGTTAGTCAGACAGTCAGTATTATAAAGCACGTATATGTGGAAAGCAAAATAATTAAATATGAAAAGAATAATGAAATTCAAGGAGTTTGCTGTAGCATAGCCAGTGAGACTGCAGGAAGGAGGGAGCTGTTTGAGCTGGACATACAACTTCTGCAGAACCCTCAAGATAGGTCCTGCAGAGCAAAGCGCAACATAACCAAAGGAAAACAGAGACACCTAGTGTTTGGATACCATAGGGGTCATCACAAAAGGCACAGTACCTATTGCTGTTTAGTCCCCCAGGGCTCATATTTTTTAAACAGACTTTCTCAGACTTGACAAAACTCCTCCTGAACAACAGAAGACATCTGCTAACTGCTAATACATATCATGTACTATTAACTAATAAGAGCACGCAAGTGTGACATCTGTGGAGCTTCTTTAAGTACACAGACACAGTAGTATAAAACCAATGTTGATATAGATAATGTGTTATGCTGATATGCCGCCTCTGTCTAAAATAGATCACCTTGACAGTTGCTCTCATTTACCAGCTTTCTAATTTTGATTCAGTGCCATCCATAACTTGACTCTCAGTGCAAATTACAGTAAAGATAAATCTGGAAAGACATAAGTGAAGTCACGCATCGCACGAGACAGATTCAAAGGCACAGTGTACGGACAGCTCCCCTGACAAAACCACTGACGTCCACTCAGCCTTGGAGGCTCTTTGTCCTCTTTTCTCACAGAGGGCAGTCCACTAGCACTACTTACATGTTGTGTCTAAAGTGAAAAAGAGCCTTAAAATCACCATCAAACAAAAATCTTTCTGCGTTCGTTTGACTGTATTGGAGAAAATCGAATCGATATATTACAGCACTTTGGTTTAAACAGTGTGTGAAATCATGTGCGGCACCAGTCCTGTGGTGTTTTCTTTCTTTCTCCAGTATCCAGATGGACTGCTGGGTTAGTTAAATGCCAGTTATTGGTTGGGTCTGATTGATTGCTTGTGTGACATTCTGTCAGCTCTAATGACAACAGAGCCTTCTTCAGGCTCTGTTTTCCCCTTTTGTCACACTTAATCCGGTTTCTTTCCTTGCCCATCCACCCTCCTTATTTTCCACATCCCCCAATCTTCCTCTCTGATTAGTCTCCCATTTTCTTTCCCCTTTTACCTCCCCTCCTTCTTAACACACACACACACACACACACACACACACACACACACACACACACACACACACACACACACAGAGCTTTCTTCTACTCTTCTTCCCTCTCCATGTTTTCCTCCCCTCCCCCTCACCTCTCGTGCTGAGAGTGAAGTAGGGAGAGATGGTGGGTGTGGGTGGCATGTCTGGATTAGCGTGGATGTGATGATTTGACCCAAACTGGTCCAAATGTAGAAAAACTGGTAGGTTGTGAATTTAGGGTCTTGTCTTGAATGTTTGAATTCATGCCACAGCGAAGATATGAATTCGGGTGGATGTGCCGAGCTTTTGTTTTCTTATTCTTGTTTTACCTGCTTGTTGTTGAAACTTGCTTTATTTAAGTACCTGTCAGTAGATTATATATAGTTTACAGTATAACAGCCACTGTGAATGCATAATTTTAAACCCACCCCAGGTCAGCAAACTGATCTAAATTGTAACAATCACATGTATTTATAAGTAATGTGGAACACTCAGGAATCGCGTGTCTTTCCCACCATGTCTTGTTATTGTTGAAAAATAATTATGGAAGTAAATTAAATTTGTCCTCTTTTTTTTGTTCCTTTAGGCAGCAAACATGAGGATGGCACCCAAAGTGACTCAGAGAATGGGCTGGGGCTGCGTTTTGCGAACCGCCGCCACGCTTTAGAGGAACGTCTAAAAGCATCACACAGCCACGTGGGAGCAGGAGGATCTGGAGGAGCAGGAGGGGGGAACATAACAGTCAGCGGGACTAGAACAACTGGGACACGTACTGCCTTCATGATCGAATTCTATGACGAGGAAAACCCTCGCAAGCGGCGGTCATATTCATTTTCCCAGACTGCACCCCTGCTGGGGGCAGGAGCTGGCGGAGAGGGACTCTGTCCTCAGCCTCCTTCTCACCCCAAGGTGTTTAGCATTTCCACCTCTGCCACAACAGCCTCAGACTCAGGTAATAAAACTATGATTTCATGCATTTTTATGCTCTTTCTAAGAGGAGATTTATTTGTCTTTCCCAAAGTAAATGTTCAGTGGAAAACTATACCCAATAAATATAATAAAGCATGCTGGGAGTTTATTTAAGTAAAAGAATGCCTCAAAGGCATCATTCATCCTCCGTGAAAGCGTTTTGTGTATGTGTGACCATTACTTTTTTAACAGCTGTATTTCTGTGCACTGTGTGTGTTCCTTCCAGGTAAGGTCCCAGCCCCTATACCAGCTACAGTGACTGTAGGTGCCCCCACAGCTGCCCGTGTGCTTCTTAAACAAAGGTCAGAGGACCAGAGTATCGGTCGGAGCTCAGCCAGTACCGGCCTGGCGACAGGTAGCCCCACAAGCCCCAGTGAGGACACATCGGTTGTGGGTAGAGGTGCAAGTACCGCTGGTGGGGAGGCAGAGGACGACCACAGTGATAAGGGTACCTACACCATTGAACTGGAAAACAAGAACCCGGAGGAAGAGGAGGCCAGGCGGATGATAGACAAGGTAGTGTGGAAACATTTCTTAACCCAGCTTTTCATGGTATTTGAAATGCTGTAAGAGATTTGGAGAGATTTTGAACAAAATATTATTTTGCATTAGTTTTTGCAGCAATAGAAAAAAAGTAAAAGGAACAAAGACAGAATATCATCATATTTTGCAGCAATGATGATAGTGAAATTTTTGGGCCATAAATGTCACCACAATTTGTGATTAAAAAGCTGTGTGCAGAACCTAAATCCTAAACTGCAAACTGAAGCGATTTGTATGTCATGCCCCTTATTGCTTTCTTTACCAAATTGTGACATAAAAGTAGCAGTTAGAATGACGAGCATCATTTAAAGTTACTCTGTACTAACTGCAGAAAATAATCCGACCGACATAAACAGACCAGAGCAGGTTAATAGCCTCTTTATTACCTGCTTCGTTGGCACTTTTAGGTTTAGCGAGTCCTATGAGAGTACTTGGTTTTGTTGACATTGAAACAAAGCTGTCGTCTTTCTGTTGCCTTGCTTGACCACCACTCATCTTCTCTGTCCCACTGGTGAAGCTAATGCTTCTTTAATAGCCCAGAGAGACTTACTCCATCAAGGACTGTCCTGCTTTATTAAACAATGCTCCAGGGAGGCTAAGCCACTGCCATCAATTTCCTACTGCTGCCACTGGTCTTGTGGCATAGAGCTTTTTTGTGGTCACAGAAAACATATCAGAAAGGGGCAAGAAACGCACTTAGTGAGAGATGACTCAGTGTTAAATTCAGAGAAAGATTTACTTGCTAAGATTAAAAAGTAGTAGAAAAGGAAGTTTTTAACTCTGGTTTTTAATTGTCACCTACCAGATTCAGAAGTTGGGACTGGCTGCGCACGAGCCTTTTTTAGGAAGTCAAATTGTTACCAGTGGGTTATTAAATTACAAGGTTATTACACAGACATGATTTTAACTTTACTAAATGACATCTTACTGTGGCACATGTCCCTTCAAGTGCTGTATGCAGGTGTTATCTTAGGAGGAGCTGTGATATAATTAGTGGGGTGTGTTTCGAGGCAGTGTTAGTCTGAGCACATTACATTCAAAACTGGAAGTTTTGTTATGCTAATTCCTGTAATTAGCTGACACACTAATTGGCACACTGCTTGCAGTCTGTCCGCCTTTCACTCTCTTTTCCGTTGTAAATAGTGTGTGGCGTGTCTGATATTTTTTGTCGTTGCCATGGTACTCAACTAACTGGTCCCAATTACTGCTTTATTTCAGCAGCACTTTCTTCTCTTTAGTTCGAGTTTGTTCAACAAGAGAACTGTTGAATTATAAGTTTATAAGATTTTTTATGGAGGTATTTAATTTTCATTCCAAAGAGTTCCATGGTACCTGTGTGTTGCATACAGAATAAGATTATTTGTATATATTTGTATGTCAAAATGAAAATATACATAATGTCTAAATATTACCATGAAGTATATTTGAGCAAAATGTTTGTTCTGTTCTGCTTTTTCACATATCTGTAGGTGTTCGGTGTGCAGCAGAACACAGATGCATCAGTTCGGTCAGACCTGAAAGGAGAAGCAAAAGGAAAGGAGGAGACTGGGAAAGAGGTAGAAAACAGGACTTTAATTTTTTTTTTCATTTGTCTTTATTTTGTTTCTTTTTTTGTTTATGTCCCCTGTAGTACCGCCTCAACTTACCTTTGACCATTTGTCTTATGTTCATTTGTACATTAGCATTTGTTGTTACATTACTGATGTTGAACTCCAGTGTTTCAATATCCTCTTAGTCGAGTATCGTATAACTGGCTTAAGATTCATGACTAAGTTTCATATTGTGTGTCAGAATCACTCCCGTGGCACTTTATTCCCTAAGCCTGTTCATGGGAGTAGGCGAGTCCTCCCAACGAGTGACCTAGATCATACTTAGATGAGGAGAGACATGCTCGGGCCTTCAGGCAATTTTATAACAGGGAGGGGATAGTTTGTATGAGCAGTGGCAGCCTTTCTATCTTTTCTTCTGTCTTTTATGCTCTTACATATATGTTTTTGTAGAGCAACTCGTCCGCTTCTCCTGTAACTTTTTCTTATGGTGACAAATGTGTGTCCCTCCCATCTGGGTCATTTATTTATATGTATTTAAATAATACACACAGCTTAGGAAACTGATTTTTTTTATTCAAAATGAAAATGTAGGGTAATATCATAGTGATGCGCTCATCATCCCCACAGTTCAACTCAGCTCTGTGATAATTTATTATAAATATGCTTTAGTGGCTTTTGGACAAATGGATTGTCATGATCTACTCTGTATTTTTTGTGCCACGACTAAGTTAAACGAGCTTTATTATAATTTTCTCAATCTTGTTTTCTTCCTTGTTGTTGCTCACGCTCAGGCTCTTCCCAGTGACTCGAGCTGGGTCTCACAGTGGGCCAGCATAGCTGCCAATCACACAAGAACAGACCCAGAGGGTTCAGGAGCAGAAACAGCAACCTTCCTGCACAAAGAGAGAGGTAGATGCTATTTGAAACTCAGTTTTTAAATACAGTATGTTTTAACTTTAAAAACATTGAATTGCTAATGAATACAAGTATGAAGTAGGACTGGAAACCTTTGTTATTTTTATTTTGTGTTAAAATAGAATCACAAATAAGTCTGTTTTTCTTCTAGGTGCTGGTACCTTTGACTCTGGTGCATCGCTCAGCAGAGGTGACTCCTCCTCCAGCCTGACTGACCGTAAACGCAGGACCCTCCCCCAGCTCCCTGTGGATGACCCCCGGGCTAAATCCGCTACCCGGGCTCTGAGGTCTGAGATTGGGGAAAAGCAGGATACTGAACCCCAGGAGAAAGAGAACAAGGGAGACGGGGAGTCCCCAATTCCCATGGAGGACGGTGAGATGACTAGTAAAAGGAAACAAAGCTCCACTTCCTCTCCATCTAAGGCTTCTCTCCGGACCACTGGAAGCTCTGAGAGGAGAAAAAAATCAGAGGAGAGGAAAGGAGGAGGAGGTTTAGCAGGAGAAGGAGGTGAGAATTCTGGGAAGCCTCTAGTCCGCCAGGGCAGCTTCACAATTGAGAAGCCCAGTGCAAATGTCCCTGCAGAGCTCATCCCGCGCATTAACAGAGGCTGCAATGGGCGCGAACGCAGTGACTCTGTCGGCAGCATGGATACTGCTACTCTACTAAAGGACACTGAAGCTGTCATGGCTTTCCTAGAGGCCAAACTAAGAGATGAAAACAAACTAGATCAGAAAAGTAGTAAAACTGGCATTACTGCTCAGGGTTCAAGTTCAGGTCTCCTCCCTCGGACTGACTCCATCTCTCCTGAGTCAGATGTTGACACCGCCAGCACAGCTAGTCATGTGGCCGAAGATAAGAAAGCAGCAGCCGGTTGTGTACAAAAACGACGTTCCCTTAGCAGCATGCATCGGGAAAAGAGCAATATGAGCACAGCCTCCAAGACCAGCATCACAAATGCCAGTGCTCGTGAACGGTTGGAGAGGAAGACTAAAAGTAGGACAGTCGAAGCAACGACCCGGACTGATGCACGTCGCTCTGTTCAGCCATCGTCTGCCTCCTCCAGAGCACGGCAGCCCTCTGCAGATCTCACTGATGATGACCAGACTTCATCCTTTCCCATCTCTGACATTCTCTCCTCAGATCAGGAGACCTACTCTGGACCTTTGGGGCACTCAGTACACGGGCGCGGCTCAGATGATGTCTTGCAGTCCAAACTTGATAGGTCTGCTAAAACTTCCACCAGCGGTTCTTCCAAAACCAGCCGGACTCTCCATGCAGCCACAGCCTCCTCTTTAAGCAAGCAGGCCTCACTGCCTCAGCCACGGCCCACAAGAGCCTCCCTTCTCCGTCGTGCTCGACTGGGAGATACATCTGACACGGATCTAGCTGATGCAGACAGGGTTTCCGTGGCTTCTGAGGTCTCCACCACCAGCTCCACCTCTAAACCGCCATCCGGCCGGAAGGGGTTGTCACGGCTCGATTTGCTGGCTCAGCCACGAAGAAACCGTCTGGGCTCCATCTCAGCCCGCAGTGACTCTGAGTGTACAATGACCCGAAGCTCCATCTCTTCACCCCGGCTGTCAGCTGAGACTGCTCTGCGTCTGGGCTTGCGCTCATCAACACCCACGGAGAACAAGCTGACACCCAGGATGAGAGCCAACAGCGTGTCCAAACTGAATGAGGCCAAAACAAAGACCACTACAGCTGGATACTGCTCGCCCACAGGTGAACACATCTGCTGCAACTCTGTTATCTGATTTTTTTCAGATTTTTCAGTAACAAAAAGAAGGGAAAAAATAAAAATTTCTATTAAAGCTATTAATTTTATTTTTGACCTTATTATCAGTTTCTTTGTCAAGTCAGGTCTACACCATTGCATACCTCATATGTCAGTGTGTAAACATCTGTCTCTAAACATTTCCATTGTGTTGTGATGAATTTGTGCATTGGTTTTCATCATCCAGAGAGCACTCAACCCGAACCCGCGGGTGGTGACACTGAGGAAGAGCTGATGGGTACTGTACCGGGACCATAGAGCGTGTGTGTGTGTGTGTGTGTGTGTGTGTGTGTGTGTGCGTGCGTGTGTGTGTGTCTAGTGTGTATATGTATGTGTCAGACCTGGGTCACTAAAGTAGAAGCTGAAACTAAATTCATCAAACCAAAGAATGTGAATTGTGTCACTGCAGCAACTCAAGAGTTTGATTATTTAAAAAATCGTGTTAGTTGCATTTAGAAGTGAATAGTTTGTTTGGAAGATATAAGAATAAAAGGCTTAGAACATCACAAATACATGCCAAGGCAAATTATAATGACCCAGCTCTAGCATATGTTGCATTGTTAACACTGTCTCCTACCTTAAATCTGCTGAGCAATGCTGTGATGAGGACCCAAATGCTCTACCCCTACTCTTATGCTTGACTTTTTGTACTGCGTTAAATCTGCGGTTTAGCATTGTACCCCATGCTATAGCATGATGTGCACCTTTCCAGAAATGTAACTATGGTACATGTGACAGTGAGGGGTCTGTTTTGTAGTAATATGTGGTGTATATTATTTATTTATAAACACAAGTTTAATACTGCAGTGAAACGCAAGGTAACATTATTTATATCGAGCTTGTTTACTGTGCTAATGCAGCTGCTA
Source organism: Cichlasoma orientale (assembly GCA_034780415.1). Lineage (NCBI taxonomy): Eukaryota > Metazoa > Chordata > Actinopteri > Cichliformes > Cichlidae > Cichlasoma > Cichlasoma orientale. Next base: position 355,392 of record JAVDPK010002566.1, on the reverse strand, counting down.
GTAATTTGCAAGTATACCATGTTTCATGTTTTTACAGATTCAGTGGGTTCTGAAGCCTTTTGTCCATCCTGTATTTATTAGCTCCAAGTCCAATATGATCAGCTCAGTATGACTCCTGATGGCAGATCAATACAGACATATCAGCACAAGTATAAATGCTAACAGTGATGTCGCCCTCTACAGCGGGGATTCAACGCAGTATTAAAAATTAAGCTTTACTTTTACCCAATGAGTTTATATCTGATCTCAAACTCTGCGATCATATGGTCTTGGCTCCACCTTGTGGAGACGTTTCATCTAGACCCTTCCTCTCTGAGAAGAGAGCACTGTGTGTCGTCTCATCATGGCACAGTTACATTAATGCAGCTGCTGTGTGAACATTTTGAAGCAGCTTAACATTCACTGCCATGGCTCTAACAAGATTTATGTAACTTGTTGGATGCTTTTGTTGACTGCATGGGCCGAGAGCTTTTAGATAAACTTAACTAGTGTTTTTTTTTCTTTGTTTTTTAAATATGGTTTTATTGTTTCTGGAGTCCATACAACAACTAAACAAAGTTCTAATAATTATATTATTCATCTTAAAATACTTTGTACCGCTCTTCTTATTCTACTGTTGTTTTTTGTTAAAGCTCAGCAAGGCAGTTCAGTTCAGTAATGAAGCTTATCTTAACTCTGTTTTCAAAATATATCATATTTGTGAGATCAGAGCAGAATTGGCTGCTGGCTACCTCAGAAAGAGTGTCTCATTTTCACATGCTCATTTATTCATTTTATGAATAACAGACTGTAAATGAATAAATAAAATATTTTTGACTAACAGATTATACTTATACGCTTCTATCACAGTGTCCAGTAGCAGCAGGTGGAGACGTCTGCCACCAGAGTATGGTTCCACCTCAGAGGAAGAGTTTGGCTCCAACCGGAATTCTCCGAAACGGCCACACATGAGGCCTCATCACATTGTCCCACACCGCAACTCCAGACCTGGCACCACCATGGCCACAGGCGGGGTGACAGGACCTGGTGGAGTGGGTATCAAGCACCGCATGAAAGAGCAAGAGGAGTACATCAGGGACTGGACAGCACACAGCGAGGAGATAGCCAGGTACTGATCACACTAAAGTGGACAAAACTGTGCTTTAATGATTAATGTTTATATATATATATATGCAGTTCTGTGTATGCAAGTTTCATGTGTTCATGTCGATGTTTATCCTGAGTCCTAAAGAACCCCGTCTGATGGTTAACAGGTTATTCCCCTGTGTGCGCAGGATCAGCCAGGACCTGGCTAAGGACTTGGCCATCTTGGCTCGTGAAATCCACGATGTTGCCGGCGAGATTGACTCAGTCAGCTCATCCGGCACAGCACCCAGCACCACAGTCAGCACCGCTGCCACCACTCCAGGATCGGCCATTGACACTCGGGAAGAGGTAGGCCCTGCACGTCCCACGCAGCCGGATATACAGGACAGCATGAAAAAGGTGCCCGTTTTTCTTCTTCTTATTGCCTTACTGCGTGTCTCTGTTGCACCCTTCCATCCTCCTGTTTTGCTTTGATTAAAAAAAGCCTCTCTGCTGCTTCTTAATTTCATCTGCTGTGTGAGGTACTCATTTATCACAGTGCCATCCAATCCACTTTCATTTTTTTTATTCTTAATTTGCCCAAAAGAGGATTTTTACTTATTTTTGTACTATAAGACTAAATCCTGACTTCCTTTGGCCAAACAATTAAAAAACCTTCAGAGCTGCTTAGCTTTCACTGACAGAGTTTTTCTTTCATTTCCCACAAATTCTCACATATTAACTTTGTTAAAATAAAGTGGAATAACACTGAAGAGAAATTCTAAATGTTGATTTCTTTCTTCTCGCCCTTTTTCATCTCTCCCGGTCTTTGTCCAGTTGGTGGATCGGGTGTTTGACGAGAGCCTCAACTTCAGGAAGATCCCACCTGTGATTTCAACTACTAAGCCACCAGAGATAAACGGTAAACCAGTGGAGCTCCGGCCCCGCGCTCCTGACAGCTTGGAGCCTCGAGCTTTGAGGAGACGCACCTGGAACAGAGAGGAGGTGAGAGCCAAACAAAGAATGTATGACACCATATTTCTATAAATATGGAGGCTTCCGTAAGAGCTTCTGCAATCAGCTTAACAGTCTTTTTCTTCTTCTGTATGTACGCAGGCGGTGTTAGACAGCCTGCTGCTCCATTCAGTTTCCCAGCTGTCAACCAAGATCAGACACTCCGTTGACAAAACAGCAGGAAAAATTAGGTGATTATACTTGTTGATATAGCCCTCTATTAGCATTTAACAGCATATCTACAGTGCATCTGTTCCTAACCCACCGTCTCTGAATACAAATGTGACGTGTTGTGTGATGCATTTTTCCAGGATTTTGTTTAAGGATAAGGACAGGAACTGGGAGGAAATTGAGAGTAAACTAAGAGCAGACAGTGACGTACCACTCCTTAAAACCTCCAACAAGGTGCAGAAATTCATCTGTCTCAATAATATTGAGTGACAAAAAAATTCTTAGTATTAAGTGAATCTGAAGTTTTATTTTCCCCTTCTATTGACAGGAAATTTCTGCCATTCTGCTTGAACTGAAGAGAGTTGAGAAGCAGCTTCAAGGTAAATTACCGATGTGAATTCGCCTCGAGTTGTAGACATTTTCCTGCATCTATATTCTGTTTATTTGCATTTAAAGGTTGAGGAGTGCCTTAATACTTAAGAAGGGACAAAAATAAGCAAAGAGTGTGGCTGAGTAATTTCTTTAAAAAAAATTCAAGAAAATTTATCACTGCAAAATGTGGCTGAGGTGATGTGTGGGACATTGAGGTGTTAGAAATAGATAGTGAGCTGATTCTCAATGTTTATCCTTCATCCTTACGTCACCCCTGTGGTCTTTAACACGAAAGAAGATCAAAAACTACATTTTCCAACAGAAAATATACACTGGCTTTTACATGAAACCTTCCAGACCCTGACCTCCTCTCTGTTTATGTCACAGTAATCAATGTGATGGTAGACCCAGATGGGACTCTGGATGCCTTGGCCAGCCTTGGTCTGACCAGCCCTACAACCCCTACTAAGCCCCAAACCGCAAAAACAACTTCCCCCTCTGCCTCCAGCCCTGGGTCGGCGCCCCCAGCCAAAGAATCGCTGCCGGAGATCCTTCCGGGGTCTGGAAGTTCAGCAGCAGCCTCCACCAGGGTTCAAACTACTTCTGCCAGCACAGAGGAGAACGCCCGTGACAGCAGCAAGGGACTGGGCAAAACAGCAGTCGGAGGTCTTCCCTTCAGCCGCATGCGGCCGAGCGGAGAGGAGGCCATTGCGCAGAAGTGAGATTTGGCTTATGTGAATAAGGAAATAGATTGGAGTGCAGGTGGCTGGTGATTGGTGGCAAGTGTAGAAACATTCGAATTGTTTTATTTGTTTTTGACAGAACAATGGCCATTCTGCTGACTGTACCACTCTAAGATTATAGCATCAAACCGGAAATTAAGTGCTTCATCTGGCCTTTAGACTCCCTTCTTTAACCCTCAGCTGATGCATCATGAGATACCCATGAACAGTAATTGACCCATGAATGATTTAAACAGACTGACATTTCAACTTCAAACTGTTTATGCTGACTGGCTGACCTGACAGGGGCCCGGTTGGCTGCTCTCTCAGTGGACAGATTTCTGTGGTTGTACAGTCTCCTCCAGTCTTCTTGCCTTCTCCATGTGTCTGGACCCTTTCTACACTAAGGACATGCCTTAAAACACACCCTCCATAGTAGCAGCGTGACCCCTTGTCCCATCTACTTTAAAGACTTTTAACACTTTCAGACAGACTGCATTGTAACATAACACTTGCAAAATACGTGCTATTTACACTATAATGAAATACAACACACTGCAATAATTTATTAGCTCCATTTCAGTGCAAAGAATATTTCAGCAGCCTTAAATAACCACCCTGACAAACTGCAGTCATAAATAGACACACTTTATGCCGGGAACTGCCAAATTGCAGATGTTTTATATATCTCCGAATTGTAACCGTCCATTGAGCCGTCTCTCAAACTGATTTGCAGTGCCTCCCCATTTCTCAGTTCACCTGTTTCTCGTTGGCCTGTTATGTTCCACTCTGTCTTCCCTCCCTCTGTTCTCTCCTCGTAGCTGGAAACACGTCGTTCGTCAGCGCAGTGGCATGTACCGGAGAGGGCTGAGAGCTTTCTCCCTGCAAGCTGGCGCCTGTGTCGATCTTACTAATACTGAATGGTGGTTTTACTCAATAGTAACAGCCTATGGGAAACCAATGATAATCACTTACCAAAGCGAGCATGTTTTTTAAACGGTAGAAATCTGTTAAGCAAAAGCTGATTCTGCAATTCATCATCTCTCTGAATGTCAAAACCCATTCTCTGTAAGCAAATTAAGGATTCAAGTAGATTATTTATTATAATGAAACATTCTTTTAATCATTGCAAACAGATCTTTCTGGCCTCTGGGCGAATCTGTACCTTTAGCTTTTTCTACTCAAGCGTTTTTTTTATGATTTCCAATTGGCTCTGTCACAGATTGACTTCTTTTTCAAGTAGCAACAAAGAAAGCTGCTGTTTAAACCATTGTTTTGTATTTAGATACTTTTTAATGATTTGACTCGTTCGTTTTCTTTGTACACATAAAACCTGAACATAAAAAAAAAAGCTGCTGGGTTAGTTTTAATTAATGTGCTGTCGAAAGATTATGGGCACCTCACAGATATCGAATCAGTGAATTGAATACATCATTAGAAAATAAGCTCCCCCTCTATGAATATTTAATGAGTTTTGCTTGTGTATATACAGAAGGTGCAGTGTTCTGTTTCTGCTAAGGGAGCTCGGTCTAGCGCAGTGATACTGCGGAATATCTGACAGTATGATTAACCTCTTTCTCATTGACTTGGCTGCTTTTGTAGTTACTTTATGGGGACTAACCATTTTCTGAATCTCTCTCCAGCTTATAGTATGTGTACTAGAGTAAGACGACTTAAAGGCAAGTTTATTAGTACTTAGATACTCATGGAATAGTGAATTTAGGTACCACAGTACATGCTCATTTCCTTCTCTCTATACCGTACTGTACAATGTTTTTCAATGCCTCAAAGTGCCCGTTTTGAAGATGGAAGGGCATTGATTAAAAGAAGAAAAAAGATGTCGTCGTCTAAAGAAGATTTCTCTGGTTTTGCACATCAGACTGTGGTGTTTTTTTCATGCAGAAGTAGTGAAAGGCTGCGTCAGATGAGCGATATCACTTAACCTGATATCAGAAGTGATTGCCTTGTCTCTCTGGAACTATTCTGCCTGTACAACAAAAAAAAAAGCCTCTAATTGTGTTTTTTGTTTTGTTTTTATTTTTTTATTTTCTCCCCCTTTTTATAAAAAAAATGAGAAATCTGGGGACTGTGAATGCTAGGTACAGGCTTATTTTTTAAAACTCTACATGTGTCATCTGATCTGTGTTTTTTCTTGTTATTTTTGTAAAGGAAAATCCACCATTTTATTTATTTTTTTGTTTGTTTGTTTTAATATGTTGTGGATGTTTCATGCATTTTATATTTGTTCAACTATCTGCATTGGTTCTTACTGTTAATAAAAAAAAGAGCCATACACTTGTCTCTCCATTTCCATTCGACCAGGCACTTAAAAAAATACCTGCACAACAATACTGGTTTCTAGAAACCAGTCTGAGATGACTTGAGTTTTGTGGCATTGTGCGTTATCCTGCTGGAAGCAGCCATTAGAAGATGGGTCCACTTTGGTCATAAAGGGATGGACATGATCAGCAATAATACTCTGGTGGGCTGTGGCATTTAAAAGATGCTCATTTGTTACTAAGAGGCCCAAAGTGTGCCAAGAAAATATCCCCCACACCATTACACCACCCCCAGTAGCCCAAACCATCGATGCAAGACAGGCTTTCATGTTGTGTACGCTCAAATTCTGACCCTACCCTCTGAAATCGACACTCTTCAGTCCGGTCTTCTGCATACATGGTTCTAATGAGTGGCTATTTGAGTTACTGACAACTTCCTATCAGCTGGAAGCAGTCTGGTCACTCTCCTCTGACCTCTGACATTAACAAGGCATTTTCACCCAGAGAGCTGCAGCCCACTGGATATTTTCTTTTTCTTTTTTGGACCATTCTCCGTAAACCCTAGAGATGATTGTGTGGGAAAATCCCAGAAGATCAGCAGTTTCTGAAATACTCAGACCGGCCGATGTGGCACCAAATGCCACGTTCAAGGTCACTTATATCACATTTCTTCCCCTGATGCTCAGTTTGAACTTCAGAAAGTCATCTCAACCATGTCTACATGCCTCAATGAATTTAGTTGCTGCCATGTGATTGGCTGATTAGATATATGCACTGACAGGCTGTGAGTGTGTAAACACAAGTGTTAAGTTTCTTTTTAACATAAACCTGATTCATCCAGATTCTTACTTCTGTAGAAGTTTTATTTTTGAAAAAAACAAACAGATGCGGTATGGTGACCCTTGTCCCCCTGTCCCACATTTAAACTGGGTTTCACCTTTTTTTTTTAAACCCTGGCTTTTATTGAATGGCTATGAAGAAAATGGGTCACTATCATCACACTGCTGGGTATGCTACGCCCAAGAAGGAAAGTTGTGAGTCACTACAAAATCAAAGTCTACGCAGCTTTTTGTGGACAATGATGAAAAAAAACACACAAAAAAAAAAAAAAGGAAATGCAGCTCCAGTAAAGACCGGGAACCTCTTCATAACTGTTGTGAAGGTGGTTCTAAGAGTTTCTATCCCAGTTTCACAAGAACCCGGCAGATCAAAAAGTGATGTGCCAGTTGACGCAACAAAAATAACAGTTAAAAACAAGTTCTTTAAACATTAGCTTCCTTTATCCTCACTGTATTCTATTCTATTCTGTATTTACATTTGGAATTCAGATTCAAGTTTACTACTTGCTTACAAAAAACACTCCTGATAATCTTATGAAGAACATATTTGTCTTTTTATTTAAAAAAAAAAAAGAAGAAAGAAAAAGAATAGAGGAGCATGAGTGGTGCTGTGATGTGCCTTTTATTTCCACAGATATATTTTGCTCGACCAGATTTAACAGTACTGGTTATCAGACAACAGATGTGAACACGTATGGGTTGGTGGTGTGCGCTGGAAGCAGCGGGTTAGCCAGGGGGCCATCCCAAACTGCGCCCACCGAGGATGTGGATGTGTACATGGTACACCGACTGGCCTCCGTCCGGCCCATCATTGATGACGATCCTGTAGCCTTTAGACAGGCCGGCGTCTTTAGCACAGTTCCTTGCAACAATCAGCATGTGGCCCAACAACTAAGAGACATACAGACAATGAGGTGAAAATAAGCCCTGCACTGGAGCAGCAAAAAGGCAAATAGTTCCCTCTAGTGGGCAGTGATAGAAAGATGTAAGGCAAATCACTATGTAAGTAATTTCACATCAAGAGTCATAAAAATTACACTTACCGCAGCATCATCATCCTCAGCTTGAGACAGCTGAACAATTGGCTTTTTTGGGACGACCAGGATGTGAGTGGGAGCCTGAGGTGAGATATCGTTGAAGGCTACACACTGAAACCCAAAGGAAGAAATTAAAAAACAAAGAATCAGACTGTGCAGAAAATTTTCTATAATATTGCCTTCAAATGTACTTTTTTAACGTATAACTCATATCACAATGATTATAAAACAGGCAAAAATAAATATTTTGTCAACTTTTTAATAAAAATTTGTTTGCATTGTAATATCCATTCTGAGCTTTCCAATCTGCCCCTGACATCTCCAAACCATACATCGCAGCAGGTCTCACTACCATCTTGCAAACCTTCCCTTTCACTCTTGCTGCTCTCCTTCTGTCACAGATCACCCCTGAGACACATCATGAGTAAATTAAATAAATAAATGTTAAGTGAATGAGTAAAATATTAATTCACTCTCTGACAGAGTCTGGCAGGGAGTGATTATGAACTTTTGTGGACAGGGGAGAAAAAAAAGCAGAATAGGGCATGATAATTTTATCTCCACTATCTTATTGCGATAATTATTGCAAGCCAAAATTATCACTGAAATTCAACCAATTGCACAGCCCAAGTCGCAACGTCACTGAAAATTTAAAAAGCTGCCTTTATTTACAACATTTCTACACGTTTCTCGTGCAGTTTATGCAAGGTGTGAATATTACAGATAGTAATTATTTGAAGGTTTCAGCTATAGCTTGTTACATTAGGAATGCAAGGCTGTTCCAAAATTTGGGAAAAAACTGGCTTTGGATTTTCTAGTTTTTGTTTCGGATCCGCCAGTGCAGTAATGTCTGCTTTAAACCCTGGGTGTTCCATTAAAGACATGACTGGGCACAACCTGCAGCGGCTGCATATGAAACGAGTCTTCAAACAGCACTAAAGTGAACCCTGTCACTTCTTGGTGGGAAGCCAGCTGTCAGTAACTTCAGACGCCAAGTAGCGGCAGATGTGACAAGAGCAACATGCAAACCATTAGCGTGTACAGGAGGCAGCCAAAATATTTTAATAATATTAATAATAACCTAGATTCTTATTATTTACTGTGTGATTTCTGTAAGATCTGCTACGGCACTGGATATATTTATATTCTAAAAAGAACTTCCACGATGCAAAATCACCACAAAAACAAGGTTTCTGTAGAGCTGAGTTAGCATTAGCTTAACCTGCAGGGAGCTGCGGAGCCACAATGAGGAACAGCGAGACTTTAAACCTCCACATAAATCAAAACGATGAATGCATACCTGATCATCCTCAAAGATTAGGGTAGCAGGAATCTCTTTGCGGATAATTTTTCCAAATATTGTGTCCCCGCCGGGCTTGGCGGTCTGCGCTTTCGCTGTTTCATCAGCCATGTTGACGCAGATGAGCCACGACTCTTCCGCGCAGCTTCCAACCTCAGTCAGAGGAAAACCACCGCAGTTCAGCCAGTGGCGCAGCAGGGGGCGCACTTCCCCCAGTAAATAGAAGCGAATAAGATCAAACTTAAAAATATTTATTTACTCCTTCTTCCTGATGAAAAAAACTCCTTATATTATTTTAGTTTCCGCATATACAGTATCGATAATGCATCAAACATTAGCATTTACGACTGTACGTTAGAAGAGCAGTTAAACCACAGCTGAAACTTTCACGTGTGATAAGAAGCAGCTAGTTGTGGTGGTCGAATGAATGAGACAGCTTAAAATTAGCAGAATTAGACGCAGGTATTAAAAGAATTGCTTCTGATCGCTCGCCTGGTCCTGATGGGTTAACTGCTAACTTTTACAAACATTTTTGGGAAGAAATAAAAGGGCCATTGTTTGA
>JAVDPK010002566.1:315351-345931 GCA_034780415.1 Cichlasoma orientale | reverse complement strand
TGAAGTTCAGTCCATTCACTTGTATTAGTTCACAGCGCAGCTTTGCCTCCTCCAATATGGCGGACACACAGTTACTTTGCATCAGCGGGCCGAACCAGTCAACGAGGTATCTATGTATATACATCTATGGTCGCTTCCCTGAGACAACGTTTGAAAGGTATTTTACTCCAACCGAAACTAGCTAAAATTTGAAGTGTATACACCACAAGATTTACATTTTAGTGTTTCAGCTCTGCAGGACCACATTCAACTTGGAATATCTCGCTAGCCCCGTATAAAATGGGAATTCCAGAGCGTGGTCTCAGTGAAGCTACGCTGAACCCTCATTGGCTACCACATAGCTTCATTTCCAGCGTCGGCTCTGATTGGGCTCTGGATATACGCGTCGTCTCCTAACGCCGGAAGTGATCACAAGAAGCCAAGATGGGCACTCGTTTGAAGGTGAGGATGGGACGTGGTTATGTTTTTAAATAACTTTTTTGCATTATCGTTTCCTTTAATCCGTCTAACTGTATGCTAAATGGATAAAATATAATTTCCAGCTGTTGTAACCGCTGCCTGTTTATGAATGCAGGTTCTGAGCGTTTTTAAAACGCTGCACAGGACCAGGATGGCTGTGTTCAAAGATGATAGCAGAGCACTGACAGGTGAGTCTGTGAGCTGGCAGTAGAGCAGCTGAGACTGTGTGTTGCACTGATAATTGATGCTTGTTAAACAGGAGGTGAGTGAACACATGCTCAGCAGATATCAAATGGGTCATTCCTAGTATTTGGTGCCATGCCAGTCCCCATGATAGAAAATAGTGTATTTTTGTGTAAAAAATGGGCCAATACTTATTTTTTTTAAAAGCTTGTCTTACACAATTAACATGACTTGCAGTAAGTCGTGTGTGTGTGTGTGTGTGTGTGTGTGTGTGTGTAATATATTTTTGGAGGGAGCTCATCTACAAGAACCAGAGTAAATGGCACTCTTTCATCAACCTTTTTTCCCATGTCTCAGAATGGTTCGCTAATGTGTTAAAGCATATTTACAGTGTTAACTGATTTATTTATTTTTTTTGGTAATTTTTGATCATATGGTCGATAAACATGTTAAAAATCCTTTTTGCGGTCTCTAACTGCTAACCTGTTGTGCATTACATAAGTAATGGTGGCTGTCTTAAGCATAAAACAGTCTACCCTCTTACTGCTTTGCACCGTAACAGGGTGAACACAGTAATAGGCAGGTTGACTTGGACAGATTTATTTTCATCTAATGAATGTAAATTAAAACTTTGCTGAGCCCTTTGCTGTGAAATCAAATCAGAATTGCCCAAATGATCCCAAATATTCTTTTCTTTCACAAAGCTGCAAGATTGAAGATCAATGAGGAGTTTCGAAAAAATAAAAATGAAATGTCTGAAGAAAACATCCAGAAGGTACAGTGTTCTGTTTCTTATTACCGAAGTTCTAACAGAAGCAGGTCTTGCCTCTCAGCAACCATCTTTTAACACCCCTGGGCACTTATTTGGGCAGTTGTTTTGAGGCATCATTGAAATGACAGTTAATTCAAATGATCATAAAAGCATAAAAACTACTATTTCAGTGTCAAATCTGATTTAGAAGGTTTTCTGCTTTCTGAGTCCGACTTTTTGCTTCACGTTGTTTCCCACAGGGCTGTATAAATAAACCTAAAAACCTAAAGGAAATCATTTTGGTTGTTTGTCCCCAGAGCCACACTGTCTCAAAATCTTTATATTGCTTTTTCCAGTATATCCTGTGAATTGATGTTTTTGTTGTGAAGCATTTTGTGATATTTATCTTGAAAGGTGCTATATAAATAAAAATGTACTTTGTCTTTTCTTTTTTTTTAATAGCTGATTAAAATGGGATTAGATGTGGAAGCCGTCCTCCGACAGACTGTGGTACAAATGGAACACGTAGGAGAAAAGAAGCTGTGTATGATATCATTTCTTTCTAAAAATTTATACTAGGACGTAGCATGCAAAGATTACTGCATGCATTAGAAATCATAACTGCTATACTTGTTAATGCTCCGCCACCAATGATGTTTTTTTTTTTTTGTTTGTTTTTTTCCCCCTCACACACAGTGCTTCGACCCAGAAAGGACCTTTTACTTGAAAATGTCCCCTATTGTGACCAACCAAGGGAAAAGTCATGACTGACCATCTGATTGTTCACCAGGAAAGACTTTATATCATTAATTGCTTTCAATCTGCAATTTGAATTTACAAAAAAAACTGCATTTCAAGTAGTTCTTTAAAAAAAAAAAAATCAACACTTAAAGATCATCTCTACATAAAGAAAGGCCCACTTTTGATTCAGTGAGGATCTACTTCATTCTGTTTCAAGGAATCTGTGCTGGAAACTGGATGCTATAATTTCATGTGTAGCATTTTTATCAAATGTAATTTAAATGATAATGATTGAGTCAAACAAGGGGAAAATATTATTTTTACTGATACTGAAAAAAAATGTTAACTGTGGTCTGATTAACTACATGTATTTCCGGAGTGTCCCAGACTTAATTTAATTTGTTGTTCAAACGACCAACACAATGATAGATGGCTCTAACAGCTCCGGGTATAAGAATCAGCGCCACTTTGATTCCACAAAACGGATCTCTGCATCAGCTGTCAAAAACACTGAACACGTTTTATTGGATTGTTTGTTTGCCTCAGAGTGTGAAATGTGTCTGTAATAAAATTATGACTGTAACAGGCTGATCTTTTAACTATGAATGTAATTTAAGACAGTGGCATACAGCAGATCATAGATATGGAAACATGGAATTTTTATTTTACAAGCTTCCACAAGTACTCCAGTTGTTTTATTTGTTTCAGCTAGCCAGAGAAAGCTACAAATGACTAAAGAGAAAACCAAAAGTGCTATTCTCCTGAAAATTACAGCAGCATTAGATCTGTCTTCTGCTGGAGACAGACGGTCCTATTGCTGCTGTAAATTTTACCTCTGTTATTAGATGCCATTGGATATTGTTAAATATAACTTATTTTGCAAGCATAACGAAGCTATGTACATTTTGATACAGACTGCTGATTTTACATACCAATTAAGTATATTTAAAGCTGAACCATAAAATACAAGTTTAAGCAATCTAAGCTCCATTTGGCAGCCGTTTTAATAATGCCTCAATGTTTATTTTGGGCAGTTATTTTGAAGCATGTAACTAAATGAACTTTCATTTCAGTGGTCTTCTTGTTCTTTTTTCCCTTAATTATTGTAGGGTCTTTACCTTACAATATGATGCGCCTCTAGATGACTGTTTGTTGTGATTTGGTGCTGTATAGATAAAACTGAATTGAATTCGCTCTTGATGCTATCCTTCTGTCACAAATCAACCCCAACACACATCTCCAGCCACTCCACCCTGCCTGCACTCTTCTTCACCTCTCTTGTGCACTGTCCATTACTCTGGGCTCTCTTCCACCTGCTCCCTACTACTCTGAGACACCCCCCCCCCCCCAACAAAAAGTGCATGATTTTAAAAAATGCTTTAAAAGTGCGCTGACTTTGAGCTATTATAAAAGTTGTAAAAAGCTTGTCTTCCATGGAAGTTATACTTCTACCACCATCTTTTCTCTTGGTTTTAACTGGATTACATTTTTTTAAAGTGCCATGCACTACTCATACTTGCGCAAAACTACATCTCCTACAATGCCCATCAGGAGAAAAGCAAATTACATCATCAAAAAGCGCCGTTGCTTTGGCAACGTTTGTAACAGTGCGCTTCCTATTAGCTATTTAGCCTTCGCAAACTATCAAGCTCGATGCCAAAAATAAGGTGAGAATCATTGTGCATTTTATTTTCATAACTGTTTGACATTATATCAACAATAACATCGTGTTTCTGTTGAACGACTGGTCACTGTCGTCTCGTATGGTTCAGCTCGGACACATTGTGGGAGCTGGCTGCTGCGGAGGTACGCAGCTGGGACAGCGGAGGCGCGGAGGGCGACGACGGAGGTCAGGCTGTGAGCGAGCGGACCGTGTGTCTGATAGGTAGCAAAGCTGGGGTGTGTATGGGTCATCCGTCAAACGACTTCACTGATTCCAAACGAAAGCGCTCGTACCTGGTTACTGTACTGAGTATGCTCATATCCTTTCATTTTTCAGGGCAAAACGTCCATTCTCCTCAGGTGCCTGGACAGGTTGGTATGTCTGGGCAAACCAGATCTGCTCTAAACCCCTCTTCATATTCAGTCAAATGTATTGCGTGTTAAGAAGATGAAAAAACTACTTTGAGGAGCTGATGAATGAAGGAAATGAGAGAGAGGAAGACGGTTGAAAAACATTTTGTGAGTCAGGTAGTGCAGAGGATTAGTAAGGAGGAAGTGAGGGCAGCTGTGATCTAAGAGTGGAAAAGCAATTGGTCCAGATGATACCTGAGGAGGTATGGAGGTGTGTAGGACAGAGGGCAGTGGACTTTTTGACCAGATTGTTTAATACAGTCTGGAGAGTGAGAGGATGTCTGAGGAATGTTTGTGGACAGCAAGTCCGTGGTGAAGTGTGCAGTATGAGTGACAGATGGGTTCAAAGTGGGGATGGGATTACATCGAGGACCTTGTTTGCAGTGGTGATGGGCAGGCTGACCGATGACATCAGGCAGGAGTCTCTGTGGGCACTACATGATTTTTATTAAGAGTAGGGAGCAGGTGGAGGTATGCACTAGAGAGAAGAAAAATGAAAGTTGGTAGAAACCAGACGGAATACATGGATGTGCATGAGAAGTAGACAGGTGTAACGGTGAAGGTAGATGAGTTTAAATACCTGGGGTCCCCCACCCAAAGCAATGGACAGTGCGCAAGAGAGGTGAAGAAGAGAGTGCAGGCAGGGTGGAGTGGATGGAGACAAGTGTCAGGGGTGATTTTTGACAGAAGGATCGCAACAAGAGTGGAAGGGAAGGTTTACAAGATGGTAGTGAGACCTGCTGTGATGTATAGTTTGGAGACAGTGGCACTGCCAAAAAGACAGTAGATGGCGCTAGAGGTGGCAGATTTGAAAACATTCAGATTTTCATTGGGACGGACAAAAAGGGCCAGGATTAGAAATGAGTATATCAGAGGGACAACTCAACTCAAGTTCCTTTATAAGATAAGGTTGAAAGCACATAAACCCAGTATGATGAAATTCTATTTTAGATTACATAAAAACCTTTTTTGTCTATCAGAGATGAACTGTCCAAACCAACTCTGGCCCTGGAGTACACTTTTGGCAGACGGGCCCGAGGACACAACACAGTAAGTTCGTCTTCACTTCACATTAGAAGACAAAGGTGGTTATACACTTATGCCTTATATCTTTTATTTAAGGTGATAAGAAGGGACTGTGAATAATGTTAACTGTTGTAAAGAACTAAAAAAAAAAAAATGGCCATAATTTCCACTATTTCAGAACATTGACATGTTACAGAGGACACTTTATGTGGCCATTCAAATAAACCGTGTTACTCCAATGAAGAGCTTAATTCTTGGCATTAAATGCTGCTGAAATGTAGAAGATGTGTTATAGATGCACTGTATGTATATGTAACTTCAGGATCGAACTGCTTTTCTTCTTTCAGCCCAAAGACATAGCCCACCTATGGGAGCTGGGAGGAGGGACCTCTTTATCAGACCTGGTCCAGATCCCCATTACTCCTGTCAGCATCAGGTAGGTCTCTTACACACATCCTGTTTTTGAATAAGGGACCGTGTTTGACACATTCACAGTATAAATTATGTTATTTGTCTTTTCAATTCTGATTATTTACATGTATCTTTTTCATCTGAATCATTTGAATAGCAAGGTCATGCCAGTAAAGAAGGGTTATTTCCTTTCCTGACTTTTACAGGACTCTCTCAGTCATCCTTGTCCTGGACCTGTCTAAACCCAACGCTCTGTGGGGAACAGTGGAGAAGCTGCTGCAGGCAGCACAGGCTCAGCTGGAGAGAGTCTCCTCCCAAGTACAGAAGTCCAAACCTGGAGTCAAACACCAGACTCCCGTTCGCTCAGCAGCACGTGTCTTACCTAAAGACTATCCTGTAAGACTCCATCTCATTACACACACACACACTTTAGTTGTGTTGGCAAGAAAAGAAAAAGCTGCATTCAGCTGCAAAGAGTCACCACAGCAGATAGCTCCACATGTCTGACTCAGCAGAGTTTCTCCACCAGATGCCCTCCCTGACACAACCCCACAGGGGATTTATGACTCTGTGTGGAATTGAACCAGCTTCCTCCCAAGCAAATGTGTTAACCACATCCCTAAACCCATGACTCAAAGGAACCCAACGTATGAGATGTCACAGACTACTCCCCTAAACTAATATTATTAAACTAAACTAATGAAACCAAGAACGGGACCACAAGTAACTCCCATCTCAGCTAATACATAATAAATAAAATTGTACTGAGGAAAAAGGCATTTCTAATTACACAAACTACACATACCTCAGGGTTATAAAATACTCATATGTCACAGTAAAATGTGTATTGACCAAAACTAAAAAAAATCTACTAACATGGTGAAAATAGCTGTTTTATTGTCAAAGGGAACAAAGCAAAAGAAGGAGAAGTGTGTAAGGTGCAGGTTTCCTGAGTTAACCATGAGTCTGTCTGCAGGACCGAGAGTTGATCAGTCCCTTTTCTGCTCCTCTGCTCATCATCGGCAGCAAATATGACATCTTCCAGGTAAAGCACGTGCTTCAACATTACCTGTGCAGTCGATCTGTCAGTTTAACTTAGTCTTTAAGACATAGAAGGTACACAGTCACAGTTACGTTCAAGTGAATTTTTTATCACATAGATTTGAGTATAATATGTGTGAAACATTTAGACTTTTTTTCATCTGCTTTTCAGGAATTTGACTCCGACAAGAAGAAAGTTGTCAGTAAAACACTGCGTTTTATTGCTCATTACTACGCAGCCTCTCTCATTGTAAGTATTTTTTTACTGCTCCTGCACCACATTTGTATTTAACAAAAGATTTGCAGTGTTTCATATTTTTTTCAGGTTGCTTTCTCTTACCACCAGTTTGTATTTGTTTGTGTCTCCTAATGTTTTCTTTAGTTCACTAGCATCAAATCGGAGAGCCTCATGTCAAAAACCAAGAGCTTCTTCTTGCACCTGGCTTTCGGTTTGGAGAGAGGGTGAGGAGCATAAAACAGCATTAAGCAGAAAGCAGTAATGGGCAAGGGTGTGCACTGGCATTTTAGATGATATTTTCAGCATTGAATTACTGTAATCTTATCACTAATGCTAGATAGCACTAGATTTCACAGCCTCGTTTCAGATTTATTGGCACTTTTTGCACTCTGTGAGAAATTGTATGATATAGAACAGGTTTTCTAAGACGGTTTGGGCTTAAGATATTCATATTCTTAAGATATTGCATTAAAAGGGCTGCCACTTAGAAACACTTGTCATGTGCATTGAAGAGAAAATGTGTGTTATATCTCAGTATTTCAAACAAATGTAAAATGTCGAATATGTTTGGGGTCTGTTGTTTGAATGCTTTGGTTGTAATAACATTTTTCTTCTTGCTTTAATTAACAGGAAAACTGTTTCCTCTGACCCCCTCAAGCCTCTCATCATTCCAGCAGGCTCCGACTCCTTCGGCCAAATAGGTGAGGGCAGCGCCCCCCAGTAGCCAAAAGCAGAAATGTCTCAAAGTTTTAGTTAGATTACTAACAGTTTTTCAAAGCTTTGCATTTAAACGCAGCACCTCATTTAAATCCACCTGCATTTTTTAACAGTTGTTGACAAGACAAGTTATAATTGATGTGATATTTTGTTTAAAATCTCTTACTGTAGGCTCCCCTCCTACTATTGATGTGGATATAACTTCTCTCCATGCTAAAAACACGAAGGACCTCTGGAAGAAAGTGTATGAGCGCGTCTTCCCCCCCGAGGTAGTCAAGCCTCTGGCAGCACCTTATTTTACTGCTCAATACAACTGATTTAGATGAACTCCACTTTTCTTTTGTGTGATTTGAAGAACCTCAGTTTAAATGCCATCTGAACAACTTTGTGATTTCAGAGTACGAGTGAGCAGAGGGACCTAAAGGATCCAGCCAAAGACCCCCAGTACAGTGAACCTCAGATTGATGCCATGAGAGCCCAGAAAGACCAGGTAGTACATTAAATACGTGTGTGTGTGTGTGTTGCATACACTGCAGTCAGTGTCTTGACACATGAGTTGGCAGTGGTTAATCAGTGGTTATCAAAATTTCCCATTCGCTTATCTGAGCTTTGTGACCTTCGCCTTTGTCCTCCTTATGAGGGGTAGCAAGTATTTAGGAAGATAAAACATCGGTAAAGCGTTTAACGCTAGATAATGAAGATAAGTTTCTGTTACATTTCAGTTTTTTCAGTTGATAAAGATTACGTGTAATGACAGCCCAGATAAGAGAGGGCATTCAGATGTATGTGTGTATAAAATAATAACCCTGCTTAAAAATGCACGATCACAGGATACAAATGCTACGAAAACCCATTAATATACATATTTTTTTCCTTTTGTTAAACATTATTAAGAGTGGTCTGAAACTGCAAGGCTGAAAACTTTAAATGAATTTAATCTCTGGATTCAGGAGGAAATCTGACTCCAGATTAGTTTGATGTTTCCTTGAAAACATCAAGACTGTATCTCCTGATTTTTATTATTTCAATTTGATATGACTTTGCAAAGATATTTTGTCCAATTTTGTGCCATGTCCCAATGGTGTAAAAAAAATCCTCCAAAAATTTCTACGTCCAAATCCAGATTTGGCTCATTTCACGCAGATCTGTTCATAGCATTCTGAGTAATTCTGCATAACCCACAGATAAACAAACACACCAGTCACATGACCTGTTTGGCGTGTGTAACAAAGATGAGAAAACTGTGCACTGTGCAAAATATTTGGAGAAACCCCTCTATGATGGGGAGATATATAAGAGGGAGTAAAAAAAGTTCGCTACTCTCACATATTCTAAGTTCATATTAATGTTGAGGCCTTAAAATAAATATTTGGAAGCTTGTAAATGTGCTTGCAGATGTCAGGGTGCAGAGATCCTCTTTTTTTACCCACATATGCAGAATTTCTGCTGCACTTACCTGACACCTAAATGTTCCAGAGTAACCCTTTGTCCTTCACTAGTCTGTAGTAGTGATCCTGTCTTGCTGAACTGGACGGGCTGTAATTATTTTACCCGCGGTTATAAACTAAGAGATTAGCTGTCTTCTTTCCTGCCAGCAATCGTGCCACTCTGGAACTCGAACTGCAGTAACCTCGTGGAGTCACAAACTCAAATCACCCGGTGTTATCAGTGACTGGCTTTCACATGATGCTTGTCATTTCACTTTGCCATCGAATGGCCCGAGAAGCCATTTCTAGAATTTCTAGAGAAATTCAAAGACAGCGTCTTCCAATCTTCCATCTCTACAGATGATGGTAGTCAAAGATTACCTGTTTATTTGAGAGCGACAAACTGAAACTAGTCCACACAATGAATTGAGAGATAGCTTTGAGAAAACCAAGCATCATAGCAGGACCGACACCTCACACCAACTGTCGAGCACGGTGGTGGAGGAGGGGTGATGATTTGGGCTTGTTTTGCAGACACAGGAGCCGGGCAGCTTGCAGCTTTTTTTCACGACTGTTCACATCAAAAAAGCCCAACTAGAGACAAGCTTTAGAAATGAGCTCTCCATGCAGCACAGCCTCATGCTCTGCTTCGGAACCCTGTCATATAAAATGTAAATACTATTAAATACTATTAAAAGACAAAATATACTAAAATGTCAAAATCTATAGCAGATTTCCATCATTTCTGTAGAGTCAGGGTTATACATTACATGATGATGATATGAAATTATTTTCAAAAATCAAAGAATGAACACGAAAGCCCCATAGACCAGTCTATCGCACATCTTAACTGCATCACCTGATACGTTTGCAGGCATTTCTGCATTGCAGCATGTGTTCCTGCAATTACCTGCATTGTTTTTCTTCATATTGCTTTATTAATATTTGAAAAGTGTTACATCTGTCTGTTTTTCAGGAGTTGGAGCAGTATAAGAGGAATGCAGCGAAATCATGGAAAGGACTAGAACTGGAGACATGAGATATAATCAGCTTTATTACACATAATGTACATAGAGTATGCATTTGTTTGCTTTTGTATTATAATTTTTTTTTCTTGGACTACTCTGTAATTAAATAAATAAATGGTACAATTTACAATTAACTTTACAGACCGAAGGAAACTTCGGTTTTAGCTTTATAATAAAATGTGTTATTCTAGAAAAATAAACAAATTTATGTTATTTCCCGCCTGTCTGTGATAATACATAATACAGTCACCACAAAAAAACCTGATACATGCAATACATGTGCAACATTTTTAAGCAACATGTTTCGAGTATTTTACAGAGCACCTCATGGTTGCATGGCCTCATCACAGCCAACACAGATGAACCCTGCTCTGCTACACTGCATGCATGAAGTGCAAACACTTAAACTCAAAAACTTTCATTTTTAAGTGCATACACTCACCAGCCACTTTATTAGGTACACCTGTTCAGCTGCTCCTTAATGCTGATCAGCCAATCACATCATAGCAACTTGACACATTTAAGCACATAAACCTGCTGTTAAAGTTCAAACCGTGCATCAGAAAGAGAGGTGATTTAAGTGACTTTTTCGTTGTTGTTGTTGTAAAGGATATTTTCTTGGCACACTGGGCCCCTTAGTACCAATTCAGCATCATTTAAACACAACAGCCTACCAGAGTATCATTGCTGATCATGTCCATCCCTTTATTATCAAGAAGGCAAAAGGGGTCCCAACTAGCAAGGTGTGCCTAATAAAGTGGTTGGTGAAGGTCATCTCTGAAAAGTGGATATCATAATATAAAAGTTCTATAAGCTCAGCTTTGTGTTCAAACACAATATTTGTTTTTGTGGTCTTAGTGACGCACAAGCTTGTCCCTGATCTTAAAGCTAATTATGCCCAGCAGCAGCAGAGCAGGCAGGAAGGAATAGAGGAGAATAAAGTCTAGCGTGTATCGGGACAGAGCGCCGGGATAGCCCTCATCAATGATCTGATCGCCATGCATGACCACACAAGCTCCCGGCAAAGATCTGGAATTATCTGCAATCACACACAAAAAAAAAAAAAAAAAACACAAGAAAGAATTAAGTGATTTTATTTTCATTTAAACAGCTGATGAGCACCTTTTAGTCCAAATGACTGTTTGTGCTGCTGAGTGTCCTTGACCACTGATCCCGAACCCATCCTTTATAAATCAGTTTTAAAAGGAGCATCAGCAAAAAGATAAAATGTAACAGCGATAAACGGAAATCAGTAACTGCTAATTATCATTCATCCTTTATCTTCTACAGTACTAGCAGAAGCATTAACAATGTGGCCAATGCCTGTGTTCTTATTCATACATTCTAATTTATTCTACCTCTTGTACCAGTGTAACAAATTACAAATTGTTAGGAATATCTCAAATCTTCATCACTTTTTACATTTAGCCAGGTTTCTTCTTATTTCCTGATAGGCCAATATCACTCAACAAGGCGGATATATCAGTGCAGTTTTGTAAGAAAGTGAATGATTTTTTTATCTGACTTTTAAATGTGAACCAAGACTAGATCCTGTATCAGTTACTTTTAAGTATAATTCATTTGTAATCATAAATTTGTTAACAAAAATAGCCGTCCTGCTCGCAGAGGATGGTCCCATGTTAAAAAGTAACTTACTGCAGGTGAACTGGAGACCGTGGAACTCAGTGACTATGAGCAGCTCACAGCTGTACTTCTGGAAAGTCAAGTAGCTGAGCCACTGAAAGAGCACTGGCATCTGCTGGGTGCTCCTGTTGTGAGGAAGAGGAGTGGCAAGTATGTTACTAGTGGCATATGTCCTGAAAGTTAGTGTTAGAATACCTTCATTTTCAACAAAGACCTGAAAAAAGTGTTCTAAATCAGAAGTTTTGTAATTTTAAAGTTAAACATATTTGGCATCTTACCTTAGGAAGCCAGAGCCCACCACTATTCCTGCAATATTGAGTAGAGCCACTCCAGTGTTGACCATGTTAGGGTCTTGGACAACACCTAGTAACACCACAGTTAGCAGCTCACCTGATGAAATGAAAGACAAAGACATTTGTGTCCTAGTTTCATGGTTTCATGAATGAAAGAGAAATAATCTTGTCCTTTAAGAAAAGGCATAAAAACAGATAAATATATGCTGCAAAAATAGTCTTATAATTTTATTGGCTCACCTATAATATGT
This sequence comes from Cichlasoma orientale, assembly GCA_034780415.1. NCBI lineage: Eukaryota > Metazoa > Chordata > Actinopteri > Cichliformes > Cichlidae > Cichlasoma > Cichlasoma orientale. The sequence goes on along the minus strand of JAVDPK010002566.1, from coordinate 333,648 downwards.
GGCACCAGAACTACAGCAGTGAAACACAGGAAGCGCAGACCATCCGGGTACATCCCCACCGTCCTGGGTGGAAAGCGAAGCAGAGACACATAAAAGAGATACTGTTGACTATGAAATCTCTTAAATTCTTGAGAAGTAGTGGAATATGCTTCTTCCATCACCAGCGCAAAAACACGTTCAAATTTAGTACCAACCAGTAAAGGAAGGAGGTGAAGATGAAGACACTCAGGATGCTGAGGGGCAGGATGTGGAAGATGTAGGCCAAGAACATTTGCCATTTAGTGTACAGTCCATCCTGACTCTCCTGATCACTGATGGCTCGCAGCGCTGGGACTGTTAATATAAAAACAGAAGTAATATATGCCAAAAACCATGCAGTTTCTAAGGGACTGCTTTTTAAAGCCTCCCGTACTTGTAGGAGGCTAAAAAAAAAATTTTCTTCTATTTCAATCAGAAATCAGCTGATTGTGAGGGAACAGGTGAAGGGCACTCACTGATTTTTCATGATCCTGCCATTAATAACTGATAAAAAGCACATAGTTCTGAATGCCTGTAAATTAGATTTCTAAAAACAAAAACCAGAAAAAAATTAAGTGGACGTTTAGTACTTTAATATACGCATATTAAAATATAGAATTCGTGTTTTATTGTCTCATAAGTAAAACCACACACACACAAAGACAAACTCTATCCAAAGGTCTTTCCAAGAAGCGTGTTTAATTGTCCCCATAACAGGATGACAATGATGGACTTTTGTGATCACTCCATATTTCAGGTGTTCTTGCTTTTGTTTGTTTTTGTTTTTTACCATGAGCTTACACAGACGACTGGATGAATCAGTTTCTTGAGAAATAAAAAAACACTCTGCATTGAATGCTATCAGTCGTTATCTCTGAGACTGAAGGTCACAGCGATATCCACCAAGCACAACCTCTGATTGTTTGGATGTTTACAGAGGCTGACTTCAGCGCAGCCTAGTCTTTATCACATCTATTCTCCTCAGTGTCTGTGAAGGCTGGAGCCCCGCAGCTAAGATTTTAGACTCAGTCGATGCAATCGTGTCCATCGTTCTGCAGTGAGAAAATGCATTTAGTGCAAAACATTCAAGACAGTTGCCAGTCTTCCCAGGAGCGGACATCCCAGCAAATTCACATGCAAGTCACAGAGTCAACCATGAATTCCTCTGTATATCAAAGTATGCCAGCTACAGCTTGGCAAAGATATTATATACTCTTTAATGGACAAGTCAGTCACCTGATCTCAACCCAACAGAACACACTTTTCAGTTATTAAATACAACTTAGACACAGTTTCCACCAGTTTCCTTTTTGCTTTTTCAAATCTGTCAGGCAGCACCCTGATATTTGGGCAGTGCATTAAAATAAAATGTTAATTTTTTTTTAAACCATCAGTAAATGTATTGATTCCTCCTTGTGTGCAGATGTTTGATGTTGGTGGAACTCACAGAGAGCGACAGCATTCAGCATGCCGGTGTAGGGCGAAGCGCCAATGCTCTGATAGATGATGCCAATGCGGTCCTGCACGGCACCCTTGGTGACATCAATGTTTAAATGTATGACGAAGAAGGCCACAAACAGACCATAAATCAGGTTCTGGGATAGACGCATCAGAACACCCATCCTGTCTCTGGACAGGTTTCTTGCTGTGCGCCTGCACGCAAAACACATGGAAGTGACAAAAAAGGCAAAATGAATGAGCGATTTTTTGTACCTACTCTCTGGAATATTACAGTAATATTTAAGTTTTAATGAGTCATTTACAGGTGGTACGCACAAGCACACACTGACCTGAGCAGAACTCCAAGTTTGGCAGCACCACTGGGTGACTCTTTGCTCTTAAAGGGGATGGCTGGTTTGTCTGATCTCTGCAGGCTCTGCTCCATTCTTTCCAGCATGCTCTGGTAGATGGCAGACCTCTGATAGGCCGAGGTGATTTCGTGCATGCGAGTGAATGTGGCTGCCTCCCTCTCGCTGCTGCGCGTGTCCACCGAGGTGAAGTCAACTGTTTGACGTCAAATTGAATTTTTAATGTTCTTGCTATGGAAACATCATCTTTGTATGTGTTTCAACACAGCTTTGTGTCACTAATGATGTTTATGACATTGTTATAATTAAGACAGAACATCATAAGACCTCCTGGGTCATATCAAACTGTACCATAGATATCAAAAGGGTTGCAGTACTCTGGACACTCGTATCCACATTGGCTGAAGAAGTCCACCATCTCTTGTGTCGGGCCGCAAAATACTAGCTTTCCGCGACTCATTATAGCAATCCTGTTGAACACCTTGGAGGTAAACACACAGCAAGAAACAATTTTATTCCATCAGCAAATACCTACGTACTTAACAACAGCACTTAGCTGTCCCTGGACAGTCTTTCCCTGTACACTAAACATTTTTTGCCTGCCTATAATGACCAAAGTGTCTTCCTACACAAGTAGATGAGGTGGAATAAAAATGTCTAAGTCTATAATAAAAGCCAACTTCTAATTAGTATGAGGCATTAGCAGAGAGTTATGTAGATAAATGAAGTTAATGAATGTGGGCACACTGGTGTGAAAAATCCGATTCCATCTCTTAAAGGAAGTTTAAGTCTACATGCCACTCTTTCTCTTTTCCCCAGCTGGTCTCGAAACCCACCCTGAAGAGCTCAGAGCGCGGTTGGTGGATGGTTACTATGACGATACGGTTTCTCCTGGCCAGCTGCGCCAACAGCACCACAATCTGATTGGCGGTCATGCTGTCCAGGCCAGTAGTCGGCTCATCCAATAGGACCACCCCTGAAACAACAGCATCCCAATGACATCATCGCTGTCGCTGCAAGTTTGTCACACAGTGAAACACTGAGAATAAGTGAAAGGCAGGACAATAACTTTTTCCTTCTAAGTTGTAAACTTTCAGATGTACTTTTTATTAAGTGGCACACGCAGGACTCTCTGTGGGGCCAACTTAACTCGTGGAGATAAATGAGTTCTCTTTTTTCTGGTTAATTACTCTAATTAGGACAATTAAAAGATTGCCTCTTTGCATTATGAAAGCAGAGTGGAATTAGCAGATACTTTAATTGTGAGATTAATTCATTTCCTGGTTGATTGGAGAGTCACCGAATGGGAACTCCTCATTACTCTGTGCGTGGCTCCGTGTGTGTGTGTGTGTGAGCGTGTTCATGGCCGTTTTAATCCTGAATGAGGACTGAGACCCTCCGTCCTCCCCAGAGGACTGAAGTCCTGATAAACTACACCTGGAATATACACACGCATACGCGCACTGAAGTGAGTTTCTGCTCATTCCCTTCGTGGTGTGATAACCCAGACATTTATTACTCTTCTCCATCTCTGCCTCTGTCCCTTGTCTCAGTCCTCTTCTTATGCCTGTCTCACTTAGATCCTTTTGTTTTTCTCCCGTATGGACTTCAAACCTCTTCTGGGGAGAGATGGGTCATGTGGTGAACTTTCTACTGTTCTCGGGATGTGATGCTTCTGACCCTTCTGCCTCCTATTGCTGCATTCTCCTACAATCACGTGAAAGAGAAAGTTTTCACAGGATTATGCACACTCCTGTGAAAAACTAAGTACACCCTTACTGCTTCTATAGAATTTAAGCAGCAGGCAGACTGATTTACTGCTTATCGGTAAGTGTGTCGACCTCTATAAAAAGTTTGGGAGTTTGCTGGTCTGTAGCATTCAGGTGTGTGTTAACATAATGCTACAATCTTCCCAGGAGTGGATTTGCCAGCAGATTCACCCCACGGTTGATCTGTGCATTGCTCAGACAAAACTGCAACCATGAACTCCTCTGTGTACCATGAAGCTGGGTCATGCAACAGGACGACGATCCCAAGCACTTCATGAAATCTCCAGCAGAATGGCTGAAAAAGAAAAGAATCAGGGAGTAGCAACGTTCCAAAGTCCAGAGCTCAACCTGACTGGAATGCTGCGGCATTCTGTGAAAACTTTCTTTTTCATGTCTGCACCGAGACAAACTTGGAAATATTCGATAACAGCCTATTATATATAATCCTTCTCCCATATGGGTCAAAGTTTTAGAAAATCACTTCTAATCCTTCTTGTGTGTGTGTGTGTGTTCGTGGCCGTTTTAATCCTGAATGAGGACTGAGACCCTCCATCCTCCCCAGAGGACTGAAGTCCTGATAAACTACACCTGGATCTATTTTACATCTGTAAAGACTGAAGAATTTAAGGGGAAATGACTTTTACCTTGAGTCGTCTCATTATCATGATTTAAATCGGAAATAAGATGTTGGTCCCAGACGTAAAACGTGTATAATTCTCCTCAGGCATATCTCAGGTGCAGCGGTACTCACTTGGGTCCTGAAGTAACTGGCTGGCGATGGAGACCCTTCTGCGCTCACCCCCAGAGATCCCAGGGAAAACCTGACCTCCGATAACACTGTGGGCCACGTGACTCAGACTCAGCTCGGCCATCACTGCTGTCACCTATCAGAGGTCAAGTGTCAGGTGAGAAGAGAATTACTACTACTAGCAAGTTAGCTGAAAGGGGGCTACAGTAGATATTGTAGAGCCAAAACATTGTAATCAAATCCACCTGATTACAAGGCAAAGTTCAACAAAGTTCATGTGTAACATGATGTTGCACATGACTCTCTTTGACGATATATAACAATATAACAATGCAGCCTCTAAGATTAGGATGGTTATCCTAATAACGGAAACAGTTGGAAATGTTTGTGTGCTGACATCTTAGTGGATACTCATCTGTTTGCCTCTTTTTTCTTTTCTTTAGCAGGGAGAGATGCCAAGTTTAAGAAAACTAATGAAAGGATTGAGTCGAAGAGGCTTTAAAGTCACCTTTTTCTTGATCGCTTCGGCCGAGTGTTTCCTCAGGGCCAGCTGGGCTGTGTAGGTCAGAGTCTCCTCCACTGTCAGATAACTCAGCAAGTTATCACTCTGGGAAAGAACGAGAGAAAGAGCGAACGGGACATAAATAGAAGAAAACCTGCTCAAAAACAAGATATTGTAAATGGTGATTTGGCAGCCTTGCGGTGGAAAATACCACCAGTGTTCCTCAAGTAGATGGACTAATATAATATTACAATGAAAAATGGACCGCTCCCAGTGAATGGCTGGCATCTTAATCATGAAGCAACACGAACACCTCAGTGTTTCTCTTGCGTGGTCATCAGTAATCAAACTGAAGTGTATTTTGGGACTGAGTACTTTTATGTCACACTCTCTTCAGGAACAGCATCTTTGTAGCACATCCCTGTACAGTGAGTGTATATTCATATAGGCTACATCATACTTCTATGTTCATATATGAGAGTGCAACCCATCTGTAATATACCTTTGCCCCAGACACGTGCACACACACGCACCGCTTGAACCAGCTGAACCTGCCGCCTGCTTCAATTAACACGCGGTGCCTCCCAATCCCGCTTCTCCTTATTCTCTCATCTGAATGACTTTAATATCAGGAGCTCATATCACCTCCTCATCTACAGCTTAGCAGGAGAAGTTAATGACGAGGCTTAGAGAGCATAAGGGGGGAGCTATCAGCGAGAGGGGAGAGATGATTTGAAAGGAAGCAAGGCTGGTTTTAAACCAGTGTTTTTAATTCGGGCTTTGGATACACTTGAGCACCTCTCATTGTGAGATTATATATATGAGGAGGCTATCAGGGGTCTTAAGTTAATTTAATACGGAAGCCAGGGCAGCTTTTCAGGAGTTACTGAAGAATGTTCATTGAGTTTGGGGTGGTTAGTACAACCACAGAGGCTGCCTGCGTGAGGCCGGTTACATTTGAAACTGCAGTGCAAAGTTTAACGATTGTTTGTGGGAGTTGAGAACTACATCAAAGTGAATGCGCTTATTTGCTAATTATTTAAACACTGTTCAGTCCCACCGCTGGGTTTCATTTACTCAAGCATAAAATACGTTTTTCTTTATTGAATGTCCAGAAATGCATAAACTTCTGTTAAGTAAGGTAGCACAGAATGCATACTTTTTTCCCTGTGCCAGAAAGTTACATGATTGGTCTGTTTTTACTCTTTGTTTGTCGTTTGTCTGTCTGATTGTTAGCCAGCAGGATTACTCAGAAACCTGCAGAGTGTCGTGAAATTTTTACCCGTGGTTGGGCCCATCTTAGAAGTGAGGTTATTTTTGAAGTTCATTCTGATCTTGATCCAGGAATTTTGGAGGAATTCTTTATCATTGTGATATTGAACAAAAGAGGGAAAAAAAAGGGTGGTATTGCTTTGATGTTCTCAAGAAAATATGTCAAACGATTTGGGGATCCAAATAAATGGTTCCACTGCTCTGAGCACCCAAAACAATTTTTACTACGAGCCACATGCACCCATTTATACACAAACCCATGCTCCACTTTTATTCCATACCTTTAACCCATTTCTAACTATCCTGCACACACTCGCACTCAGATGGATGCACTGCAGCAGTCTCTGTAGAATGTTTGGTGAATGCATATGGAGCCTTTTTTGACGTAGATATAATGCTGCAACTTAATAAACTTAATAAAATAACTTTAGCAGTAACTGAGGCAATGTTCTATTGTTTTGTGGAAATTTTTGTGTGTGACGCACCTGTCGTTCATTCTGATTTTAAAACAGGTATCTGCCTAATGACACTTTGGGCAGATACTCGACCGGAGGAGACAGGAATCAAACCAATGTCCTCAGCCGCAACCACCAGATATTGTAAAAGAATCAGAATCAGGAATTCTAATATATGTAATTATTTATTTGCACGAATTCTCAGGAACTCGTGCAAAGTATGGGGGAAATTTCCAGCACTGGCAGCAATATGCAGTCTCAGACTGCTCTTTTTATATCTCTGTGTATGTTATTAGCAGTTAACTATACTTTTTTTTCCAGCTGTTGAAAAGTCCAAAACTAACTGTTAATAAATGTACTTGTTTATCTTAATGAAGCAACAGAAAAGCTTAGTAAAATTTTAACAATGACAGAATTGGTAGGTTAGTTAAACTTAAACTTTTTATTAATTTAAACAGTCAAACTGTTAACAAGCTTCTTATAAGTGTTTATGAATGTTGTATAATCTAACACATTTGTTACATGATTGTAACTGCCTATATGGAATACCTATGTAATAGTTTTTATAGTTATTAACACATAATATACTGTATGTTTATAATATTAACATATATGATGTAAAATTAACATTAATACTACTTATTATCATTAATTAATGCTTATTACAAAGACTTTGATATAAATGTAACGGTGGGATCATAAATAAAAGCAATGAGTTAAAACTTTATGTGTGGCTGTTTCTTTGTGGTACCTGCAGTACATAGGAGAAGCAGTCCTGGTACTGTTCTCGCTTCAGTTTTCTGCCATTAATGAAGATCTCTCCCAGCAGCGTGCCCTGGTTCCCAATCCTCCCTGAGATGGCATCCAGCAATGTGGTCTTTCCTGAGCCTTTATAATGGAAAGCGCAGCTAAAGACACAAACTGAGACACACGTGCATAGAGTCCAATAACGGGATAGAAAGAGTCCTGAAAGACTGTAATATTTTTTCTGTATTTTTCATACTGGGCCACTTATTGCATTCCAGATTGAATATTTTCTAAACCACTCAGAACCATTTCAGAACTTTTTCCATTAAAAAAGAAAATCCTTTATGATTTAACTGCTACTTAATGCATCCTGATCAAAATGTTGTCCAAAGAGCCAGAAAGCTCTTTGGATTGAACTGAATCTCAAACCTGAGTTGCCCAGTATGCCCATGATCTGCCCACTGTCAACATGGAAGGAGACGTCATTGAGGATCTGACGAGTCCATCGTTTCCTGTAGGACGGTAAGTCCCACCATGGACCCACACGCTCACTGCAGAGCACACAAACACACACACACACACAAGGAAAGGACAGTTTTTATATTAATATTTTACTGTTCCACAACAAAATCTATCCCAGCTCTGGAAGAGATCAGTTCTTTCTAAACATTTTAATGCAAATTGATTAATATTTAATTAGTAATAAGAAGAATTTCCAGAGTTTGTTTTTGTGTTTCTCGTGTTTGCCGTCTGCAGCATTTACCTGACTGTGTAGGAGATCTTTCTGACACTTAGACAGCAGGAGGGCTCTGATTGCTCCTCTCCGCTGTTTCTCCACACATCCTTCTTCACCTCTGACACGAACCTGAAGGACTCGTTCACTTTCCTGTTCTGTGGCTCCTCCACCTGCATTGAATAAAACCTGTTCATGTCTCCGGCGAGTCGGTGTCAAGTCGGTTTCACATCAGTTTGTTCATATTGTCTCAGTCCCAGACTTTGCTGTTCTGCACCCGTGCCCCGTGCACAGCAGAAGTGCGAGATCAGTGTTGACTCTCTGGAAGGGTGAGCACAGTGACTGTCGCGTTATCGCAGAGAACTTTGATCAGGGGTTGCGTAATGAAGACCAAAAACACACAAGCTGTCACTCTGAACTCAGTCCTCTTATTGTGCGCTGGATCCAAAAAAAGCTGTGACTGACACACACACACACACACACATAAAGCAGAGGAAGAACTGACATGGCATGAACTTGGATGCTTCAAGAAGAAAAGCTCGTGAGCTAGGCAGGAGAAGGTCTTCAGCTGGACTGAAGTTAAACTGGAGAGAAAACGGAGAACGTGAGCACCTGGAGAAGCAAGACAGCAGATAGAGAAGAAAAGAAAGAGTGTAACAGAAGAGGAAGAGCGGAGTGTTGACCTCTCTAGCCTGCAAATTTTAACCATGGACAAAGACAATGACCACATACACACAAACGACTATTCACAGGTTAGTCAGGCCAAAATGTGCAATTTTTTTTGCTCTCTTAAAGAAGATGACCGATCCAGGTCTTAACTTCCTGTTTTATTTATTTCCCATTCCTACCAACTGTTAAGCTGCTCTCTTTGACCAAGTATAACGTGGATTTTTATGGACTGAAGTGCGTTAACGCGAATCAGATTACGGTCAATAATGTGCTTTTTACTTAAATAATGTTGACGAAAAGAAGATGAATTTCCAATATATCATTCTAATACTGCAAAAAAAAAAAGAAACTTCTGTTTAATATACTGCTTGGGTAACATAAAATACTTTGTATCTTGTAACATTTCGCAACATGCAGTATACTGTACAGGTGGCTGGTTTAACAGGCTCCTGTTTTTCTCCTATTTTAATACATCTGCTATGTTGAACAGCTGGATCAACAATGACAGCACAGCTGAACTGTATGAATTAGATACATTTTCTTGAGATAAATATCCCTTAAAAAAATGCAACCAGAACAGTCTGAAAGCTGCATGTTTATGTAATGAGAACCCATATCAACCACTTAATATTATTTGTAAAATTAAACCTTTTAGCTCATTATGTCCATACTGGACTACTTCAGTTCATCAAGTGTTGTAGGCACTAATATCCCAGTTGGAGCTGGTATGTGTAAACCTGAGCATATTTTAGCTTTCCTGGTATCATTACATTTCCATGAAATTCTGTTACTTATAAGTGCTTTGATGGGCTAATCCCAGCTGATCTGTCAGACCTGTTGAACCATTATGCCTGAAGTGGTTTTCTTGCTTACCAGTGGACCAGCAGCTTTGACCAATTTCAGACCAAGCCTTCCCAGTCACAGCACTGAAACATTAGGACAGTCTCCTGTTCCCCCGTCAGGCCACTTGATTGTGTTCAAATCTAGATTTGAAAAATATTTTTGTCTCATTGGCATTTTCAAATTGGGCCCATTTAGTGTATAATTAGTGTCCACAATTAATGAACTCAGTAGATTAGCAAATAATCCCTCACTTAACCGTTTCAGTGGCTTAATTTGTTTGTAAGTTTATCCAGTTCATCACTGGCATTTTTATTTTTTGTGTGATGCACTTTAATGCTTAAATGTGCTGTATTCTCCATTTCTGTTTGTTTGTTTGTTTGTTTGTTTTACAGAACTTTCTGTAAATGGTAAAATTCAATGTGTGGTTAAAAAATACTGGGAAAAAAATCCAGAAAAAAATGAATACATAAAATTCCTTAAATTTAAAACAGCACATTGTATGTCACTGTAGTTTAAAGAGTGTATTGTATGTCAAGTATACATACTTGACTAACCGACAGTATGTAAAGTAAATTTTGTGCCAGCATGCTGTTAACTTTCATAATTTGTATATGTATTCTGTTGGATAAAAGATTATATAATGGAATTAGTACCATTTTCTTTTTCTTCTTTTTTCCTTTTTTCTTCTTTTTCCTTTTTTTCTTTTTTATTTAAATTTTTTTCTTCTTTCAGGCAGATATTTTCACATACAGTACAAACAAACACAAGCAGAGGCCAATACACAATCAAACACACAATTTAATACAAATAACGAAATTGCCACAGAAGATGGATATTTCATTAAATTTTCCATAAACTCAACTAATGCAAGTTTACCAGCTACAGTGCAGTTTCTTCTTAATGGCTTTAACTACCTAAACTAAATTTTGTTATTCTATGTGGTGACTCCCTCATAAAACAAACAAAAATGGTTTCACAGTTTTTAATACTGATATGAATGCATATAAAAGATTTTTTGTACGTATCCTTGCCTGTACGAAACTTATCGATCTGCCTGCTTCTCTTTAATAGCATCAAGACAGAGACTTGTTCTCATCTGAAGAGGACAGCAGTCTCTACTTCACCTACAGCGGAGGCTGCAACGTGCTGGAGGTCAAAAACCTTCACTATGAGGTCATTCCAGGCCAGCCGCTTTTATCTCCCATTCAGTTATCTTAAGCTTCTAACTTGTTCATGTATGTACATGTTGCATGTGCTCACTATGTAAATATGTGTGTGTGTGTTCCCAGGTGAATACAGCAGCTCAGATCCCGTGGTATGAGAGGCTGTCAGAGTTCAAAATGCCGTGGGAAATTAAAGGAAATAAGCAGACAGCCATCAACAAGCTGAGCCTCACTGTCCACAGCGGACAGATGCTTGCAATCATTGGCAGCTCAGGTAACACACCAGGGTTTTAAATATCGCTCTAAACAAGCTTTGTTCCACCCACCTTTGCTAAACACCACATGTCCAATAAAAACTATAATTTCTTTAAAACCCTGCGTGCATTAACTAAGAATAGGAAGAAAATCTGCTACTTTTGAAGACCATTCTGCATTGCTTATTTTCACATTTTTTCCTTTTGAGTAGCTTTTGGTGACGATAAGCTTCCCCTGCACCTTCTCATACTTTAAATATCTGATCTTCTCCTCTCAGGCTGCGGTAAAACGTCTCTGCTGGACATAATAACTTGTCGGGATGAAGGAGGCACTATGACATCGGGTGAGATTCTAATTAATGGGAAGCCCAACACGCCCCAGCTCGTGAAGAAAAGCATCGCTCATGTCCGCCAAGACGATCGCCTTCTTCCTCACCTCACTGTCCGCGAGACTCTCAGCTTTGTTGCCAAACTGAGGCTCCCCACTCACTTCACACAGGCTCAGAGGGACCAGAGGGTAAGCTGATCAATAAATGGGACTCAAACCATTTTCCAGACAATAATCATATCCTGTTCGTCTGCACAGTGTTCCCCATGTCCCCATCTGGAGGGGGAGGTTCTTGTTTACTCACTTTGCTGTTGTCAGCATATTTATCATGTTTCTTTTATTTATTTATTTTTTTAAGTCCTTTTAAATTCTTTCGGGGGTTTTGTTGAACAAACACGTTAGATGATAAGAACTCTGGTATGTGCCCAGATAATATTACACCTGACAAACTGTGTCTCTGGTGTTGTCCAACACAGGTGGATGATGTTATCGCGGAGCTGCGGCTGCGGCAGTGCGCACACACCAGGGTGGGAAACAACTACATCAGGGGTGTTTCTGGGGGAGAGAGGAGGAGAGTCAGTATAGCTGTTCAACTTCTCTGGAACCCCGGTGAGACATATTAACACAGAGGTGGCTTATTGTGGTCCTCTATTACTATTTTCCTGGTTCAGTATCTTTGGATGTGTGTGTGGATGTTAGGCGTTAGTGTGTGTGTGTGTGTCTGGGTGAATGAGACTTGCAATAGAAAGCAATTTGAGTGCTCAACTGAGTAGAGAGGTGTTATATAAGAATCAGTCCATTTACCATTTAGATACTACATTCTAACCCCCTTTTTTTCCCAATAGATTTGTTATGCTGCAGCATTAAGATCTAATATATAACTCAGAATTGATGAAGTGGTGTTTTCACCTTTCAGGTATTTTGATCCTGGATGAACCCACATCAGGCTTGGACAGCTTTACAGCTCACAACTTGGTGATCACTCTGTCCCGTCTCGCTCGGGGAAACCGTCTGGTTCTGCTGTCGGTCCACCAGCCTCGATCGGATATCTTCCAGCTCTTCGACCTTGTCGTCCTCTTGTCCTCAGGTTCAGCTGTTTACTGTGGCGCAGCTCGTGAGATGGTGCCTTATTTCACTGCTCTCGGACACCCCTGCCCGCGATACTGCAACCCCTCTGACTTCTATGGTTAGCGAGTGCGTCAAAAGAGCATCAAGAGGTGCTTCTTTCCAGCACATAATCTCTTCTCACCAACCCTGTGCTCACTGGCGACTTACGGAAAGCAAGGACCCAGAAATTTACAGCTAATTCTCCAAAAGTAGCATTTATATTTATGTATTACATCAACGATAAATATTACTCTTTGTGTTCTTCATTCTTATAAGCCTATTTAAGCCTCATATTGTTGATGGTTTGTGTATTTTTTTTGTGTATGTGTGTCCAGTTGATCTGATCAGTATAGACCGGCGCAGTCCAGAGCGAGAAGCTGAGTGTTTGGAGAGGGCCAGAGTTCTGGCTGAGCAGTTCATGGAAAAGGTCCGTGACACCGACGACCACATGTGGAAAGCAACCGGGATGGATGCGACACAAACTGACAGGTGGTCGTGTTTTTACTATGAACCAAAATGTGTAGATTCAACTGAAAATGTTGCCTTGAGTTCTAGATAATTATAACAGGTAACATTTTCCACAATTTTCCAACAATTTATTGACATACCAATTAGCAATCAACAAAGAAAGTGAAGGGCAAATTAAGTAATAATGAGTCACCTGTTTTAGATGCTTAAAAAAAACCTTTATGGTCATGTTTAAGCAGTGGAATAAACCTTTCAAACCCAGGCTAACCCATCCATTACTCCTTTGCCCGCACACTGCAGCCCTCAGCAGCCAAGCAGGGGAAAAGGAGATGAAGTAATTACTATTTCCAAGGGACAAAAAAGCCTGCCAGGAAGACTGCACCAGTTTAACGTCCTCATCAAGTAAGAGCACAAACATGAATGTTTTAGAGCACTCAAAAGTCATGCATATGAACACTGACCTCTCCCCTCTTCTTCTTCTTCTTCTTCTTCAGGCGTCACATGTATAACGACTTCAGAGACCTAGTCACCATAATAGTGCACGGCCTCGAGGCCCTCCTCATGTCACTGCTGGTCGGTTCTCTCTACTTCGGGGCAGGAGAAAACCGTCTGTCCATTCAGGACACGGTGTCCCTCCTCTACATGATCGGAGCTCTCACCCCATTTGCTGTGGTGCTGGACGTCATAGCTAAATGTGAGTAATTAAAGCCGTTTAGAAGGATAAGAGCCAAAGTTGGACAATTTTACATTCTGGACGCAGGTTAAAGCCAATAATTTGTGCCACTGGGGTTGTGCTTTGATATATTTCTCTATGCCTTTGTTTTAAATTATTTATTTAAGTGGTATTTTATGTTAGAAATGAAATTAGTTTCGTTTTTCCCCTTTATTTTGATTTGAAGGGATTTGAAGTTGTGACCTCTGCATTTGCAATCATCTGCAGATGAGAACTCTTTAACAACACAGATGGTTCAGTGCAGAATGAGTTATAACGTTATCAGACAGATTTGTGGGAGATACAGAGACACAGAGTTCCTGGACCCTGAGTTTTATTATATTCAGTCACAGATACATTGAAGCAGTGTCTAGCCACAACCATAAAAAGTCAACTTTAATTCAGGTCAAGGTCAGATGAAAATTGATTCTGTTAACTTAGAACTAAATAACACAAATACTACATTTATGTAGTTAGGGAGAAGATTCTATTCAAATACTTTTTTTGCCCTGTTTATTTAGAAAGAGACAAAGTGCAGTGTATTCATATTCTAACCTAATACAACTCTTTGACATCGTATTGAAAAACAAACAAAACAAAGAGTGTCTGGCTGAAGATAACAGAGCTCATAGTGCTGATCCTGCTGTATGTATCGTGAACTGAGTGTCATCAGACTGTCTGCTCTCTGCAGGTCACACAGAGAGGGCCATGCTCTACCACGAGCTGCAGGACGGCATGTACTCTGTGACCTCCTACTTCTTCGCCAAGGTAAAGTCCGGTGATAAAACTGCATCTCCAGCAGGGGTCAGTCTTGCTCCATGCTGGAGTGACGTTCAGAACATTGTAATGTGAAAAGTGCGACTGCAAATACAACAGGCTGGATTAATGCTGCATATGCTGGTGTATTTCATGCATGTCTGACTGTATTTTTGAATATATGCGCCCCCCCCCCCCCCATTCAGGTTTTGGGGGAGTTACCAGAACACTGTGTGTTCACCTTGGTCTACGGTCTGCCCATCTATTGGCTGGCAGGACTTAATGAGGCACCAGACCGCTTCCTGCTCAACTTCTTGTTAGTGTGGCTGGTAGTTTACTGCAGCCGGGCCATGGCTCTGTTTGTGGCTGCTTCACTGCCCACCCTGCAGACTTCCGCCTTCATGGGCAATGCTTTGTTCACCGTCTTCTACTTGACTGCAGGTTATGTTATCAGCCTGGAGAATTTGTGGCTTGGTGAGGAGTTATTTGTGTTAGGAACCGTAAACAATTGAAAACAGCATCGAAAGGAAAACGAAGCTGGTCTGCTTTTCAGCATTTGATGTTCATTCATGTTTTTGGCTCCACAGTGGCCTCATGGCTCTCTTATGCCTCATTCATGCGCTGGGGTTTTGAGGGCATGCTGCAGGTGCAGTTCAGAGGCAATAAGTATCCTGTCAGCATTGGAAACATCTCTATCAGTGTTGATGGCATACACGTGAGTTAAACACTCATTTCAACGGAAAGATTTCTGGCTACTAATTCTTACTGTAATGGACAAACCAGTACGCTGAACATCTTTCTCCTCCTCTAATCCTCTCTGTATGTCATTCAGGTGGTAGAGGCCCTGAACATGAACCAGTACCCTCTGTACTCATGCTACCTGGTCCTGCTGGCAGTCTGTTTGGGCTTCATGGTGCTCTATTTCCTGTCCCTAAAATTCATCAAGCAGAAGTCCAGCCAAGACTGGTGAACAAGACTAGAAGCTGACCAAACACCTTTGGAAATCACACACACATCTTCTGGGCTATTACTGCACAAAGTATTTTTGCATAAGTGGCGGCTTTATATTTTATTCTTATTTAGACACATTTTATTAGAAAAGTACTTAATTCAAATGCTAAAAGTAAAATACATGTATGTTTGTAATTTCAGTATCACAAACTTTATCTCTGTAGAGTGCAAAAATATTCATGAAATATCGTGTTTACTCGTCCGAAAGATTTCAAAATGCATCCATCGTTTACAGTTTCAAATCTGCCAATAATAAGAATTAGCAGATGAAAAAGTTTTGGATGACGGAGATGAAGCAGATTGGAGTTGCAGTACCGCTGCCTGCTGCTGGATGGCAGCAGAGGACTGTCGTAACAGTGATGTCAAACCGAGGAACTTTTCTCTCTCGCTCCCTCTTTTTCTCAAACATGGCAAATAATTAGTGCTGCTTTGGTAGATATCAATCTGCAGCTTTTGCTTGTTCCATTTTCGATCTTTTCCCCCTCAGCTTTATCTGTTTTTTTTTTTTTTTTTGTATATGTAAGGTTATTAAGCTTATTATTAAGCCTGAATAGAGAGCACTGAGAAAAGATGACAAAGAGAAATTTAGTAAGTCACACTCAGAAAAACTTGTGTGGATTGAAGGCTATGCAAGCTGTGAGTTTTTGCACTGGTGCAGAAGTCTGTTCATTTTTTTTTTAACTAACATGGCTTGCGTACAAATTAAAGTATTGTTTAATATTGTATTGTATTATCTCAAAATGCCTCACTTTTGTGTGTTTATTTTTTTGTCCTCACACTCATTCTCGGCCTCCTTATTCGGTTACACAATTTAGTTCATTGGAGCTGTGCGGCTGCATGAAAATTAAACCGGTAGTGTGATTAGTTCTGTGAATGTACTGCACATCATTGCTGTTTTGGCAACACACAATTGTCCTTTATGTAGAATTATTAGGAGGATATTAAGTTCATATGACACCATAACATTACACTAAAAAGTTTAGACTGGGGGGGGGGGGGAGGTAAACAATACAGTTGTTATACAAACTTGGAAAACACGCTGGCTTACATCATAAGTTCCCGATGACACGTTACTTCTGCGTCTTAATTTGTTTTCCAAATGAGCTCCACTGATCCGGCTGACCTCCTGACGTCAACAAACCCACAATCTTCTTGGGGAAAAACCAGTGAGTGTTATCTAAGATCTGGCTCTGAGAGCGGCACCGACATTGGGTTATATGAAAGGGCAATAACTGAGGCCAGCACTGGAGAGTAAACAGAGTTCAGCGCCAAGCAGCGGAGAGCTGCAGAGGGCTGGGGTTAGACAGCATAAGGTCGCCCGTCAGTCAAGCAAAAATCACTCCCAGGTCAAATCAATGCCAATAATCTTCTGCATCGGTTCTCGATGAAAACTATAGCTGCACTTGCAGGAGCTTTTCAAGCAAAGCAATTCACGTAGGGTGGGGGTTTTTTTATTGCTTCATGACAGCATGGTCAGGTGTTGTGTTTTCAGGCTGTCCCAGGTACACTGACTGTAAGGGGTTGGACATACTTGCTCTTACCAAGGGGGCATTAGGAAGTTACCTGGCTCGATGCTGACAGACTCAGTGGATGAGCAGGTGTGTCACGTTTCCTTTGAAAGTTTTAAAAATTGTGGAAAAACAACAGTGACCTGGACCTCACACAAGCTGTGTTTTTTATTGATACCTCTGAAGCATTTAGTGACTGGTTTCCTCTTTTAAAAAGTGCTATATAAATACACTTGGCTTACAGTATCTACATGCTTTTCGTGCACAGGAGGCTTTCTTCGCACACGTTGATGCAAGTCTAAGTTTTCCTTTGTGCTTAGAGAAGAGTCAGAATAAAGTAACACACACCTTAAACCTGTGACAACTTGTGACTTGTTTTAATTATATTTTTAATATTGCAAAACCAGTCAAACATACGTCGGTAGGTCTGTGTGCCTCTCTTCTTTGGAAAGGATCTTTAAAATTTTTAATCTAATTGAATCCAAATTATGTTTTTTCTAGCCTGCCACTGGCAATGACCTTACCTAAAAAAGGAAGTAAGAGACCACTACTACTATTATAACCACAGACCCAAAATGATTCATTTTAATCCCATCCATTCATCTCTTTTTTTCTGATTTTCAAATTCACATTGATGCTTTGCTTGAGGCTGTGTTATTACAAATTGTTGCTTACAAGAATCCCCCTGAACTGCACCCAGTTAAGACATAAAACATCACCTAAGGTGGGCTGGATATTTTGAAATGCACACTGAGTAAACACACAGAGAAAAACCTCAGGTACTCAGTCTGGATTCCTACCATCATTTATTAGCATAAATACTTCTGTACATTCACAACATGTTCATCAACAGTATCGATACCGCAGCGGGCAGAATCTCAGCATCCAAACGTTATAACACTCAACATTTCACAATGAACAACTCATATATAAAAAAAAAAGAAATAAAGGAAGAAAATGGTGGGATTTGCAATGAAGTATGAGGAGAGGACGACGGCGCTTTACTCTTCCGCTGTCGCCTGGGCTTTGGCAGCTCTCAGCTTGTCTGCATAAAACTTAAAGGACTCCTGCAAAGAGAAGGCAAAGGCACAGCATTCAGCAAACAACATGCTCCGAAACACCTGCTCACCTGCTGTAGCCTTACACTGTAAGTTGTGTCTCAACCTCGCCTCTTTCCAAAAGTAAGCAGCACTGGAGCCCTCCTGGGTCTGTCTAAATAGTCTCCAGTCTCCAACCAGGTTGTCTTGTTTCATCTTTAAATCCCCATTAATACACAAATAAGGGATTTGTAGCACATTCCCCAAACACACACTTCCGTTCTTTGCCTCTGTTCCTGGCTAATTAATCAGTGTTTTGATCCAGACAAAGTGTTGTGGTGGGTGTTTTTTTTTTGTTTTTTTTTTTTTGGGGGGGGGGGGGGGGGGGG
>JAVDPK010002566.1:295472-306074 GCA_034780415.1 Cichlasoma orientale | reverse complement strand
ACACACACACACACACACACACACACACACACACACACACACACACACACACACACACACACACACACACAAAAAGCTAAGGAAAAATAAATTATTTGAATCAGACAACATACCTTTGGACAATATTTGGATAAAATGATATTTGGGACACTTCACAATGAAATGTCTTGGCTCTCAGGCTAAGAGCTATTGTTCTCACACACACATTCACTTACAGCCAGCATGAATTTGGCGTCCTCGACTTTGTCCATATCCAGCAGCTGAAGGAAGAGGTCTGAAGCTGGTCTGTAGCAGGCAAAGTGGTTGGCTAGCCGCTCTGCCATAGCACTCACTACAAAACAACATATTGTATTGGTAAAAAGTTGATTAGCATTATTCAATTAAAATCAGTTATTTTGACCGCGGCTTTATGTTTCTGCACGTGTCTTACACTTGTCTACGGCGTGGTCGTTCCCAGCTTCCAAGACCTTTCTAAAGACGAAGGACATACTGGGGTTTGTGCTGTCTGGACTGGTGTAGATTCCCTCCAGCAGCTCTACGGCAGACTCCACAGCACCGCTGCAGAGGGAGAGGGATACAAAATTTCTGTTATATCTACTCAACTGCCGCTTTATTAGATACATCTGTTTAACTGTTCATGCTTATATCTAATCAGCCAATCGCATGGGACCAACTCAGTACAACATCAGAATGGGGAAGAAGGATGATTTAACATGTAGCGGCTAATTAACATGACGAACCTTGAAGCAGATGGGTTAAAGCGGCAGAATACCACACTGGGTCAGAATTTGGTATAAACAACATGAAAGCATGGATCCATCCTGGCTTGCATCAACAGTTCAGACTGGTGGTGGTGTAATGGTTTGGGGGATACTTTTTTGGCACACTTTGGGCCCTTTAGTACCAGCTGAGCATCGTTTAAACACCACAGCCTACCTGAGTATTGTTGCTGGCTATGTCCATCCTTTTAAGGCCACACTGTACCCATCTTCTGATGACTGCTTCCAGCAGGATAACACACCATCACAAAGTTCAAATCATCTCAATTTTATGAACCCTTCTGTTTGCAAGCGGACAGCCAATCAGAAGATGGCTTTAAAGGGAGAAAAGCTACAACCGTTTCAGACCACTGATGAACTGAGGTGCTGCAACGAGGCCCTGTATAAAATCATCAAGGATTATTTTGATTTGATTATTTTGAAGTTAAGAGCTTAAGAGTAAAAATATGGGGGATAGAAATTAGCCTAATAGGTCCACTGCTCCAAAATGCTGTTTCTGGACTTTAAAAATATCAAAATTATATTAGTTTCACTTTTTGTCTCTTACAACCACCTCTAGGCGCAGACTAACTCATTCTTCCCCCAATACTGTGAAATGTTTTTCTGCTGAAGTTGCCACAACCACACAAAGCCTGCATACCATAGCATAACAAACCTAAAACAACTCAAACTGGCAACCAAGCCTCACTACTAACATTTTACGCTCCCTGCTTCCCCACTGCCGTCACCAGTTGTGATGAATATTTAACTTACAGGGTGTGTGTTTATATATGTGTGAGTGTCTGGAGGTGGGGGAACATATCTACGCCGATTGTTGCGACTGGGACCGTCTGAATAATTCAGCAAAGGGCCCCTCTAAATGTGGTGCTCTGCTTTCCGGGCCCGCTTGCTTTTCCGCTGCAGCTCTTAACCAGTCAGCTTGACTCAGATGCAAAGGGGAAGCATGTGTCAGGGAGGCTCAGAGCGCAGCTCCCAGAGGTCAGGGTTCAAGCTGACAGATCTGCGCTACGATGACCAATCAGGCGTGAGACCGCCTTGCTATTCTTCACTTCTTGCTGTCCCTCTGAGTTGGCACGGGGATGCCGCTGCTCGAGCTGGAGCACAGCACTAATGCACAAGTGGCTCAAGAAAAGTTTGATGCACAATGTGCTTTATTATTTTGCTCTCTGCTGTTTGAGAAGAGACAAAGGAGCAATGGAGGATGGCGCTTTTCATGACATTAAAAGGAAACCATGAATAATCCTATTATGTCTGTGTTTCCTATTTGTATTTGATGCCCTGATAGCCATGCAAGCTTTTTACTTCAACAGTGTGTCAGGCTAGATCTTGCCACACTCTCCTGTGGGCACTGCATTAAACTGTTTATATCCAATAGTGTTAACAGCATAAAAGATTCTCAATGGACTGTGTTGGAAAAAGTTTTTCTGTTGGCTGTTCGTACATTTCACGACGTGTTGTTGGCGTTAGAGGAACAGACATAAGGGAAATGTCTGGAAATCTGTATATGCTGTGATCTTAACAGCTCCAATGATAAATCTCCACATATAAACTTACTTTGAGATGTGTGCCAGGGCAGTGTTGTTGACAAACACCATGCTGGACAGGTTGGGGCTAGTGCCGAGGCTCTTTATTAGCGATTCCACTTCCTGGATCCTTGCCACATCACCATGATTACCCAGGGCCTGAACCAGTCTGGTGATGGCAAGATGTGAGGGCACATGGTCCAACTGAAGCATAGACTTCAGTTTCTCAAGGGCCTCTGTGGAGGAGTGCAGCAAGTGACTGTGTGTACAAATTGGTTGTGTGTGTGTGCGTGTGTTTAGCATGCATGTCAATTTCTTACCTTCGACCTGGCCTTTTTTGCTGTGTGTGATGATGAGCAAACTGTTGGCAATATCACTCAGCTTGAAACCAGGTATGCTAGATTCGGCACTAAGGGAAAAACATTAGTATTATTTTGGTTATCTGCGGAATGCAAGTATTGAGCATTAAAACAGGAAAACAAACAAGACTCATTGGCCAATGGGAATTTCCTCCCACGATTAAGGAAAATATGAAATAAATGTAGAATCCAGTATTTATCCAAATACTTTTAGTCACCCCTGGGTTAGTAAAGATAGTATAATACATACACCAGCAAAATTATGTTTTCTCTATTAATACTCATTAAATCAAAACATTTTAAGCATGCTGTAAGAGATTGATACTCTGTCAAATCAGAGAAAGTACATACTGCACTCTTGTACAAGGGTGTTTACTACATAATGCCTTTATATTCATATAACATAACAAGCCAGATATAATGCATACTTACAAGGTATTCGCGTCATATTATACTCGTGTGCAGGAATATTACTACATAATGCACCCATACTACATAAATCTGTTAATATCAATATATTATGTATAACATCACTATGATCATAAGGCAACCATGTTGTTTACATTTGAGCAATACTGAGCAGTAGGTATGGCTTTAATATTGCTCAATGGTGAGTTATAGTCTGTACTGTCTGTGGCCATGAGTCATCCCTGACCAACATGTTAGACAATGCTGTCAATCAGAAGTTGCCATCACAGGCTAACAAATGAAGCTGCAGCCTAGAACTGATGTTACTATAAATAGACATAGAAAATTTGGGATTCCCCAGATTCTCACCATCTAGCTACTGCCAGCTGTTCAGTGACCTAGGTCACTTTTCAGATATGGGGAATCCCCACTTCTCCATTTCTGTCAGTAATGGTCAAGTAGGTATAACCAATCACATAGCACAAAATGATCACATGATTAGGCTAAGCCAATCAGGCATAAGAAAGGGGCTGCATATAATTAGCATATATTATCATAGTATTAACAGCCTGAAATCCTCCATGCTGTTTACTCTCCACTTCAGATAAATAAAGCCGAGGTGTACACAGGGTACTAAACATCCAGAAATATGAATATTGTGTTGCACATCAGAGTAACTAACAGTCAACGACGTCAAGTTTCATGGTTCAACTCCTTGTGGTTTTGGAGTCTACAGACCGTAAAGGTAAAACCTCGCAGACTGGAGAGAACCCATGCAGGCATGAGAACATAAAAACTCCACACAGAAAGGCCCTGGACAGGTGGTGAATTCGAACCCAGGACCTTCTTGCTGTGACAGAAAGTGCTAACCACAGTACCACCGTGCTGCCATTCACAAAAAATGAAAAACAAGAAAAGCTCATCTCTATGCTGTTTTTGCCCACGTAAACCGATTGTGTCATCTAATCCCATGTGGGATGTTCTGCTTCAATGAAAATGAAAACATGCATCTATTTATATTTCCATTTCTAGATATTAGAAATGCATGATATACATGACAGATTTTATCCATATCTGAATGGTGCTATAGGAAATTCCATTATTTCCAACTTTAAGGCTGATCCTGTACAACTAAAAGTGCATCTTTCTAATCTGTGAGACTGTGTGGCTGTGTCTTCTCTGCCATTATCAGGCATCTCATTCTGAAAAGCATTAGACTCCACAGAGACAGAGGGGATAAACACATCAGCTGAAAGATATATGACAGACAAGACAATAGGAACAAACCCGATTGAAAACAAGTCTGAGCTTCTAGTAAAGAGTCTGCTGTGACCTGAAAATAATACAGATATCAAGCAGTTGATTGATATTGCCGTATACGTGATGCTCCTTCCTGCTGTGTGTGGTATTATGCTGCAGCACTGAGGCCTCTGGGAGCTGCTCCCTCTCATCACATCCTTCCTTCACTCCATCTGTCCGTCTACTTGCCGTCCTTTTCAGCCCTCCTCCGTTTCATTTTTTTGCCACTAAAACCTCAATCAAGCTTGCCTCCTGCCTTTTTTTCCCTCTTTATTATACCCCTGCAACCAGATTAATCTGCCCGCTCAATTGAGCATCAGGCTGGCAATCCTTATCACTGCGGCGACACCAGGCCGGGCGGCATCCGACAGCCGCTGTGACTGGGTCACGCCAGAGATTGGAGGAGTAACAGGGTCGGCGACGGATTGCTGCGGAGACTGAGCGGTGGGGTCAGAGTTATTCTTATCAGGTGGAAGAAAATCTCCAGAAGCTGTCTCCCAACACACACGCTCACCTTCTCCTTCTAGGGATATTGCGCCTTACCCACTTCTTCTTCTCTCTCATCATCATCACTCTCTCCCCCAATCCCTTAATCTCACCATAAGCACCCCGCTGCTCAATTCTGTACAGATTACCCAAAAACAAACACACCCACACGCACTGAGAATTAATGCCTATAGCGTCTTCATTATCCCCGTACGTGATTAAATCTAGCCCTCCTCCCCTTGTTCACTCTTCTTTTCCTATTTAGCCCTTTTTATCTCCATCCTTCCCTTTCCATTTCCATCTCTCCCCGACTTTCCTCTCAGCTCATTTCACTTCTCATTAAGAGCGCAGATAAACTAAGCTTTTATCCAGGCAGGGATGTCATAAACCAATTCAAACAGAGACTGGAGATGGGTTATCGCTCGCATTGCCTTGTGCTTGTTGAAACACGGCTCTAAAATTGATATGATTATTTCTCATAATATAAGAGAGTGAATCATGTAGGGAGCTGAAAACAGCGAAGAGACTGATAGTGTAATAGATGTTTTTACATATTTTTTCTTTCAGCACAAATTAGTAACTGCAGCTCTTCTGTCAGTGTGTGTCATTATGTTATTATCACAACTCTTTGCTTCTGTGTTTTTCCTCTGCAGAAAGAAAGTGATATAAAGAAAGGGACAAAAGGAGACAGAAAAAGGGAAAGTAGGAGATTACCTATAAGAGACAAAACAGAGATCATCCCTGTGCTAAGCTCGCATCTTTAATACCGCTGTCTGTCCATCCATTTGTCTCCAGGCTCAAGACCTGATATGGTCCCACCAAATAAACAACACACGATACATTACTAATTGGAAGAAGACCGATGTCCCCGCACAAAGTCACCCGCTTTCCAGAGAACCAAAATTAATCTGTATATCCGAGCGCGCGCACGTGTGTGTGTGTGTGTGTGTGTGTGTGTGTGTGTGTGTGTGTGTGTGTGTGTATCTTGGGGCTTAGTAAGAACCATTGTTCATATCCAGCAGGGCTGAATGTGTTAGCACACAATCAGTTTGTAATCCTCATGTCTACTGAGGAGCTGCAGATTTAGCCTGAGGTGACCTGCTACCACCAACTGAGGAGATAGGGAAAGTAGCAGAGCATTAAACTACATGTTGAATTTTAAGTTTATATACACAAGATACTTTCTGTCTCTCTGTCTGCCTTGAGGGTGAATATTTCACTTGTGTTAACTCTTCTAAAATGTAAGAACCAATGCAAGCCCGCGGAAAGAGATGGATCTTTTGCGTTTTGCTGCTCTTAAACCGTTTTCAAGGAAAAACTAAACACAGTTGGTTATCACGGTTAGATACCAGGGCAAAAAAATCCAAACTAAAACCCTCTCCTGTAAATCAAAGCAGAAATATTGAGAAAACTGCCTCATGACTGCCAAGCTGCTAAACCTGACAGCACCGGAAGCCTCCTCCTACTGCATCTCCCAGTGCTGGATTAAGGTGGACTGCATGTGACCACTTCCAAAACTTACAATCCCACATACAAACCCACTTCACGGCTCATAGTCAGCTGGGTGGAGGTGAATTCACCAGTGTGTTTGTTTCTGCTGATGACATTCTTCCAGGTGCAAATTTAAAAACTGTAGTCTAGGCATTGTATGAGATCATCAGGCCTCACATGACAAAGCAAACACCTATAAGCCTTCAGGAATCTTAAGGAAACCAAATTTCCATGCAACGCCGCCACCCCTCCACCATAAACTGATTGCCACTACTGTATAAGCAGTGATATTTTTTTAATACTTTTCCAGAAGACTTTGCAACAGAACAGGCTATTAAGACACCTACATGTCCTTGACTGCCATGGCATCTTCCATAGATCCCTCAGCCAACAGTGCACGGATCAGGTGGTCGTAAGGGGACGGGCCTAATGTCACACCCTTTTTATCAGCTTCCCTCAGCATCCCAAATGCTTCTGCAAAAAGAAAGCAAGCAAGAAAGAAAGGTATAATTAAAAAAAAATAGTTTATTAGCAGAAAGCAAGTAAAAGGTAAGCAGATAGATCTTTGAGACTGAGGGGCAAAAATAAATAAATAAAAATCTTAGGATTTCAAATCAGAAGTAAAAAGACAAGTGAGCAATTCATCAGGTGGTCAACTGGAGTCGAGTAAAGAAAGATTTCAGTGTGTTTCTGGGGTTAATTTGTTTTACAGATGCAAAACACATAAAACGTTGCACAAGATTCCAAGGTTCAATGCTGTCACCACGAATGAAGTAAGTAGTTGTTTGATAAACAGCTTCTGTTGCCTTATTCTAACTCAAAATTCTAGTTTTAAGAGACCTCTGATGTTTAAAATATGACAAATACAGTTTGGTTCTCCTTTAAGGTATACAGGACAACAGTAGCAGGACCTCCTGCTGCTTACCTTTGGCTTTGCCCTTCTTACAGAGGGCCAACAGACGGCTCTGGTAATCACTACCACTTTCAGCTGCAATGGGGGTTGTTGCAGACTTGACCAGCTGTGTGGTGGCAGCTTGCTGGTACCAGGTCTGTAAATGACATACACACAGAAAACCACGCTTAAACTCAGTCTGATGTCCACAGCTACATCAAGTATTAAAGTCTGAAACATGTTCAGCTGTGTGCTGGGAAAGAGCTGCCGTGTTTATGTGTGTATGACAGTGCAATAATGCCTGACAGGCAGGCCAGGGTCCCATAATGCTCGGTCACCCATGTAGCAGCAAGGGAAGGGGGTTAAGCTGTATTGGCTGGGGGCAAATTAGGTCTGGCACCCCAGGGGCAAAGGAAAAGTGTGTGTGTTAGAAAATGTGTGTGCTGGAGCGGGTGGTGTCAACTCAAGAGCCCCTGGGGGTCATGAAGTTCATTGCTTCAGGCAACAGCAATCACTTTCTGTTTCATCATGTTTCAGGCTGTTGGAGCACACACACACCAAGCTCAGGAAAAATGCAGTGCCAGGGAATGAAGCAAACAAGGCAAATTTAAGGCAAAACTTCTTTTTGTCTTTCTTGTATTTAATTAGTAAAGAAAAAAAATTTAATTCCCTCCACTTAATTTTGTTACAGCTGAACACGCATATCGAGCTAAGCATCAAGCGACAACCATATGGTGGCATTTAGCAGCTGGCTAAATTAGTCTGGCATTACAGATTTAGAGACAGATCAAGCTGTAATTCCTTTCACCAGCCAACCGGTCTGATTGACTACACTTCAGATCAGAGCTTCAATCCTGTTTCCTCTGCATGTAATGAACAGGGGCTTAAAGTGGAGCAGAGTAGGGGGGCTGTATGGAGAGCGGCTGATAAGAGTTTTCAGGGGTTGTTTAGGGGGGTTGCTCCTACAATCAGAGGCTGGGGTCAACCTGCCCTTTGGTTAATCAATTCAGTCAGCAAGTTTTATTCAGAAAAAACAAACGTGTAGTGTCATCAGTATTTTAAAAAAAAAAGTGGTAATGAGACCACTGGGATTTGAATGAGAGAGTGCAAATTTTGAAGCACCTTGCCATATTAGTGCAGGACTAGTTGTGTGCAGAATAGTACATGTAATGTGTTATTACCATGTAATTTCAGGTTTAAACTCAACAAGGATAGCAGTTTCCCACTGCAACGTAAAACTTAATTTAGTGCACCTTAGTATTGATTACTATTAAAGATGCTTCCAACATCAATTTAAAACAATTACAAACTAAACCAAAAAGAAAACCAAAAACAAGCTAAAAAAAAAAACCCCAAACAAAACAAAAAAGCACAATGGGAAAATACAGGAAAAATAAAACCAACAGTGCCACATAAAAATAAAATGCTACAATAAAAAATGCTTTAAGAAACAATTTTAAAAAATGAAAAGAAGTTTCCATTCTGACCTCAGTGGGCACACTGTTCCACAGTTTGGGAGGTCTAACAGCCCGCTGACCTCTAAGTAACCATTTAACAATCTAAGCAAGCACCCAGGCACATAAGGGGTTAACAAGTGCTTGATATAATTTGGAGCACGGCCATTTAATGCTTTTAAAGTTTGCCAGTACTGGAATAATATTTTCTTGGTGCCAGTTAAAATCCGGGCAGCGGCGGTCTGGATCAGCTGGACTTTGTGAAGTGAGCGCTGACTGATTGCAATAATCAGATGGGAAAAAATAAAATAAAAGCATTGCATGTCCTTGTGCAAATCATTAGCAGACACAAATTATCTAATTTGGGAATTTGTTTTTATCCGATAGAAGCATGACTTGACAAAGCTCAGTGTTCAAAAATCACTCCCAGGTTACGAGCAGACTGCTGAACTTTATTGGTTACTGTAGGTCAGAGTAGTGGAATTTTCTGGAGCAGTAATTAATACATTTATTATCAATGAACTTAAGAAAAGTTTTGAGACAGCCAGGATTTGATGTCGCTTAGGCAGGTGAACAGATTGTCAAGGCTACTGGGGTTTGACAGCAGAGAAACGTGTGTCATCTGCATAGTTGTAGTGGGCAATGTTATGGCTTTGAATGATCTGGCTGTGAGGAAGCGTCTATATTGTAAACAAATGTGGGCCAAGGATAGAGCCTTGGGGAACACCACAATTACTATGCATTTGTTATTATTTGTTAATTACTAATTAAACATACAAGATAATTAATTAATTCATACAAGATATCAGCGTAGTGACAAGCTGCCAAGGCAAAGGCGACATCTTCAAATAGCTTTTTGGGCAATAAAAACTCAGAATAAGGAAAATATTACTCAACAATGAAGCAGTAAAATGAATATTTAACAATTATTTTACTTCAATTAATCAAATTAAAAGCCCTGATTAAGGATGTGAGGACACAAATGCTTGAACAGGCACACTGTGCTCTGTTTCACCATCAATGCTGCATGGCTATAGGTCACGTTTGATCTCAGGCACCTTTAGACTCCTCCACAGCTCTTTGGAATCTCCTTGCCTTTGCGCTTACATTTACCTGCCGTGCGTGCGCCAGTTATCCTTCTCAATAACAGACCTGCCAATTAACCATTATTGGGATGTTTACTTCATTGCTAGCTGAGATTTTACCTCAGGCACCTCGAAGGGGACCTCCTGACCATTATTCTTTAGGATGTCTGCCAGTAAACGCAGAGTCCTCTCCCTGGGAATGACGTTCTCCTCCTGCATCTTCGTCCACACTGCTTCTGCCTTCTGCCAGTTGTTTGTCTCCTCTGAAAGTGATCAGAAACAAAGCAGTGAGGATGAGAAAATGTTTATCATCATTTGTTATTGGAAGGCATAACACACAGACCTATGCAGCTCTATAGTCAGCTCACTACCCAGCATGCTCAAGAGAGCAATTTCTGACAAAGCGCTCCATGCTGAGAGAAGGCAATCAAAGCACTAATCTGATCAACAGACTGACCCTCAACTATGCTGTAATTTATCAAACACACCAGCCAGTGGTGTGGATGTATGTGTGTGCGCGCGTGTGTGTGTGCAGGGAAGGGTAATGGGTCGACAATCAGCTTTAACACTCCAATCACAAGCGTTATCTGCTCTGCTCTCTAGTGCAGCAATCACACCATGTCTTCTACTGACTTCTGACTGCTGCACATCCAAGGTCTGGGAATGAGCTCAGGAGGCACACCCAGAGGTGAAAAGTCATAAAAGCACAGGAGGTCGGGGGGGAGGGGGAGTAGCAGCTTGTAGGTCAAACCCACACACACACACACACACACACACACCCACACACACACACACACACACACACACACACACACACACACACACA
>JAVDPK010002566.1:277692-293521 GCA_034780415.1 Cichlasoma orientale | reverse complement strand
GTGTGTGTGTGTGTGTGTGTGTGTGTGTGTGTGTGTGTGTGTGTGTGTGTGTGTGGACTGTCAGTAAAGGCTGACATAGATTGATCTGCAGGCTCATGTAGCTATGATTTAGTCTGATATGAGGAGTGACTAGATGATTATCATGGAATAACAGTGATCAGGATTTCATCTGCCTCCTGGGGGCTTTGATACAATCTGAATAAGACTAGGATTGAGAAATCTCACTCTTGCTGGTAATCTGGCTAAGAAAAAAATAAAATAAATAAAATAAAGAAGGACACAGACCGATCTGGCAGGAAGTTAATCTGAATGAGGATCAACAGCGCTCAATCCCTGCTGGCCTCTTTGATGGGAGTCCATCATACTGTGAGAGGGAGGGGAAAGTAAAAGGAAAGACCGGGTTCATCCCTTCCCCTGACCATCCCTCACTGTCATGCTTTCCTCTTTAAATCCCCACTCCTCTCAATCCCTCCCTCTTCCTCCAAATCTCTCCTGCTCCTCCTCTCCATCCCTCTAGCTGTCCCAGGCAAAGGCATTATGTTCTTACCCAACCAGCCAAAGGGACAAATTAAAATGTGTTGCACTCACTCTCTCTCAGTCTGTCTAATCTTCTTAGAGACTAAGGCCCAGTGCAAGTGCTCCATCTCTTTGCCTCCGATTCCTTTTACTTGGTAAAGTCTTGAGGGCTCAAAGCACCAGAACTGCTCAGAAACACACACACACACACAAATATGT
The DNA here is from genome assembly GCA_034780415.1 of Cichlasoma orientale. Classification (NCBI taxonomy): domain Eukaryota; kingdom Metazoa; phylum Chordata; class Actinopteri; order Cichliformes; family Cichlidae; genus Cichlasoma; species Cichlasoma orientale. Next base: position 292,786 of record JAVDPK010002566.1, on the reverse strand, counting down.
TTGGGATTTTGAATCCATCAGGACAAATCTCCCTAATCTGGGCCAAAAACAAAATCCTCAGAAATAAGAAGGCACATAGTTTACACACACGCATGGATAGATGAAAAGAATTCAAGTTAGAAACAAACAAACAAACAAACAAAAACTACAGAAACTCTCTCCGTGATGATGGAAACATGTCAAGCAGGCCAGATAAAAATATTCTGGAGTTGCCACCTTCAGTGTCTTGCATGACCTTTAGTTGCCAAAGCATCTTTACGGGCTTCTCTCGCCTATTTGCGTATACTCACAAGAAGAAAACGCTACAGCCAACCTTTCCTCACCTCCACTTAACAAACCCTCTCCATCTCAATTCCTAATGTCCTAATTCCACTAATCACCTGGCCACTTAGCCCCCCACACACACACAAATACACACACGCAGCGATAAACCCCTCTCCCTAACACAAAAACACATAATGGCTTACCACTCTTTAGCAATACTACCTAACCTTGACCATAACACACACAATAATAGGCCTGGCCACCTGACAATCCCCTATCTAACCATGACCATTTAGCACAAAATTGGCCACCTTTCTCTATCATTACATTTAATTAGCTGTGATTAATCAGCTGCCAATTATACCAAACACAGCCTAAAGAGAGACACCACTCTGGACTGCCACTTGACGCTCTCACGGGGGAAAAAGTATTTATGCATTTGAGTGTGTGTATGCATATTTGAGTCAAAGATATGATTCAATTGTAGTTTATCACCTGGACACCGGGTCCATCGCCATGCAAGTATAATAAGGGACGGTTCAGAAGTGAACTTTCCGTTCAGAGACTTTGTTATAAAAGTCTGCGGAGGTTAAGTGAATCCTGGCTTTTGAAATATATCAACTCTGATTTTTATTTATTTTATTTTTTTGGATAAGACTCTAAAAAAAAGAGGGAAAAAAAACTGTCAACTGTAAAAACGGGGGAGTTTTGGCATTTTATCCAAAGTTGTTACTGCAGCGTTGAAGCACCTATGTGTAATGTGAAAAAGTGTTGCTGGTACTATTGAACCCAGGGAGAATTAAAGCCAGACCTTGCAGCTGTCTTCGGCTTTATGAAGCATTTTAGCAGCTTGTTTCAGTTTTGTACTTCAAAATTTAACAATGCATTGGATCCTCCGGTTTGGTGCCTGCACATTGGGGTGAGAGCGTCCTGGTGGACGCGAGGGTTGCTGCGCCATTGGGGCAGGGAACGGGTCCCGACTGTTTGCGCTTATACGCCGGACTCCATTGCTCTACAGGGGGACTTCAATGTTCACGTGGGGAATGACGGAATGACTTGAAGGGGTGTGACTGTGAGGAACAGCCTGCCCGATCTGAACCCCAGTGTTGTTCTGTTATTGGACTTCGATGCTAATCACAGCTTGTCCATGTTCAAGCATAATGACTGCACATGGTACCAGGACACCCTAGGTCGTGGGTTGATGATCAACTGTGTAATCATGTTCTCAGATCTGCGGCCGCATGTCTTGGCCACTCAGGTGAAGAGAGGACCTGAGCTGCCAACTCATCACCACATGTTGGTGAGCTGGATGACGTAGTGGGGGTGGGGGAAAAAAAAAAATTAATTTGCAAGATGTCTGAGGGTTTTCTCGCATGTACCGTTTTACAACATTTCAGCGGGATTCAAATCGGAGCTATTTTTTTTCCATAACAAGGACAGCTGCACATCTATTTACAAGGAATCAGCAATCTCACATGTGTAGCTTGTAGCTGACTCTCTATTATAAGTAGGATAACAGCTATACAATGTAGCGAGAGCCGCAATAACATGCCGATAATATTTAAGAGGGTTTGAAAATCCTCAAGAGGAATAAATCCCTACTTTAGTGCACACCAGGACACGAGAGAGAGAGAGAGAGAGAGAGAGAGAGAGCAATGTCAGAGCGAGGGAGTTAAGATATTTTTTACTCTGTTTTGTTCTCATTCTGATCGGACAACATAATGGCCTTGTTTCTCTTCCTCGGTTGTCAGGCTCATCCCTCTATTCATCTGCTCATCAATCTCTCTGTCTTGTTATCCATTCCCAACCCCTCTTCCATTTTATCCATGTGAAAATCGCTTCTTATCTGCCTGCTTTGCCTTTCTCTTCTCACACTAATCTACAGGGTTTATAACAGGACTTGAGATGAAAAAGATATAATATTCATCGAATATTCAGGTCAGATGATTTACAACAACAGAGAGAGGGTAGCAATCTCATCCTGTATGTCCTCTGTGGCTTATGACGGTCATGCACACGGGAGGACAGTTTTTCATCATGTAGATTCTCTAAGATTGAGAAACAAATTTTCCTTTGAGATCTGATGCAGCAGGGCGCGGCCTAAAGAATCGAAAAGAAAAAAAACCTTCAAATAAAAGACACAACTTTACCTCAATGATCTTACGGGCTTCGCGGTAGCGGCCCGTCTGCAGGAATGCGAAGAACAGGTAATACAGCATGCTCATCTCTCCTCGCTCCTGGCTCACAAAGTCCATGGCTGAAGAGAAAGAGACAGGCGAGGAAACAGAGCGGAGAAAGGCCATGAACAAAAACGCCCACAAGTTAAACAAACTCAACGCACACTTCATCCTTTCCTTCTGATTCCATTATTTGGCACAATGTCCCAGTCACAAAGCAGCCGTATCAAGTCAGCTCTCAAACAAACACAGGCCCCGAATGAAAGCCTAAGCTTTCCCGGTAAACTTGCTAAAATGCTCTGCTCAGCGTTACGTACTATCTCCATCCAGCAGCTTCAGAACAGGTACCACACACACACCAACACAAACACACACTGAAAACTTTCAGTAACCCAAATGAACCTGCATATTCAGCAAACAGAAAAAAAAAAAAAAGAATAATCCCACTCCCTTCATTTGCGCTCATTTAAAGTTGGAAATAATTCACTGATTGGTTCTAATGTGGACAAGTTTTCAGACAAGTTTCCAACTCGCTGGACTAAATTATGGAGCATTTTCTATGTGCAAATACCATCTTCCCAAGACTGAACCAAACCAGCAGGACCCTGCAGAAATGTCCAGCTTGAAAGCATGTTTTCCGTCCTCTTCTTATCTGAAAATAGCTCAGTACTTGCTATAATTGCCAGAACCTCTCAAAACCCTATATTTTATTTCTCTGTCGGTGCTTGAAACCAAACCAAGGTCACACACACGTGAGTGAAGATTTTGACAAGCTGTGTCATGCTTTTAGTGTGCTTTGGACAGCTGATAGCCAGTCTGCTGGAAGCTTTTCTTCTGTTTTTATTTCAAAAGCTGTATTTTTTTAAAGCGAATTTTCAGACTATCCAGGCACTGCATCAGCATGGGTCCACAGGGGTACTCACGATCCTGTGAGAGCGAGTGCGACTCAAGGTTTATGTCACAAGTCATCCTCTCTGATGCTTTATATGATGGAGTGAAGGGCAGTGCAATTTGTTATTCGTTAGTCGACACTGCTTTACATGCTGGCCTTTGTCAGCATTTTAATCAGAGTTACTTTGTTTTCAAAGGGTACAGCAACTAACTGTAAGGGTTTGTCACCTTTTGGCATGTTGAGGGAATGAAAGGGGACAGAGGGGAGGGAAGGAAGTGGAGAGGTGCTCAACTGCACAGTTTCAACCTTTATGTACTCCAGAGCCACTTGCCCCAAACGGCACACTGAACTTGACCTTTTCACTGCGCTGCTGTCGACATACAGGGAGACCGTTCTAAATGTGACTGGCTGACATGCTTCACCGCGACCCCTGGTCTGAACCTTTCTCACTCTCCAGTTCTCTTACGCACTCTTGGGATTGTTGGCACTTGTTACGTGTGCGTTTAATGCAAACACTGAATGAGCACTTTGGAATAGCTCCTCACCACACACAAAGACCGAAATGAATGACAAAAGGTTGGAGTCAATCAGAGGAAACAAAGATGGATCACGCTAAGCTGGAGTGGGAAAGAAATTTGGATTATAGATGTGAGAGGCAGTGGCAGAGTACACTGCTATTCTGAACTTCTGACCTCTGGGGAATCCTGGTCCACAGTTCAGATTAAACTGTCTTATGTCATTCCTAATATCTAGGTCACATTCCTAATGAAAAATGTTTAGAATCCAACCAAATATTCTAAAAAAAGAACACTTGTTTACATGACCATACATACATGCTAAGAAATCTAAATAGGAATAACAAAAAACAATAAAAGAAAACAACATCTTTACAAATGAGGAGGCAGAACCACCAAATATTTAATTTTAATGAAGCTGTTAGTTGGGGCTTGATCAAACCAACAACCTAAACCATGCCTTAGTTATGCTGCCCAAGATGCACTGAGCACTTCTCTATTCCCCATGTGTTTTTATGCCACTAATGGCCCTTTTGTCTAATCTGCCCTGTAGTATGTTTTTTTTTACATAATTCGCGGACCTGAAGTAGGGGGTGTGGCTGGAAGCGGCCCGTGGGCCGCAAGTTTAGGCACCCCTGGGTTAGAGTATGTTTTAGAATGGAGGACTATCCAGGGTATGCTCGCTGACTAACAACTTGTGATTAACAAATTGTTAGCCAATGAGCATTCCCCACAAGATTCTCATCAAATCCGGTTTCAAAACACCATGTTGGTGCAAACGGTCATCTCAAGTCTTCAAAACAAGACTTCACAAACCCATGGGCGATACAACGGTAGCTACACTCATCTTTTACTGCGGCTATGGCTCTGCCGGAGGTCTCTTCCTGTTAAAATTGAGTTCTTCTTCCCCGCTGTTGCCAAATACTTGCTCATAGGGGATTGCCAAATTGTCTAATACTGTAATTTTTACAATGTTAAGAAAAAAAATTTGCCTATTAGTATTCTCTTGCTGTATGAATTGACATATTTCTGAACTGGGAAAAAGATGGCTGAATGACAGGATGTGGAAAGTGTGTAACCTTTCTGCAGTAACTCAGTCTCTCCTTTCTCCACCAGAGCAACAATAATGTCGTGGATGCGAGGCAAGTGGTTGTAGCGCTTCTGACACTCCAGTGCTGCTTCGAGAGCTCCGGACACGTCCTTACTGCAGGCATACAGACAAACAGAGAGAGAGAGAGAGCAGAGAGCGAGTTAGATGCCAGGTCTGTGCAATCAGTCATGTACAGGATTGTGTCAGTAGAGAACAGAAGAGTGTATCATGGGGTGTTAACCCTGTGGCCTCCTATTCAAGCACTATGACCCACCTCAACAATACAGGCCTTTGAATTCATGACAGCACAACTGTGGGCGATGAAGCCTTTTGGCCCCAATACATCATTCTCACACAATCAGGCACGCTCTCACACACCTGTCTGTGAGGGGCTAATGTTTCTCTGGACAGGCTTTTAGAGGGGAAGCAATGCAACAGATAAAAGGACTCCACTGATCTTTACCCTCTCTGCTCTGCTCCTCTCGCACATTCAAACTTCTGCTGCTCTCCCTTTTGTCCTCTCCAACACCCTTTAACCTTCCCCTCATTTTCTCTTCTCTCATTTCCCTTTTCTTCCAACATTCTCTTCTTTTTTTATCCTTCCGTCTCTTTTCCTCCGCACCATCTTTTTTATTTCAGTGCTGTCAGCTCTCCCACTCCTCTGATGACCTCGCCCCCCCCAGCTGAGCAATTTAGCAAAAAATATGGCAACAAAATTAGAGTCCCCCCCCCCCAGTCATCACCACCACAGCTTTGTCTCATGTCACCCCCCCACCCTCAGTCTTCTCTTTTTACTTTCCCTCCTCCCAACAAACAAAAGACTATGCAGAGGAAGGATGAGTGCACCTGATCGAGTGATAACAAGAGAAGCAGAGACGGAGATGGGTAAAGGAAGCAAGAGAGCAAGAAGCTAAGAGAAGGAGGAGTGAGAGAGACCACTTCAATCCCCTCTATTGTGACAGCACTGCCATCAATCTGTTGATTGGGTAATTACCATGTCAATCACACAGAGGTCAAAGCATATAAGGCACCCACAAGGGAGGCAAGGGGCAGAGTGAGCGAGTGAGAAAGAGACAGTGTGTTAGAGAGACAGATTGAGAGAGAACAGGTATAATTTTTGAAGTGTTTTCTCAACTAATCAATTAGACAAGCAGATATGTGAAATATGCCCCCAAAACACCAACAACTTCAGGGGGGAAAAAAATGACAGCAAATGATGTGACCTTGAGTTCAGCTTCTGCGAGGCAGCAGCAGCAGAAGAGAGTGATGGAGGGAGGAGGGATGGAGTGATTAGGGTTGGAAGGCAAAGAGGTCCACTAATTGAAATGAAGAGGGACAACATTATTCAGCAGCGGCAGTCAAGAGGCTGTTCAAATGCACAACAGTCTGATTGAACGAGGCAGAAGAGAGACTAAGAGATTTTTGAAAATGAGAGAAAGAGTGTGGAGACAGGAAGAGACCAGAGAGGGAGGCGCTGGTGTGCAATTTACCCCAAAATGAGACAGAGATGGGGAAAAAGTGCAGTGTACCGTTTGTAGTTAAGGTATCATATACATAGCTATTATAGCATAGTGCAAATGGGCATTTCACTCCTCATTTGTTTCATCATCTCTGCTATCTGTCCACTTTATCCATCCCTCCACCAAGCAACTCCATAACTACATATAATCCCTCTTTTCTAATGAGACATCTTTTAAAAAAAAAAAACTAAAAAAAAAACATCAATCTTGGCAAAAAAAGGGCCTGGTGTTGCAATTATACCCCTTCTGCCTTCCTCCCCTCTCTCCGCCCGCTGATCCATCCCCCCCACCCCCCAAAAAAAGAGCTAAAGATGTCGAAAGATGGATAATTTTCCCTAGGTACAATTTAACTGTCACTTTGCGTTGCCATTTACTGCAGCGCACAGCCCTGTTAATGTCCCCAACTTTGCATGTCAGCCACTTTCCAGCCAATTAAGCCCTGAAAAAATAACGAGCGCTTTGCTCCATAGAAACCTGAAGGATTAGACAAGGAAGCTCATTTCGCCTCATCTTACTCCCCCCTTCTTTACCTCCCTCTCCCTTTCCCTTCTTTTGTTCAGAGGAGATGGGCAGGCCTGTTATCAAGCCACTGCCCTTGCGTGAGGGAAAACGAGGTGTCTTGAAACACAAATGAAACTGATCATGACACCACTAGCCCACTACATGTGTTCAAGAAAGGCACTTATTGCTAGTAACGCTCATGCCCCACACAAGCGCAACTGTGTGTAAAGTTGTGTTCATTTTAATCATTTCGATCACTACTGCGGTCTAATAGCTAATTCAGCTGATGTTGCAAGCTTGTTATTTAATAGCAGACACACAGCAACATCACTGCCCAATTTAAAATGCTTAATATTCACACATTTATTTAGCTTTTATATGTAAGCTACTGAGAATAATATTTTCTAACTCTAGCATGGTGCCAAAGCTAAAACTACAGATGGAAACAAAGTTTAGTGTTATATTTCTTTGGCAGATGCCCTTCCTGACACAACTCCAAGGGGGGATTGTGTGTCTCTGGCTCGAATCGAACCGGCGACCTTTTGCTTGCCAAGCAAATGTGTAAACCGCTACAATATGGAGCCACTAAATAATGAGATCAGTGTATGTGCACGTAAACCCGACGAGCCAAAGCTCATCTTCAGACAGTTTTCCCCACTTTCGGCTCCGTATGATGCAATTCTGAGGCGATATCCTTACATGGCCATCTCAGGCACCCTGCCCTGGCTGTGAGCACATCAGCCCCACCCACCTGCTCTTATTTTTTACGAGGGGCAGGCAATCAGAAGACAGTTGGCATAAAGGGAGGGGGACAGGACCTCAAACAGCTTGTTTCAGACTGAAGATGAACCGCGAGGCCCAGTATAAGATAAATAATGATTATTTTGAAATTAGCATAATTTTAACACTATAATCATTTAAAAATATTTATTAGACTAACTTTAACATAACACATTTGATACTAAATGAAGTTGTGTTGAGTCTGGAATAAAGGTGCATGTTTTTCTAAATTGTTTCTCTATCTTTTCATCTACTTCCATTATTTAACTCAGGGTGCTTCCATTTATCTACATAGGATTTCCATTTCTTCCTTTTATTCCTAAGGAGTGGGAGTGAATGAGGCATTTTTTTCTCTGAGCCACTCATCTCTTTTCAGCTCTGCCCTCCTCCTCATATTCCATCATCGCGGCTGCCGTCTTATCATCCACGTCCTGCCAGCTCTTCATTTTGCTGGACTCATTAGCATTTACTGTCGCTAATCACTTCCTTGAGGATGTGGCAAAATGTGAGCTAGCTGCCAGCTAGCGTAGTAGCAGGTTAGCACACACAATACAAAGCGGACAGGCATGACGGCTAACGGGGCGGCGCATATGATGGGCTGTCAAGGGCTAATCTGGCGGAGAAGTGTTCATTAAGTCATTAGCGCTGACGCTGCGATGAGATGGGTGCAGGCGGGAGTGATGCCTGCTTTGTCCTCTTTTATCGGTTCCCTTCATCCCTCCTCCTCCTCCTTCCGACTGTTTGTCCGCTGACTGACGGAATGAAGAGGTGGAGACGAATGGGTGAAGATAAAAAGATAAAAAGAGACGAGAGCAAGGAGACAGATTCAACTGGAGTGCAAAAGTCAAGTGTTGCAGTACTGAAGCTTGACTGAACCACTGCTGGAACTACAAGCAACACCATTACTAAATATTGGACACTTTTTATGCACTTTCACAAAAGATTAATTTGAGAGATTTTCTATTTTCAAATAGGGCTTAAAGATGTAACTAAGATAACTGCAGCTCTACAGTTCCTGTAGCTCAGGTGCCAAAAAAACAAACAAAACTAAAGGTAATACAATAGTAATTATTCACAAGAGCACGCTACATAAGCTGTACTATTAGGCTGTTATTCATCTAACAATTTTAAGTAGAGATGAACCATCTGTTGCAATTACACCAATCTACCTTAAGCACAGTAAAGTGGACAACTTTGTTAAACAAAATCTTATCTGCACATCAGATTTGTAGACCAACCCTTAACAACCAGCCAGCTAAACGCACCCAAACGTCCTGCAAACAAATCATAAAACACATGACAGATGTTACAATACCAGCAGCTCTCTTGTTCCCTTGTGTTTATTAGTGTGTGTTCACCGCAGTATCATTTGGAGGAAGTACAACTGGCACTTGATTTGTGAACAGGGCTGTGCTAAGCTGCTGTGTGCGTTTGTGTTTTGGCGGCTGCTGATGACCCAGGAGTAAATTAGCCTGCTAATCTCACAGAGGCAGTGATTAACGAGTGAACCTGGAAACTCTGTTTGTGCCAGAGACCAGACTTACAGCAACACAAACAGCAACAGGGGAGCACCGATGAGAGAGAGAGAGAGAGAGAGAGAGATAGTGCGAGTGTGTGTGTAGGTGTGCGCATGAGCACTTTCTTTGCAAAGGTCTGCCTCTGTTGCAGTAAGCGCACTAGACGTAAACTGCATATGAAAGCATGTGCAGTATATGTGTGTGTGCCCCCTAACTGCGCACTATGGTAAATCTAGCAATTAGTGCTCTGTACATAATTAACATGCTAATGAGTTGATCTACTTAAAAGCTGCGCCGACAAATAGAATACGCACATACACTGAAAAACACACACAAACCGAATAGAGTTGAGGGGTGGGGCAATAGCAGTGACCCCACAGCCAATGTTTGCTAATGCTCATTTGCATATCAGCATTATGAGAAGAAGCATCAATGGCCATCTCTCACCACACACCCACACTTAAACCCTGGAGGACAGCAGTGGGTGTTTCAGGAGATCAGGGGTGGGGGGCTCATGGGAGAGGTTGCAGCTGGCACATCCTCAAACAAACAAAACCTGGCTCTGACATGCGTAAACACACACTAACATAAATGAGCAATTTCCACATCCTCTCTCTATCTGAATCGCTGACCCAGAATATAACCTCAGCTATGATCATAGGGAGGGATGAGTGACTCATTGAGACACACATGCATACACACACCTGGCAACAGGCTTTGGCAGATGAAGGCTCAAATCTGAAAACAAAAGTGAGCTTGTTGGCTGGTTAGTGGAGAACATCAGCCATAAAACTGGGAACATGCAACGGGAATAGATGCTTTAACATTAAGGGAGTTTGGGATGTGTGACACTTTTATGATTGGCTTTACCTGTTCAGATAAGCAAAAACCACAGGGGAGCAGAGATTGGCAGTGGGTCTGACCAGACCCAGGGTAAAGACTGTGTCCTGCAGTCGCTGGATGGAAGAGATGTCACCTGTGGCTGCTACAGCACTGAACGTGTGAAAGAGAGTGGTCACGTGTGTGTCGTTCATCACCACATCCTTCTCTTTCATCTCCTTCAGGATGTCCACTGCCTCTGTGACGGAAAGGAAGAAACGTCAGCAACACTCATTCCTACAACCGCGTGTGATGCTTCAGTGAGGTGTGAGCATGTGTCTCTTCATCACAAGGAGTGATGTGAAAGTGAAAAGGAAAGAGAAAGGACACAGGAAAAGAACAAAAGAGAAGGAGAAAGAGAGATGATGCAGAGAGGAGAAAGAAAGCGACAGGACGACAGATATTGGCTGGGAGAAGAGTAGGGTGTGTGAATGCGATAAAAGGCCCCTTTAGCTAATTCCATGTGGGGGAAACAAACCCATATTAAAACAGAATTTTGCACCCAGCGGGGGATGCAAATCCAACCCCGTATAATGCCAACTCTGTGCTAATTGCTACTTGCGGTTTTCTAAACGAGACTACAATTACCAGACCCCTACAATGGAGGCCAGCTTTTTGCCGTGGCCATGTGGAAAGCACTTGGGGGGCTAAATTATAGGTATGTGGCGACAAGGGCCCGCCGTGGACCCAGTGAGACCTCGCTAAGCGGGCTGAGGGGTGGATCAGTTTGGTCAAGTCCAGCCGGTAATGGAGGGCTTTTTACTAGGCCACGCGTCCATCTGGCCAACACTAGGGGCTAAATGGTGAAAAGGGAGTGTGGTTTGTGTGTGTATATGTGGTGTATCAGGGTAAAGCAATTAAGATGCGTTTACCATCTATTTAGACAGCTGCTAATGGGCTGACAGCGATACAGCCGCTCTCCACCACAGATACTAATCTATACAGCATGACCAAGAAGAACGGGGGAGATGGAGAGATGCACAGACACAGAATATATTTGAATAATCGCCATTAAGCCTCCAAATGCAGGGTAATATTGCATCCTGTCTTACGATTCATGCAACAAAGATCCTCGCCATTTTCGCCGGTGAAGACACATGAAAGCAAATAAAGCGAACACATGTGAATAATGATATCCACACCTACACAGCTGGTAATACAACAAAACCCCTCAAAACAGGAGTGTCACTCTCTACTGGGAACGCACATCCACACACACACCCTTGTGGGCTGAGATACGGGGCCACTGGTGAGTGCTTTGGCATCCTAATTTCAGTCTGTCTCTCCAGCACTCCACCTCCCTTTGCCAGTTGTTATGGTGATGGGAACCCACGGCTGTCACAGATTTAATGGGACAGGGGAAAATAGAGGGGAGAAGAGAGGAATAAGGGTGACTAGCAGTGGAGGAGATGCCACTAAACAGAGGGAGAGCGCAAAAGGGGGAAGTGAAGCTTTTCAAAGGGGTAAGCCTGGTTAATTGAATGAGGGCCTTATGTGATCAACGAAGAAAAAGGGCTCTTTCAAGTTACTTGTTTTCTGCCACTAGGCTGTTTCTGTATTTAATTATCAAGGCATCAGAAACTGATACTATCAAGATAGTGCCCAAGGATAAATATATTAACATGTTGCAGCGATTCTGCAATACCTGCAAGACCCCACAATATCTGTGCAACTGAAAATACCCACTAAAAAGAAAAGGGGTGCACCATGTTATTTATTTACTGGTGGGTTTGAGTGTGAGTGGGTGTGCAATAATTAATTAATGCGTTAGTTAATTAACCAATCTGCTCTCTCATTTGCTTTCTCCCACCGTCAGCCATTTTCGCCCTGTGACCTTCTTCACTAACTTTTAAATGAGCCTGAAGTCTTTTCACTTTAGGCTAATTTATTTCATAAGCGCCACCGGAAGCAATGACTGAATCGTTACTCTGGAAAGTAAAATCGGGGACGGAATTTGTTTAGAGCGGGGGCGTGAAAACTGGGACTGCTGTGGAGGACTGCACCCACAACAGTCCCAGCTTCTCAGGTTGCCCCTCGACAAAATTAATTGCCAACCCCTGATTTACAGCGTCTGCATGTTTTAATAAAAGAACCAGTGTATTAATGTATCACAAGCATAGGCAAAAAGATATTTTGCCATATTCATATTCTGTCCCACCCCTAAGTGCAGGTCCAAAAAAGTGCTTTCAGCTTCTTTCAGCGAACAACATAAGCACCCATTGCTTCCAGCTGCATCCCAATAGTGTATCTTGCTGAAAATACCCCTGATGTGTAGAGTAACAGAACCTCAGTTTAACCTACAGATCGTTTGGAAAGTCTTAAAACTTCAATGTGGATTGGCCGAACTGAAACACATGGTGTTAGAATGGCTAAAATCGGGAACATTATTCCTGTGGTCCCACACCAAATGAGCTTAACAGAAGAGTCAGAGGATATGTGGCAGAAAAGCCACATATCCTTGTTTTTCCTGTTAAAACAGACTTTTTTTCCCCCCCCTCAGTGTCACCAAGCACTTGGTCATAGGGGATCACTGGATTATCATGTTCCTATCTGTGCTGCTATAGGCTCTTCACCTTTCAAGAGCCCTGAGATGACTATCGCTGTGCTTTGTTTTGAACCGGAGTGCTAGACAAGCTGATATTTTGACTGTGTGATAGTGCAAGACAGAAATTCATTGAATAACTGAAGTGATTATGGTTTATCCTGACAAACACGTGTGCCATAAATATCACCCTGAAACCAGAAAGCAGAGGCATCACCAGAGTGATCGGGATTGTTGAAAATATCCAAAATGTGGAAACGTTCATGAGAGTACATTCAGTGGTTTTCAAGAGAATTTAGTTTGGGCTAAAGTGGTGGCTTCACTAATAGATTAACTGGCAACGCACTCCATACTCAAGAAATGCTACCATGCTGACAACTAAAAAGATGAATAAAGTGGGGGGGGGGGTGTCTTATTCATGCTTCCTTTATATGGAACAAAAATGTCAGTTAACAGAAAAGAGACAAAAAAAATGAAGCAGATGTTACTTTTGAAGGGATGAATGGAAGAACTGAGCAAGGTTATCCACAAGAAAATAATTTTTTCCCACAATAGAATCACTGACTAAACTAAGGTTTTCCACAGAGTTGATCACAGATGGTGGTATCAAACATTTAAAAAAAGTCTCTGTAATGACCTGAATTGTTGTCAAATCTGTGCTATTTATCAGTTCCAGTGAAACTTGTGTCTCACTCTGACTATCTTGTCTCCATGCCTCCCACTTTCCCTCTCTCCATCACTAACTGACAGACCCACTAATCACTGAGACCAGTGGCTTGGAGTTGATCTGCCCAAATGGATCAACACTAGCTAACATCCCTCCGTCCACCGTCCAAACTTCCCCCACAGCGCTCTCCCTCCATCTCCCCCTTTATCTGTTCGTTTAGCCAGTATGCATATCCATCAGCTCAGCCGAGCATCATGGCCAGCACAGCGAGCCAGCCCACACACACATACACACTTGAAGAGATGGGGAGGCAGACAGGCCAGGTAAACAAACATCACACAGCCCAATGGTTCACCTAATGTTCCATGACATGACTGCTAGTGATGTCTCTTTCCCCACACACAAACACACACACACACACACACACACACACACACAGCTCCAAAGACATGTCCAGGACTATCTAAAGCCAGAACAAGTTCTGTTTACCAAAGTGGGAGGATGGACACGTGGAAGAAGAGGGGCAAGGGCAGTTCAAAGAGATGCTTGTAATAGGAAGGGTGTATTTAAAAAAACAAAAAACAACAGACCTATGCAAAGATAGAGTGGATGGTCAGCCTCCTGAAGACCTTGCTGATACATATGGAAGGTTCAAGGGGTGACATGAAATTCAACTTAAAGGATGCACTCTTTCTGATATGGGATAAACAAGAAGGTGCCCTAGTAATTACCTATTTGAGTGACTCTGTCTGTCGGTTCATTAGCAGAATTACTCAAAGTTACAGGTGGAATTGTGCAAAGATTTAAAAAGAGGTGACGACTGACCCAACTTTGAAGTGCTTAATCCAGAACTGGATCCAGCTGGTTTTTGATTTGACTGATTACTGCTATGAGTTAAGGCAAAACTGAATAAAATCCACATCCAACTGAAAGAAGAACAAGTTCCATCACAGATGGGGATATCCCGCTATTAATGAAACATCTAACTACCTTCTGCAAACCTATTTTACCGTAATTTGGAGGCATTGCCCTAAACTTTCATCCAAATAATTTTAGTTAGTTGGGTTAGTAAAGACACAATACATATTCCAGCAGGGAGTTATAGTCTGTTTATGGCCATGAGTCACCCCTGACCAATATGTTGACAATACTCTGCCAATTAAAGGTTGTCATCGCAGGCTAATAAATAAAGCTGCATCCTAGAACTGATGTTACTATAAACAGACTGGATCTTTACATAGAAATTTGGGATTCTCCAGTTTCTCACCATCTAGCTACTGCCAGCTGTTCAGTGGCCTAGGTCAGTTGCTAGATATGGGGAACCCCCACTTTCTCCATCTCAGGCAATAATGGTCAAGTAGGTATAGCCAATCACACAGCACAATATTATCCCATGATTAGGCTAAAACCTGAAGGACAGATGCCCGGAACTTGCTTTGATGGACCATGGAAACCTGTTCCAGGAAGCTCTCTACACACCGTTTTTGAGCTAATCTGAAGGCCACATGAAGTTTGGAAGTCTGTGGCAACTGACTGTGCAGAAAGCTGGTGACCTCTGTGGACCCTGCTCCATGGCTGAGTTGCTGTCGATCCCAGTCTCTTCCACTTTCTTATAACACCACTAACAGTTGACTGTGGAATATTTAGAAGACAGGAAATTTCACGAATGGATGGGTGGCATCCTATCATGGTACCACGCTGGAATTCACTGAGCTCCTGAGAGCGACCCATTCTTTCACAAATGTTTGTA
>JAVDPK010002566.1:266427-276573 GCA_034780415.1 Cichlasoma orientale | reverse complement strand
TGTGTGTGTGTGTGTGTGTGTGTGTGTGTGTGTGTGTGTGTGTGTGTGTGTGTGTGTGTCTGAGTGAGAGAGAGAGAAATGTTCAAGCACTTTGGTGGACATGATCTGCCATTAGCATCAAGGCGGATTTCAATAATTCTGGAAAAATACACACAGTCCTGTAATTTTCCCCTCTCTCGTTTCTCACTGACACAGGGGTGTGTGTGTGTGTGTGTGTGTGTGTGTGAGAGAGAGTGTGTTGGGGGGGATAAGAGAATGACATGCTTTGCTACAGAGCAGGGAGAGAGGGTCAGATAGAGAGACGGCGGTGAAGACAGAGAGAGATCGCGAAAAGGGGAGGAGAGGAACGGCGAGGAGAGACAAGGGAAACATTTTTCCTGTCATTGGGTGCAAAAAGCAGAGCGGCAAAACTGATGGTAATTGGGTCTTCGATGGGCTGAAGGAAACCCACCGTAGCATTCTGGAAATGGCCAGCTAATGTGGTTTGAGGCAGGGAGAAAGACAGATTGTGACAGAGTTGGTGACACGTACAAACAA
This sequence comes from Cichlasoma orientale, assembly GCA_034780415.1. NCBI lineage: Eukaryota > Metazoa > Chordata > Actinopteri > Cichliformes > Cichlidae > Cichlasoma > Cichlasoma orientale. Next base: position 276,036 of record JAVDPK010002566.1, on the reverse strand, counting down.
GCGCGTCGGTTTTTAAGTTCAAAACTGATACGCCGCCACAGAAAAAGTTGGAGTCAACTGTATCCATTACTTTTATTTAAACAGGGAAGGCTGTTGGTGCAAGCTCGAGTTTATAAGGACATCCTCATCGCAGTTGACGCAAAATGTTTTTCCTGTTTCGTAACTGATTAATCACTCGAGAAAAAAAATACTGCTGAATGTCTTTCTTTGGGAATTTGGCGAGTTGGACAGAAACTTACCTGCTACTTAAGGCTGAATGACTAACCAAAGAATATGCCAAACTAATAATACAAACAAAAAAAACAAACATTGTTTGCAGCTCTAGGGTAACTTACCCTCCAACCTGCCATTCAAAGAGAGGGCCTTGACCAGCGCGATGTATTTGCCGGCATCCAGTGCTAATGATGAGTCCTTACGACTCCTAAAAGCAGAGACAGAGATGGCAAGAGACAGACTTGATTAATGTATTCCACTTATAGTAATGCAACACATCCATTGTACGTTCTCAGTGTTCAGTCTGACGCTGGAAGCAGGTGTTGAGTGAAGAGAAGGAAACGGGGGAGGACGAGGGGAGAGTTTCCTGTGTTTTAGCCAGTCAACTAAGCGGCTGGACCCTGCATTAATGTCTCCCCTAATACCATTCAAGTTAAACTTTAATGGCCTACTACTGGCCACAGTGCAGCTGTGTGTGTGTGTGTGTGTGTGTAGAAAATTTGTGTGTATGCATTATGCCCCACTCACAATTCTCTCTTCAGGTTCAGCGCTTCCTCCACATTGTTTTGTCGACAACACAGGTTGATGAGGATGGCATAGCCGCCGGCTGTCATCTCCTCTTCGTGCTGCTGCTTCAGTTCGAGGGCGCGCTGCAGGTTCTGAGCAGACAAAACCACTCTCAGGAAAAAACAAAAACAACACAAAAACAAAGCAACTAATTTCAAAAAAGGAAAAAAAAAAAAAAAAGGTCTTATGAGACCTAAAAAGAAATCCTACCTCCTCAGCACTCAGAGCCTGGATGACCTGTTTGAGAACAAGTCCTAATGGTTTGTTCTCTGCTTTGAGTTCAGCCAATTTATTCTCAAGTGCCAGCACCTTGGCCTCACTTCCCTAAAGGAGACAGAAAGGTGTTAAACACATGTACATGACCCACTGCACAACCTCACGGGTACAGGAGCTTGTACAGACACATGCACACTCATTTCCACAGGAGAGCCGTGCTCTTACTCGGGAGGAAGTATGTACTCATAAAATGGCGCATCAAGGCAAGTTATGAGGATAATTGTGATGCTTGAACATTTTGTATGCGTCCTTCACAACGTCCTACTTACAGAGACACGAGAAGTAGCTGACACAGGGCCATTGGAGACTCTGTCTTTGGGGTCTACCAAAGCCATCACATCCTGAGACACACACACACACACACACACACAGTCAACACTTTGTGTTTGATCTCCACTGAATTATGTCGAGGTAACATATCCATCATTTGAGCAATTAGTGTGACACAAACAGGAAAAAAGAGACTAAGTTACCTGAAAATTATATGATAAAATATCAAAAGTTATACCAGGTATATTTAAAAATAAAAGACTGAAGGTCAGACTCCATACCTTAATAAGCTCAGGAACATTGGAAGAATCCAGGAGGTTCCTAATCCCTCTGTAGAGGTTTACTGAAATCATTATATTCTGTGAAGAAATCACAAGCAAAATAATCATCAGCAAAGACCTGACCGTCTTACAGCAAGAGCTCGACCTGTTGAATTTCTGTTAAAAGGTCAGCTGAACTTATCGCAGCCACAGCTTTAATCAAACTTTATCAAGAGCGTGCGCTCAAAATTGTTTGCTGAACAGAACGTTGTATTTATTATTAGGTGCTATTGGAATTGCTGCAATTTCAACACAAAGACAAGATCTGTCAGTGACATCCATGTTTTTTTTTTTTAATTTGTGACTAATACCTGAGAGATGTCCTGCACAGAAATTTGATTTGTTTTATGTTATGCAGGTTAAGCAGTTCAGCGCCCTCAACACATGACTGACAAGCCGATGATAAGATGGAAAAGAACAAAAATAGAATAAAACAGAGCAAACACTAAGCAACTTTAAATACATAAAGACACCATTAAGTGAAATCCAATTTAAAATAGCCTACAGAACACTAAGAGTACATCAATAAAATTAAGAGCAACTAAATAATGGCTGGATAAAGTCAAACAAGAGAGATAAAATATAAAATACACAATCTCAAGCAGGGGGGAAAAATGTAACTGTGGATAAAAATGAAAGACCTCAAAAGCTAAAACAATCAAAGAGGAGAATAAAACTTAAATATATATAAATATATGTAGTATAAAATAAGTGCATAAAAAAAAATAATGCCTCAATCAAGATGGAACTCAGGGCTTTGAGAAATTGATCAGGATTTTTCTATTCTATTCTATTTTATGATGATTAGAATTTAAAGAAAAATGAAAAATTAACTGATAAAAAAAACTGTTAATAAAAGTAATAAATCATGAATTATTGTTTGTTGAACTACATGGTCATTCACTAATGACTTGAGTGTTATTGATGCCCTCTCAGAGACACGGTATCCTCGGAGCACCAACATTTCACTGTGAAAACGTCACTCAGTTTCAGAAAGTCTCCACAGCTCCTTCTGGCAAATCTGCTCCAAAGCATCCAGAGTACATTTATCATTTTATATGAGAACGATTTGTGCAGATGAAGGTCAGATAAGCTCTGCCAAGACTGGTATCAAAAACTGTCCACTAAAGGTTTTAAAACTTCTTTCTTTTTTCTTTTTTTACAGTGTTAAACATGATTTAATCTTCTTCAACATGTCTGGATCTCCCAACTCAAACCCTCACTGTTCAGAAATGGAGCACAGGATAAGTGTGTATACTGTAAATAATCCGAGTCCGATTACACACGGCATCATCTCGGATCAGACCGCGCAAGCTCCTTTAAAGCGGGAAGGTTATGAATGAACTGGATATGCAGATATTAGTATATGAATGTGTGGTGTGTGTGCATATTTTAGCCCATCAACTTAATCAGGGTGTGTACCTTAGAATGCAGCTGACTGAAGAACTTCCGCAGTTTCTCTTCCTCCGCCTGCACCTGCCCTTCTGACATGCTGTCGATCAGATTATACAGGAAGAAGGCTGTGGCTTCTGCACAAACACACACGCATACACACATACACAGTGAGCAGTTGTCTTGGGAATAAATTTCATTTGCCACTGTGTCAGTCACTGTGTCCATTTGTGCATTTATACCACTTTTTCTGTAACCTCTGCAGAGTGTGTGATTGTGTTTTCTGCTGACAGAGGCTGCTTTTGGGCTGGAGTTTGAGTGAATGTACGATGGCTGGCAGTGACAGATTCCTCTTACTGTAGCGTGCGCACACACACATATATACACACACACACACATGCGCCTGCAGATGTCGTCTAACTGAATGTGACATGGATAACAGTCTCCATCGCTCCCACCAGCGCGCGCACACACACACCAGTTTCAGCACTTTGGACATTCTGTGACACACACAGACACAGAGCGACATTAACACTCTGCACACACACTAACAGAGCAAAGACGCTGCCTCACACACACACACACACACTTTAACTACTCAGCGCTGTGTCAGCAGCCAGGCTCCATTTCCTCCGATGGAGAGAGCAGGTCGCTCATTCACACAGCAACACACACACACACACACGTGCGCGCACACACACACACAGGCTTTATGATGAGAAGCGGGCCAGGCAGCAGTCCGCTGCTACTGAGACTGAACGTAAGCACACACACAGCATTTTTTTGTCATCTGAATTATAGTTAGAGAGTGACAGAGCCTGCAGTCTGCAACTCTGAATACCAATATGAGTTACACGAACAACCACGCTCCCACTTCTCCTTCTCACCTAAACACAAACACACATCTCGCATATAAACACGTGCCAGATGTGTCCTCGTATGTAAGACATGAGCATTCTGAATTGCTATTAAGAACAGGGTATATAAATGTGTCCTTACCAGCAGGTGTTGAGTTTCCTTTGAAGAAGCGTTCATCTTTGTACAAGAGCTCAGTAACCTGAAAAAATAAAAAAAATTGCACACAAAGAAAATTACAGAATGTCACACATAGCAAGTGCAATAAAGCATAACCACATAAGGAAAGGAGTGTAAATGAGCTCAGCACTAATCCTTTGAATTAACCCCGTGTCTTTTAACTTTGTATTTTAATTTAATAACTTATGGTAGTTTAAATGTAGATTTCATTGCATGTAAATAACTGTCTCAGAAAATCAAGTTAAATATCAATCCAAACCCTTCTTTATTCATACACATATTGTGGCATGTACAAATCTGAATAAAAAGCATCACATGATTTTATTTTACAGTCCTCCTAAATGAAAGGAAGCATTTTATTTTACAAGAAACAAGCCATCAGAGAGGCAGATGAAAATTCCTCTCATGTCTCAATTGCTAAAGAACCAGCCTAGTGTTAATTTTAATTAGTGCTGTTTTATTTGCATTTAGGGGTTTCTTTTAAAATATCAGCTGATAAGCAACTTTTAAAATTAGAAATCCTCTCTGCTGTACTCATATATCACTCTTTACTGCCTTTGTGGGCATGTTGACCTCTTACCTTCGCCATACTCTCCACATCGGTAGACCTGCAGGGGGCAGCAGAGGACAAGACATGAGTACCCAGTCAACATGAACCACCAGAAGGTCAACAAGACTCCAGCTCCTCAAAGTTACTGTGCAGTTTAGTCATAAGCGAGCATACTCCATGTTTTAAACATTAAAGGACATATTTACTTTCAGAAACACAACTCTTATTTCCCCTAATATCTCTGTTGACATGCTGACATGAAACAATAATCACTGTATTAAGCTGCTACTAACAGTGCTGTTGTTTAACAGCCTTCCTTTAACACCACACAAGAAAAGTATCAGGTAAAAACTGTGAATATGATTTTAAAGCTGTAAAAATACATTTTACATACCTTTGATTAAAAGAAAAAAATAGTTACATTTTCACATTTTTTACTAACAATTAGAAACTGATACACATTGAGCTACATCTTTTATATTAATATGACTTACTCAATAAATAAATCAAGATTTTTTTTTCCAAAAACAGTGAAATGATGTTTGAAATCAAGTAATCGTAACACAGACAGTGTCATGTTCCCATAGCTTCCGAATTGACAGCGTGGCACAATACGCCGAGAAAGAGCGACAGATTTTCTAATTTGACATTCTCAACCTCTTTACAAGAGAGCAGAGGGGGGAAAAAAGCCTGGAAAAAACCACAAAAGACACGCTGAAACAAAGTCACACATGTACACAAAGGCTAAATGATGACAATGTGTGACATTTCTGGCGTTGTCAGCTAGTTGGCGGAAAGGAGGAGAGAGTGGGTGATGAGAGGAGGGAAGAAGAGGTCTTTAATGATTAAATTATCCCCTGACCTTGTCTTTGACAGGAGCAGGTCTTACACTGCAATGACACGGCGTTCGAAAAACACACACGCCTGCGCACACACAGACACACACAGTCCCCAAGTGACAAGCCCAATTATGACCCTGTCAGCCAACCTAACCATCAGAACAGTGTGTGTGTGTGTGTGTGTGTGTGCGCACGTGTGTGCGTGTGTGTGTACAATGAGATAAAAGCAAATTAAGTAGTGCTGGAGATAAAATAAAAACAAAAGTGGATCATGTGAGTTAAAATATCAAGTTGAAAAGCTAGAAATGACTCACATACAGAGAAACATCAGTTTTTTACTACAATTTTTTGTAAAGCTACTGAACATATTTCACCTATAAAAAACAAAACAAAAACTTAAAAAGCATTTTGCCCTAATCTTAGCCCTTAAAAGAAAAACAAGAATAAAATCTGTTTGGTTTTTTTTGTTGTTTTTTTTAAGAAGACACCGAATTCCTGAGAAGAATCAACATAATTTTCTCCATTTTGTTAGTTAACATGCACTACAACAAATAATCTACCGGCTGAATTAAAAAGCTCAAATTTAAGCTCAACTGAGCGTATCCTGGCTTAGTGGAAGAAATAACTTTAGTCCCTGCAGACAAGTCAGCACTTTTCTCTTCGACTCACCTCCAGCTTCACTCAGAGGCTGGAGTGTTTTCGTATGAGTGTGTAGTGCTAAACTGTAAATATTCATAAACATCCCTTCAAAGAAAGCCTGTGGGTCAGACCTTGTCCTAGGGCCAAGCCTCTGTATGTGTGTGTGTGTGTGTGTATATATGTGTGTGAGAGTGTATGTAAGGGTGAGACAGCCAGAGACCAGTACGGGGGTCTGGGTATGAGCGACAGTGTTGGGCATCTGCTTATTTACATATCTCCCACGGTGCTTTGGGGCGAGAGCTAAGGGATGGCGGCCTCCATATGCATGAGGCATCCATGTATATCTGTGTGTGTGTGTGTGTGTGTGTGTGTGTGTGTGTGTGTGTGTGTGTGTGTGTGTGTGTCTGTTGCAGTGTTTTCCCTGCAGCTGCTGAAGCACAGACGCTTTAGATGGTGTGATCAGCTGCACATGTCATATTCATAGCATATGCTGTGCTGACCTCCATAGAGCTACAGGCCTCCCTTAAACACCAGCAAGGAGTTTTGGGGCAAAATATGGAGAAATATAAAATGGAATATAAAATGATGGGGAACACGTGAAGACATCAAAAGGACGGCGGGGTAATGACTCACTTCTTGAAACCCAGGATGAGGGAGCTGCGGAAAGCACTGAGGTCCAGCGAGGGGAAGGAAGGATCCGACACTGAAAATTAGAGAAGACAGACTGTGATTACAGGGAACAAAAAGAAAATAAAAAGATGTGGAAAAGATGGTGACCTTGCAATTTAAATCTAACACACAAGACCTTCAGCAGGTTTTCAGCAAAGTTCAGGAGACGGCTTAAATTCAAAGCCCTGTTTAAAGCTGTGATACTGAAGTTATTCCACTTTGCCAGTCTGCATAAAATCCTGCAAACAGGGAATGGGATGGGAACTATTCCCGTTCCACTGTTAAGCCGAAATGTAAAAAGCTCTCTAGAAAAATTCAGTAGCAAACTTACAAGAAACAAGATCGAGAATATTTGACTGCAAATGTTCACCTTTATTAACCGAAAGCAATGCCGCTATGCTTACCACCTTTGAGGGGTGTATATGTGTAAAAGGTAATGTGTACTGACCTGTTTTATTTTCATTAAAATCTAAAACATTCACAGCCAGCATCACTCTGATGTCCATAAGACATTCAAACAAAGGCCTGAGGAAGTTAGGGTCATTACATTTCATTGGTAAGTAAATCAGACAGTCATCTGCATAAAAATGAAATGAGACATTGTGTTTTTTGATAATAGACCAGGGGAAGTAAATAAATACTAAAAGGAAGGGGCCCGAGGATGGATCCTTGGGGTACACCACATGAGAGGTAGGCAGATGAACAAAATTTACAGACAGCGTCAGAAAAACTTCCGTCTGTCAGGTATGATTCAAACCACTCCAAGGCAGTATCTCTAATGCCAACATGATGATCTAGGTGAGAAATTAAAATATTGTGATATGGTTGTTGGTGTCAGACAGGCTGGTCTGACACCAGGAGTTTCAGAAACTCCTGACCTACTGGGACTTTCCCACATTCTAGGATTTACAGAGGATGGTCCAAAAATGAGAAAATATCCAGTGAGCAGCAGTTCTCAGGGCAAACATGCCTTGTTGATGTCAGAGCTGATGTAAAGGCAACAGCAACTCTAATAAGCACTTGTTACAATGAGCATCTCTGAGCACACAACACATCAAACTATGAAGCAGATGGGCTATAGCAGCAGAGCTCCAAACCAGGTGCCACTCCTGTCAGCTAAGAAGAAACGGAATACAATTCACATGGGCTCACCAAGACTAGACAACAGAAGATTAGAAAAATGTTGCCTGGTCTGTTGAGTCTTGATTTCTGCTGTGACATTTAGATGGTAGGGTCAGAATTTGGTGCGAACAACATGAAAGCATGAATCCATTATGCCTTGTATCACCTGTTCATGCTGGTGGTAGTGTAGGGGATATTTTCTTGGTACACTTTGGGCCCCTTAGTACCAATTGAGAACCATTTAAATGCCACAGCCTCCCCAAGTAGTGTTGCTGACCATGTCCATCCCTTTATGACCACATTGCACCCATCTTGTGATGGCTGCTTCCAGCAGGATAACACGCCATGTCACAAAACTCAAATCATCTCAAACTGGTTTCCTGAACATGACAGTGAGTTCGCTGTACTCTGCTTACCGCCACGGTCACCAGATGTCAATCCAATAGAACTCCTTTGGGATGTGGTGGAACAGGAGATTCACATCATGGATGTGCAGCCGACTAACCTGCAGCAACTGTGTGACGCTATCGTGTCAATGTGGACCAAAATGAAAGCGTGTTTTCAGCAATCTGTGCCATGAAGAATTAAAACTGCTCTGAAGGCAACTAGCAAGTTCTGCGGTACCAGCAAGGTGCATCTAATAAAGTGGCCAGTGAGTCTATGCTATACGTCACACTTGACACGATTGCTGGTAAGTTTCCAGATCACACCTACGAAGGCATGCTGTTTGAAAATTACACTGGGCCAATATTTTTAATGGCTTTGTATGGTTCACTGTAAACAAGGAATGACAGGTCTTTTTTCAGATTGAAGTCTAAAACATCAAAACAGAAAATTAAATCCTCCAGTGGGTGCTATCAGCGTGTGGGTCTTTTCACTCGGAACAGTGGAAATCAGTCACATTCTCATAATTTGAATACTAACTGTAATGCAGTATCTGATATCACAGAAAATAAACAACTTGTATCATAATGCTGGGATTTATTCCTAGAATCATGGAGGCCATTACTGGAATAAAAAATTATTATAAGCATTTTTTTTAAATCATATCTATTATGAATAGTAAATGTCAACACATAAAGCCCAGGATCAATAATGTTTCCTGATTAAACATTTTTGCATTTCTTTAATAGTATTACTAAATATTAATGCTAATATTTAATATCATTACTCTGTTGATTTATACATGTCCTTTACCTCCTGTCTCCACACATATCCTCTGAATGAATGCTGGTGAACATGGTATGCAGTACATGTTGCTGAGTATTCATCACAGCTCAGGAGATGATGGCGCAGAATTAATCGGAGGCTTTCTTGTAAAATGATAACAAGTTTGCTTATTAACTTTCACAATGGCTGCATCAATAATAACAGCTGATACACTGATATGAGATTGTTTTACCCTCATTGATTTATATACAATATATTTCATTATGGAGATTAAGGGTTGGCTGGGTTGAGGTCGATTAATACTGGTTCTTAGTATGTCTGATTTTCTGCATTCAAAAAAAAATAAAAATAAAATCAAATCATACAAGAAATGTTTGGAACTATTCTGCCAGGGCAAATTTTTGCACACAGAAAAGCAATATATGATACTGGCAGCAGAAAAAAAATCCAGCACTGTATATTTAAAGGTGTGTGAGGTTAAAAAAAAAATTAAAATAAAAAATAATAATAATTCACTGGGGAATACAAATAAGTGAAATCAACTGCC
>JAVDPK010002566.1:242547-266327 GCA_034780415.1 Cichlasoma orientale | reverse complement strand
TGTGAGGTTAAAAAAAAAATTAAAATAAAAAATAATAATAATTCACTGGGGAATACAAATAAGTGAAATCAACTGCCGTATGTGAAAATGAGTGGTGGATGTTAGAGACTAAAAACAGAAGAAAGGGAGAAAACAGGAAGAATCATCCATTATTTAGCAGCCATCTCTATCCCGTTCCTCTGCCAGTTGAGGTGCCGTTCTCGCCTTTTACATATTCACACAAACTAATCTCTTAAAAGGCCTGATGAGCACCGAGGAGCAAGTGGGCAAGTGTGTGTGTGTGTGTGTAATGCTGGGCCAATTAGCCTGCAGGCAAAGTGCACAAGATGCTGTAGAGATTCTTTAGACTGGGTTAGTGTGTGTGCTTACGCAGGCTGTAGAGTTTGGCCAGGTCAGTCACTGCCACCAAGCGAATCTCTGAGCATAAAAAGCCCTCGGAATCAGCAGAGATGCCTGCATCCTGAAGAAAAAGAAAATTAAATAAATAAATAACCATCTTTAAATCAGCGTAAACATTTTAAATGAAAACTGCTCACATGCAAAAAAAAAACCAAAAAAAAAAAACACAGACTTATGGATTACCTTGAGGGCTTGTCGGGCTGCCTCGATGCTGGGAAACACAGGGAGGACGTAGTTGGATAAAGTCTCAACATCAGGGGACACATCAAGCTCCTGCATGCCTTTCATCACCTCAACCACACCTACAGCACACAAGCAATAAGTGATGAAAATCAGCCCTTTTCTCCTTTGGATGGGTTTATGTTGTGTGGTAACAGAAAAAAATTAGAATAACTGGCATTTTGATGACCAACCAGGAAAAAAAAAAAAAAAAAAGAAATGTAGCAAACAGGCTGTTATAAATGAGAATTTGCATCTTTTAAATTACTTCTCCATCACTCAGATGTAGCAACAAATGCATTTTGGAATATTTATGGCATTCAGATCAACAGTGAACACAAAGAAGAAAATGTGAGCATGAAGTTAATTTCACCCTTTAAGTCACATTATGAACTTTTATAGACGTGTACAGATCTAAAGTGTCACCGTTACATCCCTCCTTCCTTTATCAACACAATGCAAATGGCTCCTTTACGATCTACCTCAGACGAGCGAGTGCGTAAACATGCACTTGGCCTGAAGTGGACTCTTGCACCCTCTCCCTGTTCTCAGCAGAAACTGGAGGCCCTGCCTCAGGGAAAGAGACCAAAACAGCCACATGCATATGGAACAGCCATTCGCACATTCAACATGCCTGCAAGTGTTTGTGTGCTTGTGTGTGCGCATATGCAGGCAGCTTTGCAGCACTTTGCATATTTCTGGGAGCATGCCCAAAGGAAAAGGGCCTAAATGCGCACATATACATGTCCGTGTGTACGTGCGTGTTTGTTCTTATTAAGTGTTGCTATTTGGTCCTAGGACAGAAGTGATCCATCTACGGTACTGTATATGCTATATATGAGCAAATTCAGTGCACCAATACACCTTGTTCCCAAGCGGACTTCTGAAAACTATCCTAAAGTGCTTCCTTGAGCTGACACATCTTAAGATATTGTGTGTATTTAACTTGCACTCAGGTACGGAAACACACACACACACACACACACACACACATATCTGTGTTTCTGCATCCTAATGGGACGTATGTGTTCACCTGGCAGCCTCTTTTCAGCTGAATAAAAGATGAGTCCTGGGCTTTTATATGCCATTAAAACCTGCCGCTGAGCTGCATTATCCCCAGGTAGGGCTACCTGAATTACTCCATCCATCCGGCCTTCTCCTCCCTCCATTTCACTCATTCATCTACCCCTCTCACTATCCATCTACCCTGCTTTCAAGTTAAAATAAACAGATGATCTTCTCCTTTCTTCTCAATGGAGGATCCATCAACTCTGCTGCCCGTCCTTCCATTCTTACCCCTAATCGCTTTCATCTAACCTTTTTTTATGAAAGAAAAGAGGGAGAACCTTCTTTCCTCCTGAATAATCTATAACCAATTTCACAGAGAGCAAGACGAACTGAAAAAAAGTGAATGGAGAGCTGGACTTATAAATGGATAAGCTTCCCTCACATGTTTTCCAGCTTCTACACATGATCATCAGCACTTTTCAGTTGTCTGCCAAGCAGGTTTTTGTGGGGGGGGGGGGGGTTCTCTTTCCAAGTCAACTCTGTAATCAGAAGCTTTAATTCTGTTGAACTTCGGGCTGCTTCAGTTTTATTTACAGGTTTAAAAGGCAAAGTAACTCCATGTCTTGGCTAGGAAGTAAACTTGTGAATAATGCTTTTTATTTATTGATTTTTCATAGTTTATATGGGGAAAAAAAATTTTTGCACAGACTATTGTGCAAAAATCTTGAGCCAGCTCTCATTTCTTTATATTTTGCTTCCAATGAGCTGGACTTTCTTGTAATCCTTATATACACAATACTTCCATGTACGTTTGCACATTTCATTATATTGCTGTACCCATTTCCCCAGCAAAGTATAAAGAGACGAGTGGTGGCTTGAGCCTTTTGCACAGTACCGAACCCCAGTAATGTCTATTTAGTAAATCTACAGCCACTGCCTGAACCTGAGCTGCCAAAACCAAATATGTGGAGAACTATGAAAAAAAATAAGTGCAGAATAAATTACTAAAACGGTTAAGCTACAACATAAAAAATATACCTGCTATTATGTACCATCATTTGTACTTCTCTTCATCTAGATCTTTTGTCTCTTCATCCATAATCCTCAAATGTGGAAACCTCTTTTTGCTTTCTCCCTGTCTGAACAATTTAAATAAAGATTTGGAACAGAGGACAACTGAGAAGAGTAGAGACCTCTCCAGGTTGGTCAGCATTAAGACTGACATACCATCCAGGCAAGAAGTATCAAAGTAGTGAGTTAAGCATGGCAGTGGTCACAAGATATCATCATCAGATTCATGTCTTCAGGTTAACTGTCACAGACGAGAAGTGAGGATGGAGAAAAGAGAGGAGAAGAGGAGTGGAGTGAACTGGTCGCTGTCATCTCCTCTTGTCCTTGGACATGAGTACCTGTCACTTCCCCCTTTTCTTTCTCCCCTAACACCATCTGTCGCTCCGTGTGTATGACTCTCTAAAGGTAGACTTCATTGCTGCAAGGCAAGGGCAAGTTGCTGTTTCAAAACATAAGAAAATGCCCATTTTGAGAGACGACAAGAGCTGCAATTTCATCCTTACTCGCGTACTTTTAATCAAGATGATACTTGGCTCTCATACTACAAATTAACTCAGAATTCAGTTCAGAGTGGACTGCAGCACAGATGGCCATGACTGTGCTAAATCTGACAAAGGTCTGCATTCAACAGAGACTGAAAGGACGGTCTCTGCTGAAGACATAAAGTCAGGTAAGGGGCAAAAGCAGAGAATGGAGCCTTTACATCTCTCTCATCACCCAAAGCAAACAAGGTCAGAAACACTACCTTCCTCTGCAGTTTCCCCTCCCTCTTCCTGTTCTTGCTTCTCCATGTCAGATGTGATAAGAGCGCTTTGTGTTGCGAGAACTGACAAGCATCGACTAGCTGCCGGCAGGTGGCATGTATGGCCAAACATATGCTTTTTCTAAACCCGCCAAATCCACACCTCATCAAAGTGTAAAGGGATTTCACCCCCCCATCCTATCCTTACTTCTCCCCCATCCCTCCCCCCACTGCTCCCCTCCAATTCCACAGCTCTGGCCTCTCTGCCCGCTAGTGACACCTGTGGACAAAAAGTGACACAGCGCTTAATATTTCATGGGCCGTGCACAGTGGGGCGCGTAATCCAAAGTGAATTCCCTCAGAGCCCTTGCATTTACATGAAATCAAGTCACTCTGCATCAGTCACATCACCTGCACTGCCCTTCGAAAGCCCGCCCTCTCCCCTCCAACACCCATCTCTCACACACACACACACACACACACACACACACACACACACCTCCGACAGCCAATGAGTGTGTGAGAGACCAGCAGGGAGAGGAGGGGGCTGCATCATTCATGAGGGTTAAGGCTAACACCATCACAAACAAGCGAGTGTGCGAGAGTGAGAGAAGTTTCTCCACTTTCCTTCCGTCCGTTCTTCCTTCTTTCCGCACCGCGATACCTAAATGGATGCTGTCTGATGTGTTTGTGTGGCTTTGAGACCGTGCAGTTAGCGAATTTAAGCCAGAGTAAGTGTCTGTGTGTGTGGCTGTGCATGTTTAAACTCCTGTCTAGTCCCCTTCTTCATGCTGTCAAGCCGGCCGCCGAGACATCTCACCATTCAAACTGCGAATCTGTCTTGACCACACGGAGCAGCCAATCTGCAGCGTCGCCACACCGGCGTAACCGGTTTCTACTCCCTGCCAGTTCAAATGTTGTCAATTGGCTGACAGTTGAAAAATACATCATTTATTAATCGCTCTAAAAAACCCCAAAGAGAGACCCAGGGTTCAGCATAAATAAAGCACTTAAAAACCAAGCTGCTGCTGAACACATTTGACAGAGCGCATTCACTAATGAGTTATGAATTTTGACAAGTCGCCAGATGCCAGCTATCTGTCAGTGAGACGATTTCCCCCCGACAAGCTTATTGCTAACAAAGACGAGAGAAAGAAACTAATTATTTTCCTTCACCAGAGGCGTAATTTGGGGACAAAAATATTCCCAGACTGCATCTGCTGAGCCATTAAACAAGTTTTCCATTGAGCGTCAGACAAAAGTCCAGCGAAAGCAAAGTGCCCAGTGAAGAAGGGAAAAAAAAAAAAAAGAGGCTGTGCCACATTTCAGAGACTGCAGATTCAACAGAAATAGTACCTGTCAAACGCTCCAGGTGAGCGAAGAATACAGTTTAAAACGCACCAAGAAAAAGTTTTTAAAAAAATCGAATTATTTGCCAACCTTGTTCTGACACGAAAGAAACCGCTTTTTAAAAGCTGTTGTTGTAAATATTCTGGCAGCTGTCACATTCTCTGCGTAATATCATGCATTAGCTCACTGCTGTCCTAGGAGCACTGAATGGCAGGCTACAAAATATACTTTAAATGTGTGAAACTTCACGTAGCTCACTCATTTTCTGTTACCTCCCCTGCTCATTATTATCTATAATTCTTTGGAGAAACAAACAACATGGATTACTGTAACGGCTCCATTTGAGTGTCAGTTTTATACCGCCAGCTGCTGCTCTTTTTTCACTCCAAAAAAAACAAAAAAACCCCAAAACATTCCATTACTAAATATATTCAACAGCCACTTTAACATATGACACATAGTCAAATCTGACCCCCATTTGGTTATTACCATGGGAAGAAAAAGTAATCTTGGATTATCAAGATTTCTGTGATAATCCAACCTTAATTATCAGATTGGCTTGTAAGTACACAAGCCCCATACCCCAGCATGGGAAGAGCATGACTAGAGCAAGACACAGAAAAACAAGTTCAGTTGAACAAAAGGTTTGGAGAAAACTACAGAAGCAAAATGACCTCTCAACCCCTCAGCATCAGCCCTGTATGTGCATCCACCTATATAGGCATGTATGTGCAGGGAGGAGATGCCGTAGTCTGCTGAGCCCCAGCCTATTGAAACCAGGGAGCTTAGGTGCCTCAACCACAGGCTCACCAAAACATCCATACACACTGCTTCTGCACAGTAGGGCATCTGTTGCAGAAAATGCAACACTACTAGAAGCAAATGGCAAAGATTATTTCAAACAATTAAGCCTCCACAGGACAGATAGAACTACAAATAATTACTTTGGAAACACAACTATAGGTTTAAAAGTATTTAGAGTTCAGGAAGCAGGATAAAAACCAAAACGTTGCCGTAGCAGCTCATGGTCCATGCCAGTTCACCAGTTATCCCCTGCAAAATGTCAAATGTGACCTTGAACTTGAGCACAATTTGGGAAACGACCCATTAGGCGATCGTTGTGTGCAAGTTTGATTAAAATATGACCAATACTGAAGAAAGAATAGACATTTTTGGGACTTGTGGACAGACGCCTTGCCATGGCATAAGCTCATCGGTCCTTTGGCAAGATGAGCTAAAAATAAATAAATAAATAAAATACAACATTCATTTACACGCACACTTCCTGAAAGTCAAATTGTCTTTTAGGTCTCAAGCAGATGGGGAGTGTGGACGTCTTCTAAAATTTGCAATCTATTCCAAGAACTCTCCAGAGAGACGTGTGTGTATTTGTGAGGAGGCGTTTGCGTGTGTGCGCATTTGTCTCGTCTTCTCCCGCTCTGACTCTCACGCAGGGATCAGACCTCTTTGCCCCGGACTGCCCCAGCCAAGTGAAACCTGTCCCAGTTGGACCACTCTGTGGGTCATTAATATTTGAGGGAAACTCTCCTTTAAAAGCTCTTTCTGGTACAGAGGAAGTCATAATCCCCTCTGCACCACAGGAAAAAAAACACTCAAAACCTGTTACTATGACGTTCACCAAAAAACTATTTCAGATCAGATGCATGGAACAGCTGATAGGCCAATTTTTCCTTCTTTCTTGGGGCTTTATAGCACCTGTTAAGTTCTCACACACATACCTACAAGATCTACTGGTCTCTCTCAAACTTTGCACAGAATACAAGCATATAAATAATCATTTATAAAAAACTATATTAAAAAAGTTTCTACAACTAGCGATAAGATGCCAAATCAAGTCAACTGGACGTCATCAATATGACAAAGATGCAAAACACAGGTTGTATCTTTGTGCGGACTTTCTGAAAAAAAACCCTTCAAAATGGCTTTTTTAGAGGTTAAGACTTGATATTGGGGTTATTGTTGGAATCAAGTTTAATCATCATAAAGGCAGCAGTAAAATTGTGTGTGTTTGTGTGTGTGTGTGTGTGTGTGTGTGTGTGTGTGTGTACCAGCTATGTTGTTTTCTTTGACGTGCTGAGTTAGAAGGGGCCAGAAGTAGTGAGGCCTTATGGGTAAGTTCTGCTCCTTAAATAACTTCATCAGCTCTAAAGATTGACCTGCAAAGAAGAAAAAAAATATATGAATAGCTCATTAATAAGTTGATATATAACTGCCAACCTCTCTCAAGCAGTTACTTGCATTTGGTGAATTGTAATCAATATATGCAACTAAGGCATTAAGCTAGTGCACACGCATGTGTGTGTGGCAATAGCAAATAAATATATCTGAGAGTAAGTAGCTGTAGCAGTACCAGTTTTCTTGGCCTCCAGGGCACAGGACAGAGTGAAGCTGAGTGGTGATGTGTGCATATTTGACTCCTGGAGCTCTTTGCAGTAGTGGATGATCTTCTCCAGCGACTGCAGTCCAAATACAGAAAACAAAAATTAAATTTACATTCTTATTAATATGTTACATACACACACACACGCACCTACACACACATACACACACAGTATCTGCATGTGAAAGTCAACGCCAGCTAGCAGTCAACTGCTAATGAGTATTAACTCTCATATCTGTAAATACTGTGAGCTCTTGTGTCATCGTCTTTTAAAGAGACCAGGCCCCGTGTACCGTGTCCATGCTGATGCAGTGTCGGAGGAAGAAGTTGCCCAGGTTGCTGGAGTCACTTAAGTTGTCAGACTGCAGTGTGGGGAATGTCTTCAAGATTTGAAAAGCTGTGTCCTCCTGGCCCTGAGTTATGAGGCTGAGACACAAGTTCATGGCATCTGCAAGAACAACAAACACACAATTTATATAACGGCTCTGAATTTCTTGAAGCGCAGACCGTGACTAAAGAGTTTTGGGTTTTTGTTTTTTTTTTAATGTTTTTACTTTCATGAAGCTACAGTGAGTGCTGTAAAACTGTGTACCTGGAACGTAGCCCCTCTCATGCCTCAAGCGTTCGACCATCTCTGGGATGTACTGCTGGTGTCCAGACTTGGCCAGAGTGAAGATGACCTGCATGATGTCCCTGTCCATCAGACTGCAGTCTGCACCCTCTGCTGCCTCCAGAGTCTGAAGGAGAGAAAAGGTCAATTGAAATGGAAGACAAAATAGGGGGAAAATAAGCTTAACAAATAAGCTTATTGGTCAAGCCCTTCACAACAATCCCAGTTTCTCATGTGGCCCCTTCAGAAAATTAATCATCCACGCCTGATCTAGAGGCTGCTATGATATATGATGTACAGCAAAGAAGTCGAAAGGTGGTCTTATGCACAGCTTCCCTGCTTGTCCGTCTATAAGCATAAGCATGATCTTGGCAACTAACTGAACACAGACCTTTTTCATGTTGTCCAGATCTCCCTTCTCAGCGTATGCGTTCAACAGTGACACGTAAGTGTCGGGGCCGGGTTCAATTCCTGCTCCACGCATCACAGACAAGATGTTCTTAGCGCTTTCGACGTCGCTGAAGAGTAATAAAAGATGACAGCTTGTCTAAATTCAAATTGCTCCAATTATAGCATTTATTATTATTTAGGGGTTAAAAACAAAACAAAACAAAAGCAGTGACACTCACCCTGCACGTGCATGGCCTGTGACCAAGGAGCTGAACACGGCTTCGGTGATGGGTAAATCTTTACTCTTCATGAAACCCAAGATGGTGCTGGGAGAGAAGACGAGAGCGTTAAAATGAGAAACACGCGCCACACAACACGTAATCTAACAGTAAAGCCACGAGAAGCACGGTAAACTAAGAGCTGCTGAACTGAAGTAGAGAATTTGCTAGCCTGGAATTAACTCCCACAGGCCATGTCGTCACACAGGAGGCATCAGAACATGAGCACTTATATAAATTGGTTACTACTAAGAACAGGTTTACTCACCTGGCTCCTTCAATATCTCCATTTTGACAGTAGGCTGCTATGAGTCTCTGGTAGGTAACCTGTGTACAACAGTAAACCAAACTCAAACAGACTGAAATCACTAAATGACAAATTTGGAAAAACAGTGGGAATGATGCTGGGTCTGAGGTAAATAACTTTCTTCTATTTTTAGATGGATGTAAATAATTACAATACATAATTAATTACAATATTCTGTGCACACCCACCAAAACCTTTATCGGCATGTGCGTTTCTGTTCTCGTAGTCGATGGGAGCAAACAGCAAACCGAAATCTAACCATGCATTTCTTGCCATTGCTGCACTCTGCACTACTCACTCTGTTGGGCTGGACATTAGCTGCTTCCATCTTGGCCAGGAAGTCAGTGGGGGAGAACTTGAACTCATTCTGCAGGTAAACCTTCAGCAAGGCATTGTAGTGGCTCACATCATACTGTGCACCTAGTGAGGACAATGTGCGGTCAGGATAATGAACACCTACAACATACAGGGAATCCTCTACGACGTTATGATTTTCTTGTGCAAATCCCTACTGCACGCATCATAAAAATAAAATAAATTATTATGCTACAAACAAACACTACCTAGTGCAGCCTCTTACCCAGTTCCTTTAGCTTCTCCCACACACGATGTGCCAGCTCAGTGCGTTCTTCCAGGGGCACTTCAGGCAGCAAAGACCCACAGCTACGGAGCAGCAACAGGGCCTGGTTACCACTGGGATAGCCTGCAGCAGGCAGGAGTGGATGTGGAAAGAGAAAGAAAGATAACAAGTCTGTCATTTGAAGTTCAGTTCAATATATAGTATAATACACAGTCAAGGTGTGGTGGGCCCTGAGACGCCCGACTAGTTTGTCTCTCAGAGTTCAAATGGTATTCAGTGGACATCCATTATTAAATCCCCCTCCATGGCTGCTGTTCTTCCTGCTTACCTGCCCTGCAGATATCATGGAAGATGCGCAGCAGCAGCGTCTTGGTAATGCGGCCAGTCCTCCTCACGGAGCTGTCCAGTTTGGTCAGGGCCCAGTCAAACTGCTGCGCCTGCTTGGATTGCACTGCAATGCTAGCTTCATCCTTCTGCTCGGTAGCCACGGCATAGCTACGCAGAAACCCCGCTGAATACGGCCACACTCGACTGTGGAGGAGAGGGGGGGGGAAACAACAAATTCTGCTGTGGATGCATGTCAGAGAAAATACTTTGTCTTACATTACACAGACATTTAAAGACCGTCCCAGCATCACAGGGTGTGTTTACTGCACAACAACAGGAATGTTTTCAAAAAACAGGTACACAACTGTATGCACTGCAAGCCAGAGCTGTGACCTTGAGGTGGGCAAAATGTCCCACCATATAAACCCACAGCTGCTACCAGCCATCACTTTTATAGTGCTCAGTGATAAAATTATAAAAGTCAATTTTGACTGCAATTTACACACATCATCGTGGATGCAGCGTGACAGCACAGACTAGTCTCAAATAACAGGCCCACAGCTAAAAAGTCAGCATGTGTACAGCTAGGATCAAAGATGATGGCAGCAATTGGTTGCCAGCAGCATTATTACAAACTAGATTATGGTTATTGGTTTGATTACAGGTTAAACAGACCATGAGTTTAACCTGGTTACACAACGTCCCATCATCACCTTGCATAAACTGGGAGCCATGTTAAACCAACTGCTACTACCTACGTGCTCTCCAACTTATCCTAACATGATCACACACATATCAGAAAACCACATTTAACACAGCAGGTCATATCTGTCTGCACTCGCGTGTGCCTTTGATTGTCATTGAGCCTCAATGACGGCTCTGCTGCTGCACGCTCACGCGTGAATCACAGATGTCTCCTACCTGGAAGCGTTTTCAGTAACAGGGCTGATCTGTCGGGCACACACGCCGGTCCTTCTGCCGCCGACAACTCCGCTGTACAGCCGACCAAGCGGCGGACCGTTTCTTTTGGTACATGTGACCTGAAGCACACCCGAAGGTGAAAACTTGAGTAACCGGGATGATCTCAAGAGCGCAGCCATGTTTTCTGTCGCAGCGTGGAAGAGCATCCGCACCACGTGACTAGCGAAAAAGCATCGCGAGAGCGACGCTATTTGGGTTTGAGATGTATGGTGAGCGGAAACATCCATTGGGAAATTGCTACAGACTGGGAATACATTACTAATTTCACCTCTAACCCTCGTGTACTGTTCATATTCTAGGCCTACATGCTGTAGGTCAGGTCACTTTTGATCCTGGGCAAGAGTTTCCTCATAAGTGTCTACAACAAATTTTGAACTGCAGAAAAAGATTCTGTCTTTCCCAATTGTATCTTTAAAATTGATTTTTTTTTTTAAAAAAAATCAGAAGTTTTTGGAACATATTTACCCATAACTTCACTCCTGATGGATCAACTTCATGAAATAACAGAATAGTTACCAAGATGTTTGGTATGAGAAAGAAGTTGCAATGGAAATGATTTGGATTATATGTCCTTTTAAAAGCAATATGTTAAATTGTAAGTCAGAGAAAGTATAACAAAATCCCTAGAGCAATCTTCTCACAACTTAAGTTAATGCAATACAATAAGTTTATATCAGTTCTCCCAAAGTATGAAATGATCCATACTTACCTGATAAAACAAAAAGTTATTTTTACTGCTCTTAAATGTAAATTACTATCATAATAATAAGATTATAGCTACAAGAATTATATTGACATTTTATCACTTATTCAAAATTTAAATGGCCTATTTCTCCAAAGGTCAGAAGTCATTTTCAAATAATTTATAAAATTTACTAAGTTGCATTATTTCTTAAGAATCAGTTCATATTTGAGGTGGAACCTTGCTATTTCTGTTACATATCAAATTAAACCTCAGAACACATGTGTGTGTTTGGTTGGTTACATTTGGTTAGAAACTGGTTATTACTTAAGGTATAATCATTTATACATTAAACTCTTCTTTTTCAGCATTAATATAATTCTTATGTAACCATGACATCCACTGCAGTCAATGGAAACATGGTAAGCCCTCCTTTTTAGGATTTGTGAATAATTTCATGGTTATTTTTCTTTTATAAAAAAAAAAATGAATGCAAGGAAGACAGGCAAAGAAATTAGTGAAATATCTCAGCATTTATTGCTGTGAGTAATGGCCACTTTTCTCTGGACACACGTTGACTTTTTAGTGGCTGAATCTGACAATATGAGACAATAATAGTATTCCATGTATTACATCACAAACTTTTACAAACAACATGTTAAACAAAGTCTTCTTTAACTCAGTTCTTCAATCAGCTTACTGTTACCTTTCCTCTGCCTTTTCTGTAAATTCTCAACTACAGTCTTTGCTTTCTCCATGCTGTCCCTTGCGCTCTCTCTTTTACCGTGTTCATTCCACAACTCAATAGCCAGTCTATGAATTTGATGTGCATTGTCCAACACCCAGGCTTGAAAGAATTCACACTTCTTGCTCGCCAGGAAGTACTTCTGTCTCTTTTCCGCTTCCTCTCCATCTTTTGGCAGGGCCATTTTGGCCTGAGAGAGCGCAGAGCGAAGCTGACTCAGGGCTGCCAGGCAGTATCCTGTAGCATCCTTCCTGTCTCTGCCAGTCATAATGTGAGCCACAGCCTCCATCGCCCTGGTTGGGGAAAGAGGGTCCTCCTTGTCAAGGTAACCTCCATCTAAAATGAGAGCTTCTCCACAGGCTAAGGCCTCTTGGAGAGAGGTGAACACCCTGCTCGAGTTCAGTGCTTCAGACAGAGCAAGAATCATGTCACAAAACTCAAACCTCAGTGAATCAGTGTCGCCGTTAAACAGGCACAGGGTAAAAGCATAGCCAAAAAGCGCATTCACTAAACCATAGCAAACCAGTGGAGATGGATTTGGACATAAGGAACTCAACTTTGGAATTTTTGAAGAAACTGAGGGAACTGCTGAACTTCCTTTCCCCTCGTTTGTTTCCTTCTTTTTTCCTCCCTTCATGTTTTTCAACTTTGATTTGCTTAGTTTCTGAACCACTTGTGAGGTCTTGACTCCATTATCAATGTCCTGCTTATCCATAGTTGTCAAAGTTTCTCTCTCTAGTTTGCTCACTTCTGCCTCAAGCACTTCCACCAGTGCTCTGCCTCCCTCCTCATGCTCCTCCCACCATGGCTTCCAAAGGGGAACCAGCCCACCAATGGCTCCATCCGTCATCAGACCCATAAACCTCTCTTTCTCTTTGCTGTTGAGAAGTTCCCACAGCTCCTCTTCTGATAATTTGTCAATATCCAGCCCTGAGAGTCGATCAGCCAAGTCCAGCTCCCCTTGTGCACTTTCAGCATCATCATCGGTGTCTCCAGGAAGCAGCTCACCTCCTCCAATCTCTTTAAGCTTTCCCAAAATAGCCTCAATCTCTGTAACACTCCCTTCTCCGGACTGCTGAAGCTCTGCTAACCTGGACAGGAGCTCCAGAACTTGGACTTTCTCTGCTGCCTCTCCTTCCCCTTCATCTGTGTCATCAGACACAAAACCCACCTCTTTTAACAAACCCTCCATCCCCCCTTGTGTCATTTCTGCCTTTTGTCTGAGTCCCAAAAGAATCTCCTGCATTTTCTTTCTGCCCTCAGGTTCAGATGTCCCTATTTCCTTCAGCTCCTCTAGAACAGACTCCTTGTAAAACTCCTCAGAGCATGCAGAATGATCGGGGCTTTTGTAGCATGCCATGCCACAGTACTGCAGATTACACCGGGGACAGGTGTAGCAAGAAGGTTTACTTTTACACAACATGCAGACTGTACTCCTCCTGGAGCTACCGCCATCCTCTGGAGCCTTCTCATGGGTCCTGGCAGGCGTGAGAAGCTCTTCTTGCCCAGATGTAGCTCCTCTGTGCGGAAGCAGAATGCCATCTCTGGTCACTGTTTCGGGCTCCGTGTCAGTCCACTCCTCCTTTGGGCCGATGTCTGTCAGAAGACTCCTCACGGACGGAGGCAGTCTCCGTCTAATTAGCGGATCCATTGGAACCGAACCGAGAAACAATTTTGCAGCAAATCAGGAGGAACTGGTTTGGTGGAGGTGCAGTAACCTAAAAACACGGAAAAGGCACCTTAGTTTCGATTCTGTGGCAAAGTCAGTGTGACTGGTCAAATTGCTACGAACAAAATGTGCGTAATTTGCGCAGCGTTACATATTTAACACTTTTAAAACTACTTTAAGGGTCACTAAAACGCATTCCTAACCTTCTGTCTTTTTCCTTTTAATGCTAACAGCTTTACTTACTTCAGTCTGTGCACTCACATTTGTTTTCCCTCTCACGCCGGAACGACGCTTTTTGATGACGTTTAGCAACGCAGCGCTGACGCAAGCCCACAGTTTTTGCCTTTTACACTCATACGAAGAGATGAACAGACTTCATGATGCTTTTTGACACATACATCACCATCCATCTATCCAGCCATTTTAGCTAAATACAGTTTTATTTTAAATTTCTTCTTACAAACAAGGCCTTGGAAAAAAAAAGAGTTCCCATCATGTCTTAAAGACTTTACTTCCCTGAGTCTCATTAGTGTCATTTTGTTCACCTGTTCTGTTTCCACTCTCCCCTCATTCCCTTTGTGTATTTATTGTCTCAGTCTTCCCCTTGTTGTTGTGGCAGTGTTTCTACTCCTGTGTTCTCCATGTAGCTTTTCTTTAGTTTTGCTATTCTCCTTGTTTCCCCTTTTTAGCTATCACCCAAAACAAAGGCTCGCTTTTCACTCTATGTGAAACTATGCCTGCCACTGAGTCCTGCGTTTGGGTCCTCCCCTTCCATACACGCCACACGGTCAGCTTTATGCGCCGTGACATATTGGGAATGTCCAGTCTTGACGTGTCTGAAGCTCTCTGCTGTACAGAAGCAGAAGCAGGGTGTATGAGTCTGTGTGTGCATCTGTGTGTGTGTTTGCAGCAAAAGAGAGTAGACTTATGTTGATGTGGACTTATGTGGAAAATAGAGAAAAACAAAACTGATCCCCCGGCAGCCTGGTGACGTGGTACACTGTCGCCTCATAGCAATAAGGTTACTCTACCAACCAACTGTGGCCTTTCTGTGTGCTCTTCCTTTGCCTGTGTGGATTTTCTCTTGGTATTCCTGCAAAATACATGCTGGTTGAGGTTAATTGGTGATTCTAAATTAACCACAGGCTGCCCACGGGCCCTATTTATAAGCTCTGGGTAGCTTTTTAGGAGCCCCATTTAACAAATTATGTATTTTATGTGTAATCATGATTGTAACTGCATTTTAATTGATTTGCGTAGGTGTGGATTTGAGAGAGTGTGGTTGTCCATCTCTCTTTGTCTGCCCTGTGATGGACTGGCGAACTCTCCTGCATATAATTCACATCAAGCTTAATGTCAGCTGGGATAGAATAGAATAAAATAGAATAGAATAGAACGTTATTGTCATTGACATACAACAAAATTAATCATTATACATACAACGAAATTCCGTTCAGAACAGCCACCTAAGAGGACATACAAGCTAACATACAGGGGAGATGTATGGATGGCTCTTCTGACCCTGAATTGAACAAGAAGAAAATAGATCGTTGGATGGATTGTTAAAAATTGTAAATAACGGTCTCCTTTTAAACACTGGAAATTAGATTTGCTGAGCAAATATATATTATATATGGTCATAAATATGAGTAGTTTAAGCCTGATTCAAAAACTGAGCTCATGGTGGGCTATTCTGCCCAGTAAATGACTGAATAAGAAATATTCAAATATGAAATAATGAAAATTGTGATGTGATAAAATTTATAGCCCCTGTGTTTTTGGAAAAGCAGCCAGAGACATTTCACTGACTTATCACAAGCATGTATGCATGTCACAATCTAGCAGTCCCTACACAACTTTCTGCCTGTCTGTGAGTGCAGTATGCATGTCTGAGTCTGTGTGTGTCTTCTTGACTGCGCTGTGTGTCTACATCTCCTGTAGGGCTGTTTGCTATGAGGTGATTGTCTCCTGTAGGGGGGTCAAGCATGGTAAAGGTCATGCAGGTGGGGAGTTGTCAGATGGCTGTCCACCCCTCACTGGGCCAAGGGGCTCTCGTGCTGCCTGTCAGAGCCTGTGGCAAAGGAGGGAGGAGAAAGGGTGTCTGAGGACGACGTGTGCCATGCTGTCTTGGCCCCGCCCCTGGCTGCCGTGCCAGCAGTCCTAGGTAGGCAGCTGCCTCCTCTTATCTCCGTTTTTCTTTCATGTTATGCCCTGTGACATGCATAGTACCCCAACACAAAAGCTCCATGACTTACTCACTGACTACTACACTGATCACACGTAGTAATGCAGATTCTTATCCATGTTAGGAAAGCTTGCAGGACCAGGCAGATTTTCTTTTTGAGATTGGAAATGGTGTTATGATGTTTCTATGGTTAGTCATAACCACAGGACTTTCCATTGAAATGTTTTAGGGAATAATACCTAGATTTATGGACCCTAGCGTGGATACAATTTCATAATTCTTAAAATAATCACAATTCTGATTTATAGTATTACAGTCTTTCTTTTGCGTTATCTTTGCCGGGACCCGCTTCAAAAGATTTTGTTTTTTATGCCAATTGTAGCCTTCCTTTAAATTACAGTTAAAAGTTAAAAACAATTCTAGAGAATTCAAATAATCAATCTAACTGCCATATAAATTCTTTCATTATCTATCACACATGTGGCATCTATATGCCAACAAGGTGGTAGATTTTATATACTGATGTAAATTCAATACAGGAGAACTTTGATACCCGCAACCCTGGATGAGGAACTTTGAATATGACACAGAGGCATTATAAGAGGAGAAAGTACTTTGCATGAAATATTATATTACATGTAGATCAGCATCCCAGATAAGCTATGGCACTGGCTAATGTTGTGTGGTCCATATATAGACTAAATACCACAACATGCCTGACATTTGGCCAATATTAAATGAGGTTGCCAGAGATATTCTGAGTCAAGGCCAAATGTAAATGTGTCCCAAAGAAAACTGCAAATACAGGGCATGTTATCTGGGATCTGTGCTCCTATGCCATGGTTTACAAATTGCAGGAAACTCAGAGCTGTCCTCATAAAAATAGATGTACACACACACTAACACACACACACTAACACACACACACACGCAAATCCTGCTGTCTGCCACCAGCTGATAGGTGACAGGGAGCAGGCTCTGCCTTTTGGGCATGTCCAGCCCTGGCATGTCTGACGCTGTCTACTGTACAGCAGGAGGGTGTGTGTGTGTGTGTGTGTGTGTGTGTGTGTGTGTGTGTGTGTGTGTGTGTGTGTGTGTGTGTGTGTGTGTGTTTGCAGCAGAAGAGAGTAGACTTATGTTGATGTGGACTGTTCTGTCACCTGTCAGCTCCAAAAGATCTGGCATTATAGAACACCCAAAAGCAAGGCTGTGTAATTGTGAGTGTATTGTGGATGGAGGGTCCTGCCTCTGTTGAATGTCCAGCTTCCATGTGAAGAGTTATTCAGTCTGACTGACAGACATTTGTACATACAATCAAACTTTTTCTTTCTCTTTAAATGTCATCAAAGTGCAATGCGTGCAGGAATATTCTCAGAAACATGAAATGATTGTTGACCTAATGTAAAATAGCAAAAATATCACTTGCAGTGTTGCAGAAGTGTCTACATTGGGATTGCAGCAGCATGTGAACTTTTTGGAGAACGCAGGAGAAACTGTGAAAGTATGAATGTGGTCTGAAAGCTGATGTCTGTGAGTGAGTCAACTGTTCAAGTCAACTGAAAGCTGACATAGCGACGCCCTCTTTCCCCCTCACCTTTTGTCTTTCCTCCGCAAACCTTTTTTGATGAATGAAACCCAGCTCTCCCAGCATGAAAGCATCAATGTACTCCTTCAATAATTCATCTCTGGGATCTATTATTTATCTATCACTTTTACTTCATCAAAAAAAAAAAAAAAGCATCACTGTGCATCCATGCACCTTTCCTCTCCGTTTCTTCCTTCCTTTGCCAGGTCACTCAATCCATATAAACAAATCCCTGTTACCTGGGCAGCTCCTCAGTCTGCCTCAGATAGTGGACTCTACCTATGAGTGTGTGCCTGTTTGTGTGTGTGTGTGTCTGTGTGTGTGTGTTTGTGCAGTGCGGCGTGTGATGTGCTAAAGCACAGGTAGATGAAGCGGTAGCCTCTCAGTGACCTAAAGAGGCTGTTGACAGCAGTGACAGTAGAAACAAGCAGGGAGAACGAAACCTCACACCACTCCAGAAGTCAACTTTCTATCCATCTCTGCACCTCTCAAAGTGTGCAGGAAATAGAGGGTCCAGTGTATCACAGTGGCCTACACCAGTAATTTCATGTACTATCATCTTTGTTTACACCAGCGATTTTATGTACTGTAATTTTGCAGCTTCAGAGTTTATACTTTTTCTGGTGGTTACTCAGTCACTCACTCACTCATCTCTCTCTGTGGAATAGATCTGAAATCACAAACTCTGATCTCTCTGCGAATTTGTATCGTTGCTGCGGAAACAGCAAGACGGAAAAAGAAAAAGCAAAAAGATGGTATAAAGTACATTAAATGTGCTGGCAGTATTTACAGGTCTCTACACTTTCCTCTGGGTTGCATTTGCTGGAAACATTTTTTATGGATGTTGCACAAACCGGAGGAGGCGTGGCCTGTAAATTTTTCACAATAACAGGTTGTATAACAAGTAAAGAACCTTTGGGAAAAAACGTGCTTGCCTGTCCTCTTTAGAGGAGAGATAGACACGACAAAAACAAGTGGACATTCAAAGCCCTTAACAAGCAGTGGTTAGTCATCACAAGCTCATGTTGCACGGGGACTGGACTTTATTTCACATTTTAAAGGAGATCTCAAAGACTTAAAAAAAAAAAATGACAGAACAGAGTTACTCACCCTGTGTAAACACCCCGTTTAATATATAGCTGGAACAGAGAATAAACAATATATGAAAGCAAGTCAAGATATCAATTTCCTGGTTCTCTCTTTCTTATTTTATTTCAAGTATTCTTAAGCCTTGAGAAAGAGCTTTAGTGAGACTTTCCACTTTTTTCCCCCCTCTACTTGCCCTTGCCTCTCTCTCTTCCTCTCTATCACACCATTCCCGCAGGAGCAAACCTGAGACTGACTGTGTATCGGCGTATCACCCGCATCCATCTCTCTAACCTCCAGCTCTGCCTTGGTTCATCCCCACGAGAGGGAGCAGCGGATCAAGAAAAGGGGAAAGATTCAAGGAAGGAGCGAGGGATCGAAAGAGAAGTGTGTCTGTGTCCCAGAGGATTGGTCTCTGTCTGTCTAAATCAGGAAGTGAGAATGTGACGGCAGGAGAGACAGAGCAGAGACATCCTTTTAGTGTGTGTATGTGTGTGTGTGTGTTTGTGTGCACCGTGTTGAGCTGAGGTGTCATATATGTGAAGATCACAGCTTCACGCTGGTGGCAACCAGGGATGATGCTCTAAATCACTGAAATGCCGGAGACAACAGTTGTGATATGTGGCGTGTCTGTGTGTATTTGTGTGTGTAAATGTCTTTTGGGACATTTGATGGAGATTAATACCACTTTTAGAGTCTGAAAGTGAAAATGTTATCAAGTGTGTCACCTTGAAAAAAAAACTGTGACATTGTCTCATATAGACACGCATACACGCACGCACGCACGCACACATGCACACACACACACACGCAGTTGCACAGACCAGTTCTCAGCCTTTTTGTCTAGTGTACTTTCAGCCTTATTGAACTGAAGTACCCCATTCACTGACCATTCAAAATGTGTTCATTTTAATTGATTTTTTTGTTATTTAACAGCAATAATTACAAAAAAAAAACTAATAGCAGTCTGGATTCTTCAAGCGTTTATCTATTACTTTTATTTCCCATGACATTTATTTTCATTATATCCATTTATCCATGACTTTTATTTAAATGTAACCAAGTCATCCAAAAAGGCTTTATGTAAAGTCTATATTTCTATTTTTGCTTTTCTGTAAATACTCTCCCTGGCTTACTAACCCTGGGCGGGAATCTGAACATGCATAATACTCACTAGTCTCAGCATATGCGCGCGCACACACACACACAAACTTTCCTAACAACATAACATACATTGTCTTTCTTGGATGAATAATTAGATAGACACTGAGCTGTCTCTCTGTTTTCCCCTCACACATTAAGCTACATGAATGTAGGCCAACTCACTGTCGGATTCACTTCCCTCTCATCACAGTCAAAACAACACATAGTTGTTGTCTTCCCTTGTTCATCAACCTCCATCTATCCCTTGTTACCTCTATCTATCTTTAACTCCCTCTTTCATGAGGTGTGAGTCACAACGAATTGTCTAGCGGATCAGCGGCACAACTGTCCCTGAGACGAGGCAGCGTACACAGAGTCTCACACACTGACTTTGATATAGTCACATCATTATATCTGCATTAGCAGGGAAAACCCTTCACGCTCCAACACCTACATGTCTTCACTGCAGCGTCTCACGTGTGTTGCAGCTGATTTACTGTGTCCCTGTTCTATCTTGACAGATCACGCTCAGGAAATACACAGTACATGGCATAATATGTTTGTGTCATCTATGTTATAAATATAGTACGGCCCTGGCTTTTGAGTAGATTTCTTTAATTGAGACCAAGAAATAACCGACTAAGTCGGCGTTTTGAGGTAAAAAGCATGTCTATAAGTTGTTTGAAATAGAAACAAATGCACTGAAAGCTGCTTGTTCGGTTACTGTTAAAGCAGGGTTACGAAGTTATATATTCTACTGCTTTTTATCATCACGTGCCGTTCTCATTCCTTATGCTAAATTAAAAAATTTCATCACTTACTGGCACATTTTTCCAAAGCTCTTTGTAACTAACAAGGTTAGTAAAACTGGAACGAGTTAAACTGAGACACAGTGTCATGCACTAAAACCACATATTTTGCATGCTTATGCAATAGATGTATGAATTATGAATAGCAAATAATAGTAAAATAGAGACAAGGAAAAAAAATACTGTCTCACTAAAAGGTATATTTGAAAATCAGGGGAAAATATTGCAAATATCACACAAAGAGAAGCCAACACATTGAAAATGGGTTACGTGACTGTGGCATATTGAGAAGGGACAGGGCACCACTTGGCATTTTGGGCACGCACATTAGTTACTCTTACTGCGTTAGTGTTAGCTGGAAAAGGTTGTGCATTAGGCTGTTTGACAGTGCTCTGACCCCGGCTGCAATGGTGACATTAGTGGACCAGGACACATCACCTCTGCTTTGGGAAAAGGCCGACGGTGAGACTGCCCTCAAGCACAGCACGGGGTTCTCTGTGTGAAGTACATTTTTATAGTCTTTGTGAAGGTAAAAGTACCTTAGACATGGAAGCCTTAGATTAATTTGTAACTCTTTGGTGCACATGAGTGAGTTTTGCTATTAAAAGCCTAAATCGCTGTCAGTGTAATGAGTTAACTTCTGCATTTCAAGACTGTAGTTTTATTACGCATTGAAACATCACAAAAGCTTCTTCTTCTTCTTCTTTTAACTATATCCATCACAGCTTTACAGCACAATGAGCACAAAGTCGGAATGTTTTACTTTGCTTGAGCCTTTGTGCGGCTTTACTTTCTCGCGGTTGTCCGGAAATCAAGCCCCATCAAGTTTTGTATTTCACAAACTGTCGCTGTGCCGACTCTGCGCGAATAGAAGAACAGCAAGATGCAAAGAAACAAGCATGTAAATGAATAACGCAACGCTGATTTCAACAACACGCCTGTCATCCACAGTGGAGACACGGGTTCTCTCAACCATGACATGGAATTGGTGAGCAGGAAAAGATGGAAAGATCAACAAAAAAAAAAAAAAAAAGCAAACTAATAGGTAACGTCTGCACTCTGTTTTAACCCTAACAATCTGTCACTTTTGTCTGTGTTGTTGTTTCCTTAACCTCTGTGTCTTTTACATATGTTTGTGTGAGCACATACGTATGGAGGCCAGAGACGTCTCTATCATGTGGTGTGGAATGACAGAATTGTCTCATCACATTAGGGTGCGGTGAGGAGGACGCTGCCGCCCATTGTACTCAATGCCACCACCCTTGATCTCCCCAACACCCCGTTTCCTTGGCACTTTTTAGTTTAACGGTCTGTGTTTCCCCAGGGGGGAGGGTTAGTGGTGGGGGCGTCTGGCCTGGGGCGTCCTTAGACAAATGAGCTTGTTTTGAAGGCGATGATGGTGTGCCATCTTACTGTATGTTATTACCTGTCTCCACATAGGTTGTTGCCTTGTTACAGTCTGTGCTTCAGCTCAATTTGCAGTCTGTGCTCTCCAGCCTCAGATTTAATAGCCATTTTGGTTAAAAAAAAAAAAAAGTCTGTATAATTCACCTGTAAAACTGTTCTTTTCTATTTGCGCCACACTGTCTCATTCTCTCATTACACATGTTTCCGCTTCCACTTTTCCCATTTACAGCCTCTTCTAGACTCAGATTTCCTCCTGACCCTTGGCATCTATCCATCTATCAACCAGCCCTTTGGTGTCTTGTCCATCCCTGTATCTGTCTCCTATCTAGCCTCGAGTCACAATAAACACAACCTCCACATTATCGTCAACCACCTCTCCATCCTTGAGCCTGTTGGTTGCAGGTGGATGTAGCAGGCCTGTCAGAGGGTGGCAAATCTGTCATTTGCTGCGTTGTGCATACATATGTGTATGTGTTTGAGTGCGGGTGGGTGGGTGGATGAGTGTGTGTATAGTAAGAGGGACATGAAGACAGCTGTCACATTGTCTCGGGATCATATGCTGGCTGTCAGATATGCTGCAAAGTAACTGACATCCAAACCACACAACACACATACACCACACATGAACACACATGGAGTCATGTGACAGCACTGAGTGAATCTGACAAAGATGTGGCCTTTATAATTATGTTGCAGTTGTAGTTCAAGTATATATTTTTTGGATATGTATTTTTCCATCCCTCCATCCATCCATCCATCCATCCATCCATCCATCCATCCATCCATCCATCCATCCATCCATCCATCCATCCATCCACATCTACAGTCAGCATCCACAAAGAATGTTTTACCTGACATTTGCTATTATAGCAATCTGGTTCCTGACAATACATACTCTATAATATATCTGATGTGCTGAAGTATCCTTAAACAACCTGAGATGCTGCCAGCTCTCAGGATGGTGACCTCTGTTCGGTAACATCTGATGACAGAGGTCAAGTCAAGAGAGACATTCTCTAAGGATCACTTTTAATTTATTATTTATGTTCTTCCCACAAAGCGGCAATCATAAAAATAGCGTTAGCTGAACTGTGGGGTTGGCAGATAGAAGGACCTGAGTCAGTGATCACTGGTCTGCACATTTGTCCCCTTTTTTGTATCTCCTGTCTGCTTCGTGTTTTTTTTTCCTCTATTTTTCCTGTCCATGTATAAGAATGTACACATGTTCTTCTGTGTGTGTTCGTGTGTGCATTAATTAATGTGCTCATGCATGTCTACATGTAAGTGTGTGTTGGGGTATTTCTCAGGAGAAGGTGAATGTCTCATCTCTTTGGTCCCCAGCCTGTCCAGGTAAATAACACATTCACACACCAGTGGGCAAACCATCGACCTCCCCTCCCCGCACATCACCCTATTCTTGTGTACACTATTGATCCCTCACACTCCTCTTCTCTTCTCTTCTCTTCTCTTCTCTTCTCTTCTCTTCTCTTCTCTTCTCTTCTCTTCTCTTCATCTACAAATTCCTCCCCAGCTACCCAGTGGTATTTCTTTCTGATGTCCAGTGAGACGGGGGAGGCGGGCAGGTCTCCATCGGCCACAGTGCAGCTGTCATTTCACGTTAGTGCAGGCGAGAAGTGGCTGAGAAGGAGGTGGAGAGGGATAAATAAGTGAAGAAGCTGCAGACTGGACTCATGTTAAATGTAGAAAGGCTAACGGACCAGACTGCTGTTGAGCCGTGTGTGTGTGTGTGTGTGTGTGTGTGTGTGTGTGTGTGTGTGTGTGTGTGTGTGTGTGTGTGTGTGTGTG
>JAVDPK010002566.1:231734-242447 GCA_034780415.1 Cichlasoma orientale | reverse complement strand
GTGTGTGTGTGTGTGTGTGTGTGTGTGTGTGTGTGTGTGTGTGTGTGTGTGTGTGTGTGTGTGTGTGTGTGTTAGTGTGTGAGACAGAGAAAGTGAGAGAGAGATACCGAGTATGATTCTACATGTGCACACGGGCACTACGGAGGACCCGCTGCCTGTCCCACTGAGCTTCCAATTAGCACACACCACTAGAGCAGGACACATGCACACAGACACACACACAGACACACAAACACACACGGAGGACCCTAGAGAGAGGCCTCAAACCTGCCTGTCAGCTGCTGTTAGATCACACTGCACTTGGCTGACACAACAAAACACACAAACACATGCACATTTATATGCAAAGTTTTACTGTGATTAACATTCAGTGATAAAACTTGCATTCATATTCAGTTATAGTTGACGGCACACTAAGCTGCTGCTGATGTGGCTATTCATGACAATATTTCACAATATCGCTATGGATGTGTTCATATAGAAAAAGGAAGATGATTTAACCATAGAGACAAACTTTGTGCACTTAAAAAAAAAGGCAAACACACACTTTAACACATAATATTATCACACAAAACCCTTCACCGCACCACCTATTTTGTCCTTGTGCATATTTTAATGATGCCATCAATAATGGACATGTTCTGAGGAAGGGCAAAACAGGATCATACGGCGCTGCCACACACACACATTCAGGGTTGCATACTCTCGCAAAATGTGGGTCAGACTGTACGAGTTCTTAAACTTTCTTTAAGAATCGCTGCTGGTTCGTTAGTGAGCCTATTAGTGTGCTCATTGCTGGTGAGGCTCTCTGTGATTGGCTTAGACCTCAGCACAGCGTCTACTAGTCCAAGTCCCAGATGCTTAAGCATGTTTTGTGAAACATCCTAATTCTTGATCACCTGATCATCTGCACTGTGATGGTCTTCATCATGCTATGACATACAGGAACCTAGATATATAACATCTATATAATAATGCCCCAAACCACATCATGTACGAAAGATTCAGTGATGTTGAACTGACTGCTGTTGAGAAGGTCTCCTGATTCTGATTTTCCTCAAACAGAGTCATTAGAAAGCATCAGCAAAAGAGGCCTCTGGTAAGGACTGGGAGATGGGATAAATTTAGTGTCAGTGCACAAGAACACTTCAGCAGCTTGAATGCTTCTCTTGACATGAAGCATAGAGATGAAAAAGGTCATTATGAATGCCAAAAAAAAAAAAAAAATTGTTTTTCAGTCTTAGGTCCATCCCAAGTCTGACGTCACCGCCTTAGTACAAGCACTCATTACTGTCATGCATCCTTTTCTTTTTGCAGTCCCCCCACCACCTCCAGCTCCCTCCTTGGACTCTCCGCCTGAAGAGCATCTTTCCACAAAGCCAAAACAAATCTACCTTGGTGTGCTCCCTCGGGTGTGATTGACGTGACACTACAAGCTCAGGGCCAAGCAGAAATGAAGACTGAGAAAGAGCTTGGTCAGATGATGAGGACGGGGATGAAGTGAATGCAGGCACAGAAGTGGTGGCCTTCTTGCTGCCTGCTCAGGGAGAAGATTGTCCTTGCTTTGTTAAATGATTTCTTCCAGCTGAACTCTTCCCCCAATATCAGTCAAAAAGAGATCACACAGAAAAAAATGAAGATTGCATGTATACCCAGAGTTCCCTGGGTCACCTTGGCATACAGCTCACTCAGTAAATCAATCCATTTATTGCCATTTCAATAACCATCCAGGTTATTCTTGTCACTAGATGCTATGCACTGTCCAAGTTACAGTCAGAAACTCACTGAGTATTCCTGGTATTTTCTTAGATGTGCAGATTTTATGACTGTAAAAAATCAAGTGGTTGGAAGCCAGTTCAGTACTCAGGAACATAAACTGATCTAATCAACACAAATACAGATGTAATTAAAAATAACACACTTGTGTCAGGGCTACAACAGAGGACATCTTAATGCTGTTCAAATACCTGCCCACAAATATGTTGGGGGAGTGAAGGATGTGCAGACATAGCCTAGAGTAACTTTCTTTAATTCATGCCCACCTGCCTCTCCTGACATTCGGGACAAGAAGCTGATTGAGTATTCAACCTTTTAGAAGATTTTGAGATCATCAATTTTATATCACAACCCAAGCTTGTCTTTTCGACCCTTCTCACGCATTCATTCAGTGGCCTTACCTCTTTTCCCCACTAGATGGAGGTGTGATACTGCCACAACAGCCATTCATCTCTGATCAGCACAGAAAGTAAACTCAGCCAGGGCTCTAATTTACAAACTCAGGGCAACCTTTGTAGAGCTGAATACTGAAGATTCTGTATCGGTGAGGCTCTTTAGGTCAGTGCGTCGAAGTTCACAGGATGCCGCTTCAGTTCCAGACTGGCAGGTTAAACCTGCGCAGGGCGGTGAATCTGTAGATTAATGTTCCTTTGGTACATCAAGCTGCCAGTTGATTTGCCACTGAGCATGGCATTAATGCTGTTACACTCTGTTACAGCTGCTCAGTCTTTAATATAGATTCAAATATTCAAAATCAACTGGAGAAAGACACTGGAGCCACAACAGAGTAAAATAAGCACAAATAATATTTAAATATTTACAGAAATGCTTGAGAATTAAATGCAAGAATTTAATAAATAAACTTATGGAAAAGTAAAAAAAAAAACCTACTATAAGTTACTCATGTAAGCATTTTCTTTTGCTGCACAACTAAAATAACTAATCAAGAAAGCATTACGGCTTTTCTGAAAAATGCAAAAAGGGACACTGTCATCTGCACCTCATATGAGATGTGTAAATGTATATACAGTACAGTGAAAAAAAAAGAATACAAAAAGAATACAATTAAACAATTAAAATAAATGGGTTTTTTTCAACTGCTGCAAAAAAACAGTGCTGCTTACCAGCTTTCATCATACTGACATTCATCTCATTTGTTTTGTTTTGTTTTTTTATTAAGTACAGCTGGCTCCAAATGTCGCTTGCTGATGAATGGCAACATATGGCTGCAGCACATGCCCTCCTAACACTAATATACAAGCCATTAACAGACATGTTCCTGTGACACACTAGAAGCAGTGGGTGTGTCCCAGCAAGTGTCTGCCGCTGCTGGACGTTGCTGGCATGTGATCGAAATAGTTTGTGCGCACCTTCCTCTTTGTGTGCGTGCGCATGCACGTGTGAGATATTTTCATAGTATGACATATGCTTGAAAAATACATGTGTCAGCAAGTGTCATGAATGACACATGTCCACTGTTTTCACTGCTCGCGCACGAGTGTGTGTGAATTTATACATCGAGGGTAAGCCTGTGTGTGGTAGTAGTAATCCGCACTGGGCAGCTGCGCTCATTCATATTCAGCCCCAAGGCACTTCTAGGCCTACTTGCTGATTAGGGATCAGAGAGAGAGAAATAGAAGGAGAGAGTGAAATGGTAGGGAGTGGGGATGAGAGACAAAGAGAAAGAAAGAGGTCCTCTCTCATTTAGTAAAGAGTTTGTTCATGTCTATAATCCCATTAAGCAGGGGGGGAACAGCTTGACCCTTCACATAGCATGCATTAATATGTGTGTGGCTGTAGTGTATATCCTCTTTCTCTCATACAGACAAACCCATACACTTGATACAGCCCATCCAGGAAAAGAAATTGATTGCCCTTATAAACATTTGATAAGGCCCTAATGTAACATCGCAAGCTGTTAAGGAGAACTGGAGCGGAGACGCATGAAAATGACATGTAAATGAGTGTTGTATATTTCCAGGCACAATTTGCCAACAATTATTGTTTTGACCTGGCTCCTCAGTTGACAAAAGAAACCTGTTCCCTCCGAGGAGCAGGAAATCAGCTTTTCAAGTGCTCTTGTGTTTGAAGAGTGGTGAGCAAGGCAAGGCATGATTGCTGCACTCTGCAGAGAGGATCACACATTGGGGGGGGGGGGGGGATTTCATACAAGGTGAGTGAAAGCAGTGAAGGCCATGTTTGGAAACATGTTGCTCGTCTTCTTTGTTGAGGAGGATTATATGATGGCATGTCTGATCTGAGTTTATGAGCAATACAATACAGAGTACCTTCAAGAAAAATATATTCACTAAATTATCATGTACATTATTGATGGGATACTTTAAGTGTTCCCAACAATTTAGAAGTGCAGAGAGAGACAGACAGGCATCAATATGATGACATCA
Organism: Cichlasoma orientale; assembly: GCA_034780415.1. Taxonomy (NCBI): domain Eukaryota; kingdom Metazoa; phylum Chordata; class Actinopteri; order Cichliformes; family Cichlidae; genus Cichlasoma; species Cichlasoma orientale. Next base: position 238,266 of record JAVDPK010002566.1, on the reverse strand, counting down.
TGTTTAGCACAGCATATACTATGAAAGGAATTAGTGTTTATGATGTTTTCATTTGAAAATGCTTATTAAATTGAGCACCACATTAAATAAGAACAAAGTAATCCCATTGCAGCGCACCATAAAAAGCACCTCTGCCTCAACAGTGCCTTCTGAGTGCAATTTAGCATAGTATTCAAAATAATACAGCAGAAAATTGTTCTATAATAAAAACTAATTTTGCATCAGATCACCAGGGCCTCTGCCCCTGACTGCTGCCCAATCCACATCCACACTGCACCAGATCCCTGTGGCTCCTCCAGCAGGTGGAGGGCCCCAGAGGGGGACAGGCCCATATTGTTCTTTTGGACTCACCCAGGTGGTTCCCATGGGCTAAGGCCTGGTCACCAGGTGTGTGCCCCAGGACACCACCCCCATTGCAGGCAGGGTAAACCAGTTCCTTGAACTTGAAATGAACCCCTTAATGTGGTTTGGGCATCTTACTGGGATGCCTCGTGGGCACTTCCTAGGTGAGGTGTTCCACACATGTCCCAGCAGGAAGAGCAGACCCTGGACACACAGAAAGATTACATCTCTCATCTGGCTTGGGAATGCGCTGGTGTTCACCTGGAAGAGCTAGAGGATGTGGCCGGAGAGAGGGAGGTCTGGGTGGGATAACGGATGGATGGAATTCTGCTTCAACAAATAAAGTTCTACTGATTATTTTATCAAACTGAAAGTTAACTTTTACCCTGTATCATCTTCACGTAAATAGCCATATATTACAATGATGGAAATACCGGCAACACAGGAACAACTCTGACTGTCATCATGCCATCATGTAGTTACATGCACTCTTACATTACTTTTAGTTGAAGGGAAGCTTTATATATGAAGCCACAGGGCAATGGTGGTGGTTGGCACCATAATTATCGCAGTATGTACACTTTCTGTTGGGGCAACATCTACAAATTGACATTCATGTGTTTATGACTGATTCATTTACAAATATTTAATAGATTAATTATAACAAATTTCTACATGTTAGGCAACCTGTCCAGGGTGCACTCTGCACCTCACCCTATGACAGCTGGGTTAGGCTCCAGCCCCACTCAGCAATCCTGAATAGGGTAATTAGAACAACATGGATGGATATAAGTAATTATTAACATCTTTTTGGTTGCCAGATTGTTGACAATCCTCCTCTATCATGACACTTTGCTCACTGTTCGTTAGTAGGAAAGGAACTTTACTTACTTAGGCCCATTATATATTGTAATGTCTCTGATTATATTGAACTTATTAATAATAATAACTATGACTTAATGAATTGTGGTGTCCTTAATGTTTTCAAAACATTTAGGTCTAGATGTAACTAACATTTGCTGATGAAAGATGGAAATAGCTTGCTTACGTGTACTTAATGGCTGAGATGAATCTCCAGAATGAACTTAAGCTCTAGTAAAGAGTCATGCTGGAAGGGGATTTTTCACAATTTTTGTGTACAATAACATAATAAAAAAAAAAAAAACCTTACGTGAGCCATAGCTCAATCGGTAACAAAAAACTGAATATGCTACCTTAGCAAGACCACAGATTGATTATGTCATTTTAACTATTAGAGTATAAATATGTAGTTTAACTATTCTACCTCACTCAGTTTTGGTTATGGTGGCAGCCAAAATAACCTTGAATCAGCCATTTTTTCCTAGATTTCCTCAAGGTGCCATTAACAATGTCTCAGTTACATAAACACTGGTAAGCCACAACATTAAAACCACCTGCCTAGTGTAGATCTGTGTGTTGCCAAAACAGTTCTGATCTGTTAGGGCATGGATACCAGATCTGTGGGGCTGTTTTGTTGTGTTTGACAACTGGATGTTGGCAGTAGATCCTTTAGATCCTGTTGGTTGCTGGAAGAGGCGTCCGTGGGCTTGGGATCTTGGTAGTTTGTAGGTTGGTCAGCACTTAGGGTTTTTTTGCAGGGTGGCGTTGTGCATTGTCCTGCTGGGGTTGGCTGCTGCTGTTGGGGAGTGCCATTGCCAAGCGTTGCTTGGTCAGTAACTGTGACTAGGTGGTTGGCAACATCGATATAAAGTGCTGTGAAAAATTACTTGCCCCCTTCCTGATTTCTTAGTTTTTTGCATATTTGTCACACTTACATGTTTCACAGCTCCAAACTAATTTTAATATTAGACAAAGTTAACACAGGAAATACAAAGTGCAGATTTTAAATGATGATTTTATTTATTCATGGTTCCATCAGTTACAGCAAGTCATACAGGTCCTGAAACAACAAAGCAGCCCCAGACCATCACACTACCACCACCATGTTTGACAGTTGGTACGATGTTATTTTTGATGAAATGCTGTGTTACTTTTATGCCAGATTGAACAGGACTAGGAAGAAGTTAAACTTTTGTCTCATCAGTTAACGCGTCTCTTCTGAAAACAGCATGTGAACTGAGGAGAAATTAAAACTCACATATGCCCACCAAAGGAAAAAATAAGGACAAACAGCTGGATTTTCACCTTTTTATGTTTTGGGGGAACACCTGACTGGCTCATTATCTGACCAATCGTATCTCAGCCTCGAATCAGCTTTTGTCCAATCATAGAACAGAGCGATAGTCTTGGCCCGCCTTCAAACTGGATGCTGAAAAAGAACGTCACTGCCTTTTTTACATTTAGCTTTAGCCATAATTAGCTAGGTGTTGAATCATAGATAAGTCCCGCTGAATCGAGCGCGTTTTCTTTTGAACCGACAGCCTAAGTAAGAGCGATATATTTGGCGCTCCTTGGTTTTACAGTGCCAAACATGTACATAAAAGCCTTGCGTCGATGCAGAGACATGTTGAAAGGAGAACTGATCGCGTGAAACACTGGCTAGCTTACTCAAAGCTAAACTGACGAGCAGGGGCCGAAAGGGGAAAGTGGCTAACATTAAGAACTGCTAAGCCTACCACAACAAGGCTGGGTGCTTTAGCACATCTACCGTAAGCACGAGAAGAGTGGCTGCTAGATTCCTTTCATACGCAGTAAGTAACATCTGGTACTTGGAATGAGCAGCTAATGTACGCTGGCTAGCTACCTGCTAATGTGTAGCATTAGACAACACTTTGACAACTATGAACTTCGCTAGCTGGTTAGCTAGCAGTGTAAGTGGCCCTGTTTTCGGTAACGAGAATCCAGTCCTGGCTTGATTTCGCTTCAGGATCGTAAAGTACAGTTATTTTTACGTATTTATGGGGATTATATTATGATTATGATTTAATGGGTTTTGCTGCTGTAGCCTCAGTTATTAACACGTCTGGGCTCCACTTCAGGTGATTTTTCACGTCATTTGTAGCATTTTACGCACTTGACAGTATTCAGATATGTTATCAACATCACTCTGCTGTTGGATTTATGGGCATCATGCCACTGTTTGGATATGTCTATGTGATCCGAGAGGATGTAGTTTGTTTTTATTTGGCTATGGCATGTCTTGACAGCCAAGCAGTTAAAATTTATTTTTAATCTGATTTATGAATATTTGCAACAGGTGCGACTTATGTGAAGCTGGTTTCATGTGTATCTTATGCTGGTTGCTGTTGAGCAGAAAGGCAACGTTTGTTTTAGACGTCAACATGTTGTTTACTGCCAATGTACATAGTAGAGTCTAGCTTTATTTAAAGCTCCTTCATGCTTTCTATTCCCATTCTGTCCCCATGAAACTCCAGTACAGGGATTAACTTGTTTTATTGCCTTGTTGTGGGTACCTTTATTGGGTGTTGGTGTGTGACAGTGTGTTTGTGTGACGGTGTATTCCAGAAATGGCAGCATCATCAGTGGCATGTTTGTGTTGGCACCTTGATGTGAAATACTGCAATAGCCATGCTTTTTTAGCCAATGACTGCAGCAAGTCCACGGGGTGTCCAAAAGCCTTTATCTATACCCTTTTGGTTGTGTTGGTATGGACTAAAATGTTTCACATGCAGATGAATGCTCAGATGTAGTGGCAAGCCTGGAATAACAAAGATGAATTAGTGTTTGAGCTTATGTCTCCGAAAATAATGGTAATACTGTTGTTAAATTTCTCAATCAGCCTGTGTTCTTATGCAAACATCTTGCACGTGCTTTTACAATGTATCCCAAAGGAAGTGAGAGTGGTTATAGTGTGTGTTAAATACTTCTTTGTTTATAGTGCCTTATCATTTCTCAACCTTTGTGACTTGGGAGTCAAATTAAAGGCAGGAGGGTGTCTGGATAGCGAGAACAGAGGTAAATCTGTATAGTGCTGTGAAAAAGTATTTGCCCCCTTATTGAGGTTTTTTTTTTTTTTTTTGATAAAGTAAAAAAGCAATCCAAACTCACCTGGCCCTATGTGGAAAAAGTAACTGTTAAATCATTAATTAACTGTGGTTAACCACATTTTTTGGAAAGCTGAGTTCAATTTCAGTGAGCCACACCCAGGCCTGATTACTGCCAGACCTGTTGAATCAAGAAAACACTTGAATAGAACCTGTCTGACAAAGGGAGGTAGGCTAAAAGATCTCAAAAAGCAGCACATCATGTCACGATCTAAGGAAACTCAAGAACAGATAAGAAACCAACTCAATGACCAGGCTTTGGGACTCCAGTAAACCACAGTGAGAGTTATTATCCACACTTGGAAAAGTGTTAAACCTTCCGAGGAATGGCTGGCCTACCAAAATGACTCCAAGAGCACATCAACAACTTGTTCATGAGGTCACAAAAGAAGCCAAAACAACAGAACTGCAGGCTTCATTTGGCTCAGTTAAGGGAAGTGTTTAACAATAAGAAAGAGACTGGGCAAAAATGGCATAGATGGGAGAGTTTCAAGGCAAAAACCACTGCTGACCAAAAATAATACAAAGACTTGTTGCACATTTGCAAAAACATCTTGTGATCCCCAAGGCTTTTGGGAAAATATTCTGTGGACTGATGGGACAAAAGTTGTAATGGGATAAAACTAACATAGCATTTCACAAAACTAACATCATACCAGTGGTCGTGGTGGTCGTAGTGTGATGGTCTGGGATGCTTTGCTGCTTCAGGACCTGGACAGTAATCCAGAACACGCCAGCAAGTCCACCTCTGAATGGCTCAAAAAAAAAAAAAAAATTAAGGTTTTGGAGTAGCCTCATCGAAGTCTGTACTGAAATCCGATTAAGATGGTTTTGGCATGACCTTAAGCAAGCTGTTCGTGGAGGGTCTCAAACCCTCCACTGTGGCTGAATTACGAAAAAAAAAATCTGTAAAGAAGAGTGGGTCAAAATTCTCCACAATGATGTGAAAAACGCATTGCCAGTTACTGCAGTTCTTGCTGCAAAGTGTGGCACAACCAGTTATTAGATTTAGGGGGGAATTACTTTTTCACATAGATAGGTTTGGATAGTTTTTTCCCTTAATAGATGAAATCATCATTTAAAAACTGTATTTTCTCTTTACTTAGGTTGTCTTTGTCTAATATTAAAATTAGTTTGATCTGAAATATGTAAGTGTGACAAATATGCAAAAATAAAGAAAGAAATACTTTTTCACAGCACTGTTTATTGCAGAAAAACTACTCACATTCCAGTGTGACATGATGCATCTACTTTCAATCTCTTTGGACATAGTCTGACAGACTCCAGTCTGGTCAGGCAATGGCCCCATCATCCCCGAAGCTATCAGTTCAAAGAGCTCTTGTTCCAGGAAATTGACAGCTTCTGAACCAGCTTCAAAGATGAGTCATCAAAGTGACTCAAATTTGTAAAAGGAAAAAAAAAAAGAAAAAGTCAGAGAAACTCATTTTTTGAGTTTATTTTTTTAATCATAACTAAAGACTGTGTGTTACACCAGCTGTTCAGCTGCCTTCTTTTTAAAATCATCAGTCGTCATGTGGCTAATGGGTACTTAATCAGCAAAAAGATGATTCCATGGCTAAAAGGCATGGAATCACATTAGTAGAAATTGAACATTACACATCCATATGTTATGCATGTTCAGAGACCTATTGTGGACTTTGGAAAGTGAGGACTTAAGCTATAATAGTTACAACACAGCTGTTTTATATGGCCCACCTGCATCAATTTTTAATCATTTGTTTTTTAGCATTGTGACTGTAGAAATGATGAAAGATGGCCATAGCAACCTTGATGTCACCCACTGATTAGTGAAGTCCCATTATGGTGTTTAAAGCTGTGAGTCTTGGCTATCGTCCTTTTGGTGTTGGTGGATCTGACAGTGAAATCTGACATGCTTATTGGCTAACAACTTGTCGTTGTTTTACACTGGATAATCCTCCTTTTCAACCATAAGTATAATTTACAAAAGTTCAATCCATCATGACCTGAAACTAGCAACTAGTGACAGTCATCAGAAAGGAGTTTACTTTACTCACAGAGCAAGGCAGCTGTGGGCTGTTTTTTCAGACTTCTATACAAACTGAAGATTTTTTGGGACCTCCAAGGGGTGCCTCCTGATGACCATTAAAATGAAAGAAGGTGCAAGGCAACTGTATCACTTTTCAGATCTGAATGTTACATCCATTTTTTTTCTTACACTGTTT
>JAVDPK010002566.1:217150-231718 GCA_034780415.1 Cichlasoma orientale | reverse complement strand
TTTGTTACTCTGTAAGTTTTGTATCAAACAAGTAGCTCCTCGTATTACTCGGTACCCTTGAAGTAGCTCTCAGTGTCTAAAAGGTTGGTGACCCCTGGTATAGAGACATCTTTGTAGTGGACAAGTGTAAAATGTCAGTTCAGAAAAATCATAATTCAAGACCACTAATGTCTTTCCTTTATCGAGTTAGCTTGTAAGTTGGTGACTTTCACTCTCTGTCTAAATATGCTGCTGGTAATTGTTGGGTTAATTTTGTTTTTCCTAACCCATCTAGTTTAGTTGTGTCCAACTAAATATAGGATGCAGCAGGGCAGTGCTTATCAAGTGCTAATATCCCATTCAGTCTTGTCCTTTTTACTTAATTTTCCCCCATCAGCAACTCGGTACAGTACAGTAGCTCTTTAACAACTAGCACAACTACCATGATGCATTTCCTATCAACCTGCTCCTAAATTATCATCATGTAATTTTCCCCACACAAAACAACAGTGCATCTGTAAAGTGATGCTGACTTCTAAAAGTAGATATGCTGTTATATCACACACTGTACCTTTCATGTCATTGAATTGGGAGAGAGTGCTAAGACGTTAGTAATAATTCCCTGTGTGAAGTCTGTGGTGTGCATTTGACAAGCTAATCTTACCCTGCGTGGATCCTATCAGCAGCTGACTCTTAAATTGAGTTAGCTTGTTAAAGCCACCCTGCTTGTCTGAAGTCTGATGGTGGTGGTTTTTCTGGGCCTGCCTCAAACAGAAAATAGTGGTGGTGGTGGTGGGGGAAATTTTGGCCTGCTAAATCAGAGCAAAGCCAAACTCTGCTTTTTGGTCACCTTTGTTGACCACATGAATGTTCACACAGACATACATGTGCAGTCACATCTATCTACTACTCTCTGTTGTTATGACAACCCTTCAGCTGCCACTCCACACTGGGTAGCCATGGAAACATCAGACTTCGGGTGACATCAGTCTATGGAGTACAGATTGCGTATGCTGGTATTTATTTTTAATGTACACCAGTAATCTGGGGAATTGGCACCTGCCAAAGTGGTTTTGGCCTTCCACCAAAAGAAAATCATCAGGACTGTGATAAAAAAATATTTGTAATTTAATTTTTTAGTTTTAAGCAGCTCAAGCTTAAATGTATATTTGTGTATCATATGCCCAGAAATAGCAGCAAAAATGGATGCAGGTGAAGTGAGGTAATACAGACTGGTTTAACTATGTAAGCAGTCAAATGTCAAAGGCCCACTTTGAGCCTGGTTATAGTACACATTTTGTCTTTTTATGAGCCTTAAAATAACAGAACTCTTGCCCTGGTATAATGTGTATGTGGTTGCAGCATGGGCCAAATAATTTGATTTGATGATTGTGGAAATTGCTTTGATATCTGTTTGATAATAAGTTCAGTGTTGTGTGTGAATGCATTTGTCGTCAAGGTAATAATTCAAGTGGTTTGGACTATTGATGCTTTCCATCCCTTTGATATGTGATCGGTGACCAAGTGTGTCTGTCTGCTTGTGCGTGCGTGCGTGCGCGCGCATGTGTTGTTTGTTACGCACCTGTTGAATATCATCTGAATTGAAAGTGAAGTCACATCAAACACTTTGATAACTAATCAGCCACTGGCAAGGTAAAGAGAGTGAAATTTGGATAAGCATTATTTATGTCTTTAAAGATGCTCTCCAGGCATGAAAAAATATTCTCCTTTAAAACATATTTTAAAAAAAACTAATTAGATTTCTTGATGGTTAGAAATTCTAAGTCCCCTCTCTCATTACAAAATGCAGAATCTGTTATATTTTTATTTCAAAATCTACTTCTCTGCAATACAGACTTCAGGTTTCCACATCATACTTGCGTAAGTTAAACCAGTTGTGTTGTCACCCATTCTGCCCGCAGTTAAACAGACAATCTCAATGCAGCCTTCCAGTATCAAGCCCTACAAATACAGATGGGTGACATTTTTAAAAACCTAAACCCTTGACCCTTACAGTGAGGGGATCTTGTGGCTCTGTTATGCTCTGCGGTGTACTTTGCTGGCTTCTTGTGGGTACACTTGTCCCCACAAATCAATACAGAGTGATTACGTTTATGCAAACTCCTTCTAGAAGCAAGTCTTGCTACTTGGCAGCCATTTTTAAAACACCCCTGAGAAGATATTATGAACCCCCTGTCTAAACAAAACGAGAGAGACTTCGCATTAACTTGATTGGTCACAGGGACATTCAGAAACAGCATATATGGAGTCACTAGTCAAACCTGATTTAAACCAGGAAAACAAGAAAAATAAAATTATAAATACAGCCTGCTTCATAGGCCCCAGTCACGCTTGGAGACCGGTCAGTTACCATCCAGATGGTAGTATGATATTATGTTTCTGCTTTATCCTATGATGAACCGTCTATGTTCTAACAAGATGCCATGTACATGATGCCTCTATGCTGGAATGTCTTTTTGAAAGAATGGAGTTTAATTTTCCTGTGGACTCCCAGAGACTTGTAGAGTCATGCATGGAGAGTGAAGTGCACGGTGTCAGCCAGGCAGTGTAGACTGTTACATTAGTTGTTTTTGAAGTCTTTCTGTTCTTTTAGTTTTGTGTGGGACAGATGAGCACACGAGGCGGTCTAAATGCAGATGTAGATGAGGATGACTCACTGACTCCCCTTCATTTATGTCTAGTTAACATTCATATGTTTCATTTTTGTTGATGAAATTTTTATTTTCACATTTGGCTTTAAATCATTAGTTAATAGCAAAAATAGTGGGCACTTATTTATTTTTATTTTCTGAGTGGAACCTTTTAGCTCTGTCCTCATGTACATTAAAAGACAGGATCCTTTGAGTGTGCCTGCCACTTACTTGTAAGTAGCATTTATTGATATTTTCAGAGATAAGGCATAGGTTGTAGTGCAATTTCCGTGGCTAAGATTACATTAAGTAGTGTGACAATCAATAAGACAGTAAAAGTTCTCACATTGCATAACCAATAAACAGACTGGATAGAAAATTTCTCTCTCCAATCCAGCAGTGTAATGCTGCTGTGCATTTAGCTAATGCAGGTGCAGTTATTGAAAGATAATGCATCCTCTTGAACACTCTGTGGAGTTTGTTAATGCTTATTGAATGCAGTTCTGGCTAGCCAAAGAAGCTTTTAAACTTTCTTCTCAGTTTCTTTAAGCATAAACCAACGTGACTTCTATTTGTGGATGTGAAGAGCAGTGATAACTCTTCAGTTGATTTGTTCCTTAAGCCTTATTAAGTAGACCGTATAAGAAACACAGACATGCTTAAAAGCTCCAGCAACCCAAAGATTTAAATATTCTCCTTAAATATCTGTGGGATATTTGTAGAGTTTGTGTTTTCAGAGTCATTTAAGGAAGTCATTTGAGAGTTGTAATCTATTTATGTTCACTGAGAAGACATGACTACTATTCTGACCATTTCTGTCCACAATGTGAGTCTCTGGTATTAAACTGAAACAAACATAGCTAAGTAGGTATTGCGGTGCAGTCTATGCATTTTTAAGAAATATTTAAGGGTGTACATAGGGAAGAATAAGTAATGTGTGTCTATATATAAATTATTTTCACTGCTCAGAAAATTAAAGGAACACTTTGAAAACACATCAGATCTCAAGGGGTGGGGGGGGGGGGAATCATGATGAATATCTATACTGATATGAACTGGGTAATGTGTTAGGAACGAAATGTCACATCATTTGAAGCAAATGAAAATTATCAACCTACTGTGGGCTGAATTCAAAGACACCCTGAAAATCAAAGTGAAAAAATTATGCCGCAGGCTAGTCCATTTCTGGTTACGTATGTAGAACCGACACAGAACTGATAGAGTGCTAATTATTTTTGCATATAAACCAGAAGAGTTACGCTTACATATCATGCATTCAATGTGTCCCAGAATGCCGTTTCCTTCCATTAATGGGTTTACAAAAATCATATAAAAAGCATACACAACAAAAACATTATAATCCAGATGTTTTATTGATCCGATCAGCTGCTAAAAGCACTTCCTACGTTTGAATATCAGTCATCACGGTGTCAGCATAACGAGGCCTCGCACAGCTTCTGCGATTTTATGTTTAATAACAAACTGGAAATTGTCCTTTGTGCTCCCTTTTTCCTCTTCTCCCTCCTCGCGTTCATGCTGGTCGCCATTTTGCTTTTTGTAGCCCTGCGAAATCGAGCATGAACGGGACTGTCGCAAGATCGGGCCCTCAGGCCACCCTCATGAAATCTGTTTCTGATTATTTGGCCAGAGACATTAACACCAGTGGCCTGCTGGATGTCATTTTGTAGGACTCTGGCAGTGCTCATCTTGTTTCTCCTCGCACAAAGAAGCAGATACCGGTCCTGCTGATGGGTTAAAGACCATATATGACTCTGTCCAGCTCTCCTAGAATAACGTCCTCCTGGAATCTCCTTCTTACTCTTGAGACTGTGCTGGGAGGCACAGCAAACCTTCTGGCAATGGCATGTATAGATGTGTCATCCTGGATGAGTTGGACTGCTTGTGCAACCTCTGTAGGGTCCAGGTATGGCATCATGCTAGCAGTATTTGAGACACAGTGGCACCTAGCCAAATGGGAAAACTTTAATTGCCTGCTGAGTATAAACATTTTAGAACCACAAAGAACAAATTGAACATAGGGCTGGGTAATAAAATGATAACACAAGGACACCATTGAAAGGAGAAGTCTGAGGAATTTGGTAGCATGGAGATATTTTGGCCATTTAAAGTATGATGAAGAAGCAGAGCAGCATACACTGCAGACATGTCAAAAGCATGCTTCCACAAAGGCAGGTAACACCACAAATCATTTTTATCATCTGAAGCAGTGCCATCCTTGCACAGTGCCTGTTGACTGTTTACCTGCTCAATGTAATGCAATATAAGACTTTTACAGTCCCAGACACTTCCTCCCGTACTATGCCTTACGACAGAAAATGAAGAGACGCAATGATATCACAAATGCAGCAGCCTACTTTATTGCAAAAGACATGATGCCAGCAAGCACAGCCGAAAATGTTGGATTTAAGTGGCTGAATAAAGTGGCTGACCCTTATTACCAACTCCCTGGCCATAAACATTTTTCTTGGACAGCACCTTTTAAGCTCTGCATGGAATGTAGAGAGATGCTTGGAACAGCTGTGTCATACTTCACTACCACATAAGATTTGTGGTCAACTTGCTTATCTGATCCGTGAGCTTCACTGCCCACTTTGAGATAGCACTGCGGCTGTTATGCCTAAGCTTGACAGAAATGGTGGTTTGATTTATATTGTGATATATACCTATCGCCTGATATGGGGAAAAAAATGAATGTGATTTTTATTTATTTTTTATTTTTTCTGTATTGCACAGCCCAAATTGAACAGGAGATAATGGCTGTAAAGCAGCCAAAGATGGGTAGATATCAAGAAACTGTTAAGACGTTGAAAGCATGAACATAATGCAAGAGAACACTGTTTATCCTCCCCTACTTATATTATGCAAATCTTTATATATTCTGTCTTTAAGATTTCTAAGACTTTTTCTTAATGTCATTACCATTCATGAAGATTGAAACTGTAATTTTATATAATTAGTTTTTCACACGAGTTAATGGTTGATATGATTGGCTGTTAGCAAATTTGAGCCTTTTTCATCTGAAACACTCATTGAGGGTTTGGAAAAAGTTAGTCTGCATTTGTCAGTTTGCATATATTGACGCTGATGCAATTAAGCTGAATGAAGCTATAAGCCATAGTTTATTGTCAAGAATTTACGTCAGCAAGCAGTTTTCAAACAATGCTGCTATAAATCCAATGGAGTTTGAGAACACATTGTACACAGTGATGAGTTATGTGCTTTGCTTGAAACAGCAGTTTCTGCATCTTTCCTAAATCTACCAAAATGGACAGTGTTGACAGTGAATAAATTAAACTGTGTTATAATTTGCCAGCATAGTAGAGAAATAATTAACTGTTCAGTCCTGTCTCATTTTCTTTCTGTGTCCCTTGTTTGTCTTTTTGTTGTGTTTTCTCACAGGTAGCATTGGGTTTCCCAGTGAAGAGCCATGGGTGCGTTCCTGGACAAGCCCAAAACAGAGAAGTATAACTCACATGGCGAGGGCAATGGCCTGCGCTATGGGCTAAGCTCCATGCAGGGCTGGCGGGTGGAGATGGAGGATGCTCATACAGCTGTTTTGGGGCTTCCAGCTCCTGGTATGACTGACTGGTCCTTTTTTGCTGTGTACGATGGCCATGCAGGCTCTAAAGTTGCCAATTACTGCTCCAAACATCTTCTGGAACACATAATCACTGCTAGCTTAGGGGCTGGAAGCACACAAAGCTCTCAGTCTGGATCAGATGGGTCCAACCCTCCAGCACCAGTTCCTCCTGCAGTGGAGGCTGTGAAGGCTGGCATCCGGACAGGCTTCTTGAAAATAGATGAGCACATGCGCAGCTTCTCCGACCTTCGAAATGGCATGGACCGCAGTGGCTCCACAGCAGTGGGAATTCTCCTGTCACCTGATAATTTCTTCTTCATTAACTGTGGGGATTCTCGAGCTGTTCTGTACCGCAATTCACAGGTGTGCTTCTCCACGCTCGACCACAAGCCTTGCAACCCACGTGAGAGAGAGCGCATCCAGAATGCTGGTGGTTCAGTGATGATTCAAAGGGTTAATGGGTCACTGGCTGTATCGAGGGCCTTGGGGGACTATGATTACAAGTGTGTGGATGGCAGGGGTCCCACAGAGCAGCTGGTTAGCCCTGAACCGGAGGTGTTTGTGATGGTTCGGGCACCGGAACAGGATCAGTTTGTGATTCTGGCATGTGATGGCATCTGGGATGTGATGTCCAATGAGGAGTTGTGCGAGTTTGTGAAATCGAGGCTTGAGGTGTGTGACGACCTGGAGAAAGTCTGCAATGAAGTGGTGGACACCTGTCTGCACAAGGTATGTACTTATTTATTTTGGAGCTTGTCATTTGCACATGTTGATGTGACATCCTCTGCTTTCTAAAGGCTTAAATGTGTAAAATAATTTTGTCAGCAAGTAGGCCATTTGAATTTCCTGATACAGAGGAAAAATATATGATGAAGAAAAGGTTCCAAAGAGATGATGTTTGTTGAACTAAAACTAGTTGTAACAGCTTTAATGGATCAGATACTTGGCTAAATATTCTTTCAAGAAAAAACTGAGAGAAACTGTTTTGGCAGTCTTAGAAAAAGGACAAAGTAAAAATGCAAAGAATGAAGTACAGATCGTTTGAAGTATGAAACACTTGAAAGATGGCTTGCAGGTTCATCCTTGATCCTGACCAGCAGCTGTTATCTGCTTGAATTCAATAGATTATAAAGCATTTTTATTGCTTATTTTTTTCTCATGAAATATGAGAACTACACAACATTGTTTTCTTTTAACCTGCTCTTTCTTTATTCCTCTCTCTTCTGGTCCATCTTAGGGGAGTCGGGATAACATGAGTGTTGTGTTAGTGTGTTTGCCCAGTGCTCCCAAAGTGTCGGAGGAAGCTGTGAGGAAAGACACTGAGCTCAATAATTACCTGGAGTCTCGAGTTGAAGGTGAGAGTGACTGGATGGAGAAAAATAAGACGTGTGTATTAGTAGTCTTTGTGTGGCTTAACGTGAACATAAAATTTAATTTGAATAGGCTGTTGAAAAAATAAATGTACAGATAGCTGGGGACTTAGATTCTTCTTGATAACCTTTTTTATATTTAAAGATGTTTTGACCATGATTACACCCATCTTATTTCAACTGAAACTGTGTATCATAGCTGTATATTCCCTCGACTGACTGACCTTGCCACTCACTACTGTCTAACCTCCAGCCAAGTTTGCTCAAGCTCACAGGAGAAGAATGACACCATCATGACCTCCTTTTCCACTTCAGCAAACATCTCCCCTCTTTATTCACTCTTCTCCTCCCTTTCGCTCCCTAAATGCGTCTCCCTTCCCTCACTCAAACATTCTGTCTTGTTGGAATGGATTCCTTGCTCCTTTCCTGTACTTTCTACCCCTTTTCTTTCTAGTTTCAACTTTTTTGTGTGTGTGTCTCTGGATGCAAGCATTTAAAGCTCTGAGACATGACTGATACAAGTATTGTCTTGATATACAGTGTGGATAAATAGACCCTAATATCTCACTAAGACTTTGAAATGCAGATGAAAGAGAAAGGTAATTATTTGATATAATAATGTAACTTCATATGGGCTGAAAAGCACTCTAAAATTGGTTAAAAACATTCCACTTTTCAACATACAGTTCAGAAGTTCAAACATTGTTTGTGTAAAGCAGACTAGATGTTTGGCTTAGGGTACTGTCTAGTACTGGAAGACAGAGGAGAGAGGGAATAGAACAAAATAGAGGGAGAGGAATTCTCTGGCGGAACATTATCTTGGCCTCATGCCACTCTCAGCTCAGTTGCAGGCCTCTTTCTGTCACCATCTTTCTCCCTTTCCTTGTCTCAGACACACACTCACTTCCACAAATTCATTTATACGTTTTCCATCTTCACTTCCTTTCTCCTCATTTGTCACATTTTTGGTCTCCGTCCTTCTGTTGTTCTGCTCTCTCTCTCTTCTGTCTTTGCACAGATGTTCATGGCTATCATCAGCTCTGTTAATAGTCACTTGCGTAACAACATGTCTGGTGCTGTTTAGAGATGCTGTCTCGCCCAGGGGAGGAGGGGTTTCCAGATCTGGTAACGGTGATGAGGAACCTGTCCACTGACAGTGGCATGCCCCCTTTGCCACCAGGGGGTGGTCTTGCCAGCAAGTAAGCACCATTATTCTCAGGAGGTCCATTCAGCAGTATATGTAATTTTTATGTAATTTAAATTAAGTGTTAAACATCTGTAAAACTTAATTTGCCATGGCTGACGTGTATCTTATGTTCCCAGACAATGGGAATTATAAAATTGTTGCAATAAAATTAAGGTGGATTTATTTTTTAACAGCGACACCTTACTCTACCTTGTTTTCCACTCTTTTAGCTTTGATAGGTAGTTCTAACCAATACCTTATCACATTTTTGTATGTGTGTTCCTCCTGCAGACGCAGTGTTATTGAAGCAGTATACAACCGTCTGAACCCATACAGAGAGGAAGATGGCGTAAGTATCAGCATATATAATAAGTAGTTGTTTTGTCTTTCTTTGCCCATTTACGCAAAATAAAACTTCAAAAAAAATATGAGACCAAATGGCAAATTTGACATTTCAGCTGCCTTATTTGTCAAGTTTGCAAAATGCATTTAATAATTTAAATGTACAGCTACAGCCAACTAACACTTGATCAGCTGATCATTTAGTCACAAAGTGTGTAGGCTCTGTGAAGCACATTCTCATGAGATATCAGTGAAAGATGTTTCGTCCAGTCCTCCTAATCTTATGTTATCTGGTGGATCAAGCTGGTGATTTATAGACAAAGTATAATTACTGACCTAAGACATGTCTTTGAGCCCATCCTCTTTCAATTATGTTAAGCAGCAGTAGGTTTTTCTCTATGCATGGTGCATGAAACACACCAAACCCTTCATAATGGGTTTTGTGCATAATGACACAGATTTGTCAATAATCTTTGGAATAGAACTGTGACGTTTGCGAGTGAAGACATTCACTTTCACTTTATTTCCTGAAATTGCTTCAAATTGGCTCAATTTAATGATTTCTTTGTCCAGTTTGTTTGCTTCCAGCCCTCGGCGCTTTCTTTGTCCTAACAAAAAAACTGTATGTCAAAACTATATTAAAAAAAACAAACAAATCTGTATTAGGAGAATCTTTAGTTGCAAGTACAACTGAGCATGAGAAAGTGGTTTATAGATTTATAAACTTACTTTGCTGCTGAATGGCAGATATTCCTCTGCATCGTTCAGCTTTATACTGTTTTTGTCTAATTTGAAATTTTGAAAAGTTGCTGATATGAACACAAACACTTGTACTTGTACTTGTACCCATGGACACAATAAAGATAGAGGTAGTAAATATACAATAAAATGATAGTAAATAAAGCTAAACAAGGACAGATACAGAAGAATATCAACCTTTAAAACTTTCAAGTTTAATGTCTTGTAAAAAGTGGCTTGTTCTTGAAAGCCATTTTTATGTGTTGTAGCAGTTGTAAGCGACAGTGACGGGGGTGCACTGACTTTATGACACTGATGTTAACGGAGTATTTTACCTTCTGCTTTTTCTACCAGCTAAGGTTTTCCACTGATTTTATTTAGATGGAGTAAAGTCAGCTGTTTAGTGCATTTCCCTCATACGCACCTTTAAAAGTGACATAAGTAGATATTGTTTTATGCAGCTTGTGATTCAGAGACTTGAATCCAAAATTATGTCCCACAGAAGGCAGATAATAACTTTCATATTTACTGATACAGAGAGATGGTACTCGTCGTTTCTGTGAATGTTCATGCTTCCGGATTTTGTTTTAGGCTCGAACCATAGACTGTATATGAAAGACAGACACGGTGACATCAGTCACTACTTTTGGCATTTTAAATCTTCAATGTTAGCATTTTGGCTGCCACCATGTTGGTGTTTTGGAGCCAGAAGTGACCTTACTTGGACAATAAGAATGTATGCTAAGTTAGCAACTATGGCTAACAGACTGTACTGGTGCAACACACAGACACACTACTGCTAATTAGTGCTAAATTATAGACTAATAAAATACTAGTGTATGACTCAGAAAAACTGAAGCTCAAACTTTTTGTATCGACTGTACTGCACGACCCAAAAAGCTGTGTTATTTGTCAGATAATAAAGGCATCAACAGCACATACACAGTGCTCCAGTTTAATGACTAAAATTGGTGGAGGTGAGGCCCAGCTCACTGCAAAAATCTGATGAGAAACGGTAACTATGATGGGTATTTTCACACCCTGGATGAAGAAAAATAAAGATTTTGAACTGTGAATCATGCAGTGCTTCTCCTAGGGCTGAAATGAACATAATGATTCCAAATTTTAAAAAATCTAATTTATTGGGGGGCAAGTGGCTGTAATAAACTTTTCACTAATTTTGATTGCAAAGTTTAAAATAATTTCCAGGTGTACTTTTCTAACCATTGATGCAGCCTCATGTCCTCCTTTGATGTAATGCTCAGTGTGTCCAGAGGCCTGGGTACACACCTTCTGCTCATCACTAGTTCAGTTAGTTATTTAACCTGCATTTATATTTACAGGGCACAGCAAATAAGCTCGGTATACCTATAAAATGGGGGAAAAACCGTCAAGTACAGTATGTTTATTGTCGTGTCCTTTCTCAAACATAGGTCTGTTTCCCTGTTTTCATTGAGGTGAACTGTTTGAGCGTTTCTGAAATGTTAACGCAACTTGCTGGGGTATGATGCTTAAGGAGTCAGTCTCTTCCACAGAGGTGGAAATGCACTCTTGGATTTTTGCAGCAGTCGCTACCTGCCTGCAAGTTTCACACAAACATGTCCTCTGATATCATGACTTGAAAACAGGGAGTCAGATATACCTTTGTGCTGCTGTTAATTTCTGTTGTTGTAGTGGGTGGCTTACAGTACATAAGTGTGTGTAAATGTTTTTAAGGGATTGATAAAATGTGTCTGTGGGAGAACCTCACCATGAGATTGATACCACTATCACATTTTTTGTGTTATTAGCTCTGTAGTATCCATATAGAGCTCTGTCCATTAGCTGTCTTGTATGGTGTGTGTGTGTGTGTGTGTGTGTGTGTGTGTGTGTGTCTGTAAGTGATTGACTTGTCAAAAGTTGAGCAGGGACCTGACTTCTAGAAGGACTCTGTGTATAAATGTGTGTGTGTTCTGTTAGCTCGTGCTGGACGTGATGCTTGCCTCATAGTGCTGTCTTGGTTTTTTTTGTGATGAGTTAGAGGTACTGTGATTGTTTTGTGTACACATGATTATGGAAACAGCCACACACACGAAAAGGATATTGGCTGCCCTTAAAACCTCAGTGGGTAGGTTTTGTGTGTGACTGTACACTGTAACACAAAATTTTGAGTGTTGCCACCTGCTAGGTAACCTTTACAGCTCTTGGGAGAGAGAAACAAGGCTGCCTGTCATAACATTGTCAAAGAGAACTGTTCTAGTTTAACCTTGGGAAGTGTCTTTGTCTGCAAGTGGCTAAGTTTTCCTACACAGCTTCTAGAAAGAAGTGTGTCATTGTGTCATAGTAGCCCAATAAATGCTGGTTGCACCCTTCACTTAAACATATATTTTGCACATGGTGTGTAGTAAGGCACGCACCTGTAGTCACACACACATTGACAAGGGGATGTATCTATTGTCTAACTGTGTGTTCACCCTCTGATTAACGCAGCCCTCCTGTTTCATTTGGTAAGTGATGACATATATAACTGTTACACCCCACCTCCCCTTCCAACCCCTCATCGACACACATGCACACAAACACATTCTTACAGGCATGTAAGTGGCGACCTGCTCCACGTGTCCTCCCTGTCACACCTTCATCTGTCTCTACTCCCTGCTCTGATCTGCTGTCTTGCATGTGGAGCTCCATTTAGAGTTTTAAGGCGTGTGTTTGTGTGGCCGTCTGTGTACAGACATGATTGTCGAGGTCTGATGAGGATGAATGATAAAGGTGTTTCTAGTCCTGTCCGTCCCCCTCTCACGTCTCAGGCATACAAACACGCATGCACCGGTCCTACACGCATGCATCGCTGTCTCACTCAGTCTTTCAGCAGCTGCACGCAAATATACAACAGCCTTTATTTCTGTGTCCCTCCCTGCAATAAGATGAAAGGCTTTGGAACAGTTTTGTTGGACTATGTTAAAGGATCTGCAGACTGAGGTTGAAGATGTGCCCTGCCTTGCACTGCTGTTGTAACAGCAGTTTAATTATATTGTGTTGTTTCTTTAAGTTGTTGATCGTAAGGAAAGCTGACCTTCAAATCCGGGTTGGGGAATAAATCATTGAGTCTGATGTTTAAATTGTGTTTGTGTTTGATAACTTGTCCTTTTTCTTTTTTCCTTTCTTCCCCACCCCCGCTGCCGTTCCTTTTTCCTGACTTTACTCTTGTTTCTCCTTCCTCTATTTTACTTTTCTCCTCTTCCTCCTTTGGCTTTCCTCTTGCAGAGCGGAGCGGATTCGGAATACCACTGGTAGCTGTCCAGCGCAACTGCCTGATTGAAAATACAGGACCACTATTCCACATGAGAGTTCATTCATTTTCACCTTTAAATTTCTTCTGTGATTATTATTATTTTTGTTTGTTTTATTTTCATTTTCCCCACACTGAGAGAATAACTGAAGCTGAAATCCTGATTTTAAAAACACACCTAATGTGGAGGACTGCAAAACTGGTTTTGTTGGTTCATTTTATAGAGAAAAAAAAAAGGGGGGGGGGCACTGCGTTCATGTTCTGAATTCAGAACTACATCTACAGTATAAACAGAGTGGAGGAGGAGAGGCCAATAAGCACAGTTTCTCTTGCCCCTGGTGTTCATACTCTTTTGTGGTGGCTGTTTTAGTTGTGGATTTATGGAGACACGGGAGCAGCTCTGAATCCTTTAGGGTTCTGTGGTGCCTTGCTCAGACCTGAGAGGAGGACCTCACAACTTGCCAGCCATGACCAAAACCAACCACTTGTGGATTCATTGAAAACACTGAGAAGGCTAAAAGTGGTTTGTGGCATTATTTGTTTGAAGTGTGAACTTTTTCTTGCATCTGACGGGGAGCTGACGGACCACACATGCCTGCAACTCCTGCACACCTTAAGCTACACTGTCCAGTTCAGGATCTGGGCATTACTGGTACAAAAACAGGGGCCAACACTTCACTTACCAATGGACCTGGCTCACTGGAAATCACCTTACAGAACTCACAGAATTTTAATCTCTTTAAAAAAAAAAAAAAAATCACTATCCAAAGACCTTGGGGTTATAACACTTCAAATTCAGGGTCTGAAAGCCTGAGAATCCACACCTGAACATAAGGGGAGCACTCATATGAGAGACTGTTTGGCACCAAATCCCAGTTTGGCTCCTGGATATTATGCCCAAATTAAAACAGGATGTGGACCGGTGTGCCTGGCTCCAGATACATTCAATTCAAGCGTGGTGATGACTCTTTTTGCACGTCTCTGCTCAGTTTCTGTCCACTCGTGTCTATCAGGATCTTGTCAGTTGATTTGTCTCTTCCTTTCTGTCTGCCTCTCTTTTTGCTTTCTCTGCCTCTTCATGGGACAGAAGAGACTCGGCTATCATTTTGCATTTGCAGACAATGCCAGAATCATAAGCTTTTGAGCCTGCTGTTAAGATATTATTGAAAGATAGAAATTGCATATTAAATTCATAAATATATATATTATATATATATAGAGAGAGAGAGCGAGCAAGAGAGAAATATTTTGATTTGTTTGTTTCATCTAAATTCCTAGCCATGGTATTCGTTGCGGCCTAATCTGCGTGTGATCTGTGTGTGTGTTTGTGCGCGCAGACAAATGAACGAAAGAAGAAGAAAAAGCCTTGATGCTGCACACACTGTTCACACACAGTGGCGTTCCAAAGACAGGGTTTGGGGTCAAGGACT
>JAVDPK010002566.1:188645-213190 GCA_034780415.1 Cichlasoma orientale | reverse complement strand
AAAATGCAACAGTATTTATTTCTGTTAATCAATTTTAGACATCAATTTTGTCTTGCGGGCGACACACATGGTCCATGTGGGCGAACAGGTGCCCGCGGGCACCGTGTTGGCTACCCCTGTAATAGATAATCTCACAAAACCTAAATCTGCCTGGACACTTTTCTTTTAAAAGAGCACTTTTTAGGGTTCATGCACCTTTTCCATGGTCACATTCAATTTTCAAAATTTTCCAGCACACTGGGATACATATTTATACAAATACATACATACTCAAAATGATTTCACATTTTTAATCACATTAAAAAAATAGTATTATGCATTAAATCACTTGAAAGAAAACAATAACTACTGATAGTTAATTCTGGAAACTTTATTCTCCAGATTGTCCGCAAATCCGGTTTAAAACAGCCCTTATGTTGATCCCGTCATGTAACTCGGTCTAACGCAGTAACCTGAACTAGCCATCAAAGTGACCAATCACAAGCTCCATAGGCTCCGCCCAAAATGTCAAAAGTCAGTTTTTTCACAGGCGTAGAATTCAGCTCGGCGCGCATGATGTTTCTTCACGAGAGCGTGAACCTGCAGCAGCACAGGCGCACTTCTGCCGAGTTGTTAAATTTACCTGGGAGAAATGAATACCTGCGCTCGCGGAATGACACTATTTGCGCGGATTATTTTTTTTTCTCACGTGTGACTTTTGACCTAAATAGAATTATGTTCTCGTCTTATCCATAATTGGAATTTGCAGTTTTCGAGCCAACACTCACTAAAACGTCGACTCTCTGTCTTCGGGGGTCACAAACAGATTGACAGCCGACAGGCAGACATGCCGGCCAGGCGGAAAATTTTCATTTGAGACTTTCCGGCTTTTTCTTTCTCCATTGCAAAAGCGAACTATATGCAAAATTCAAGCACTTTTCAAACCTTGAAAACACAACATTAAAATCCAAGCATTTTCAAGGATTTCACCCACCGAACGAATTCTGATTTTTTTTTTTTTCTTTTTTAATCTGGATCCTATGGTAAATTTTAGCAATTTGATTAAGCCGCTTGTATTCGCGATCTTATTCTTTCGGTCACTACCGAATGTAGATCGACCGGTAAATCGACAGTGAAGCTGGTGAGGTGCCTTTTTTCAAAAATGTAATAGTAATTTACCTACTTTTGAATAAATATTATTTTGTTTGAGGCAAACCCAGCAAAATCTTCAGTCCATCCTCTGCCCAATATGAATGAAGGCAAAAGGCGCAAATATCAGACTACGGTTTGTGACAACCGAGGGACGGACGGATATGGGGGCTGTGACCGCAGTGTTGGCTGGAAAACACAGCGAGCTGCTGAGCCACCTACAGGTCTGGTCCCCACGCCAGCAGACCGTGTAAGAGACCTTCACAGCAAAATAGACGGGAGTGCCGCGCTGGCTGGGCAGTACGCTCGGCAGACAGTAAGAATTCTTCCGCAGGTTCACCGACGGAAATCTCGTTACGACTTTTACTTCCTTTAGTTAGACAAGTTTGATTTTTGCATCATTTTTCTACACATAATGAGGCTAGACTCACCTTCAGCTGTGTGACGGGCCGCATGTGGCCACATGTGGCCCGCGGGCCACCAGTTGACGTTCCCTGCTCTACGGTTTTAAAAGGCATCTTGCACCTTGGTGCTTGTGTTTTAATTATAAGGATACATTGTGGTACAGAAGTAGGGTCCTTACCTTACAGTATAAAGTGCCTTGAGGCGATTGTTTGCTGTGATTTGGCGCTATATAAATAAATTTTAATTGAATTGAGAAGTCGCTCATGTCTCAAACTCAGTCTCACTTAACACCGTGTACGGCGCAGAAAAAGGGGGGGGGGGAGCTAATCTGTAACCAATCCCATCAACTCTTCACTTTCCCGCATTCCACAGGTGTGTCAGACAGACTCTGCTCTTTGTACTATGACCCTCTTGGCTGCAGTTACATCTTTAATGTGGGTTCACTGAGTCGCTCATTGTGTCTGGAGGAGAGCTACAGTAACCAACGCGGTTTGCTTTCAGAAATAAGATGAGTTTTAGAAAAGACTCCGACGGTATGGAGCTTGGGGAGTGCACCAGAAACCCGGGATATAAGGATGCAGACAAAGATGGTCGAGCAGCGGGGGACACCACCAGCGTCTCCGACACCGAGGGGAAGCGGGTCTCTGACGAGCCAGATGAGTACAAGCAGCTCAAACCGTACGCCGGGATGCCTAAGGAGGTGCTTTTGCTGTACTCCTCCAAGGCCCGGTACCGAGTCCCCCGAGAGATCCTGTTCTGGCTAACGGTATGCTGCACCCTGGCACTGCTGGCAGTCACCATCGCGGTGATCGCGCTTTCTCCGAGGTGCCTGAGCTGGTGGCAGGCCTCCCCGGTGTACCAGATTTACCCCCGGTCCTTCAAAGACTCCGACGGGGATGGGGTCGGAGACCTCAAGGGTAAGATATCCGGGACCATTAAGGTAGTTTATAAGATTTTCATTAGTTAGTAATGGCTGGAAATATTTAAATTCAGTTCCACTCCATTATAGTATACATTTAAAACTACTGTACTTTTAACACCACTATGCTATATTAAGAATACCTGACAATATACTGCAGTCATTATAGATTTCATCATATTTGAGTACTTTTGAAATCCTGCAAAATTGCTGATTTTGCTTTGCCAGATAAAACCCTCTGTGCACCAAGCTCCATAATTCACTTGTTTTACATTGTAGCAGCCTTAGATCGCCAAATTCTTGTAAATCCACAAAGTATACACCATGTCCTGCTGGATTTTTCACCCTGTCAACCTAACATTTGCTCTTATCAATCGCTTACACCTGTTCAGTAAAACAGGACTAAATTATTCACTTTAACTCTTAATAATAATAAACTATACAAAGGAAATGACAAAACTGCATCTGTTTTCAGTGGTTAATTTTCTAATATAAAAATGCATCTGCTTTTTAGAGTAAAATGACTAATCTGCTCTCATAGTGTATCATTTCCAAAAAAATGACTTACAAATGAATGTTGTCAGTATTATGTTTTACTGCCCAAAGTCCTTGAGTTTATCAGGACTGTGAATTTTAGTAACCATGTTTACAGTACATACTGTATCTCCGCTCTGACAGGGATTAAGGAGAAGCTGGATCACTTTGAATACCTTAACATCAAATCAGTTTGGATCAGCCCTTTCTACCGTTCTCCAATGAAAGACTTCGGGTATGATGTGGAGGACTTCCGGGATATTGATCCACTCTTTGGAACCATGAAAGACTTTGAGGAACTGCTGGCTGCAATGCACAACAAAGGTTTGTACTTTGAATACCCTTATTTATATGACAATGTGAAGTTTTGAGGGTAAGAGGGTTTGTTAAACAACGGGATGCACGTCTCATTAATAAATATGTCTTCATTTTTGCCAGGTTTGAAGCTGATTATGGATTTCATTCCCAATCATACCAGTGATCGGCATCGCTGGTTTAACTTGAGCCGGACCAGAGAGCCTCACTATGAAGATTACTACGTCTGGGCCGACTGCAAACCAGATGGACCGAAGCCTAATAATTGGGTCGGTGCTTGTGCTGTTCTTTTCTACTTGGTGTATGTTTTGGTCTTTGGCACATTTTCACTGAACCGTCATTCATGCATTGTACTAAAAATGTGGAATGCACTGAAATATATTTATGTCTTAATGAACTGATGAGATTTGTTTCCCATCCGGCACTTAGGTGAGTATTTTTGGGAACTCATCATGGACATATGATGAAGTTAGAGGGCAGTGCTACCTCCACCAGTTTCTCAAGGAGCAACCAGACCTAAACTTCAGAAACCCAAATGTCCGCAAAGAGATAACTGTAAGATTACTGCATGCACACAGACACACACAGATACACACACATTAGCTCAGCTACTGACTCTGTACTGTACTTTCAGTCATGCATGTGGTAAAATCGTGTTTTCCTGTTCATCTGTTGTCTTCCACTGTGTAATCATTGTTGTATCCTGTCACTTTTAACAGTAATCTGTAA
Source organism: Cichlasoma orientale (assembly GCA_034780415.1). Taxonomy (NCBI): domain Eukaryota; kingdom Metazoa; phylum Chordata; class Actinopteri; order Cichliformes; family Cichlidae; genus Cichlasoma; species Cichlasoma orientale. The sequence goes on along the minus strand of JAVDPK010002566.1, from coordinate 209,160 downwards.
CACACTGATTACACATTAACTTACACCAGTTAACCCAGGTGATTTTAACTGTGGCTGCACACAGCACAGAATACAACATAAGGAAAAATACACTGTACCTAAACATTTCTACTCAACTATCCTTTAGTTGAAAGGAAATACAATAATCAATAAAAAATGGCAACAAAAAAGCACACTTTTCCCACATAATGTAGACGCTAGTTTTATTACTGTGTTTATTTTAGGATCTTATTCGTTTCTGGCTGGAGAAGGGAGTGGATGGCTTCAGGATGGATGCAGTGAAGCACATACTGGAGGCCGCACACTTGAGGGACGAACCGCAGGTGGATCCAAACATGCCACCAGTGAGTGTTGCACTGCACATCTAACCGCACTTGGTTTTGTTGAGTTCAGCTAAAGTGACTCATCTCTGATGGGTCAGGCAACAAAGTCTGCTGGCTTTGTGCAAGCTGCTGTTTGCCCTCGCACTGACTCGACAAAGATGGTGAGGCTCGTCAAAACAGCTGACGTTTTCATTTTCAGTAACGAGACAAAGCAGGTGTAACAGGTGAGCAGTAAAATGAGCTATCGTTTGCTTAAGTCTACCTAAACTCTATTAGGTACACATTGCCAGTACTGGGTTGGAGCCCCTTTTGCCTTCAGAGCTGCCATAATTCTTTGTGGCATAGATTCAACGTGATGTGAAAACATTCCTCAGATTTACTGTCATTATGGGGCATAACAGGCCTAAAATGTTAAACATAATTTTGTTATTCATAGTCAAATTACCCCCAAAATTGGCCTCATTTTGTTCCGCAGCCACCATTGTTGAAAAAGAAAACCAGAGCCACTTTTTTGGCTGAAGCAATCGCACAGGTTTACACATTCGCACTTCATCAACATGCGATATAACTTTATAACCTGAGATAAGCAGCTTTGGTGTGAAACTGATAACATGTGTGATGCCAATAAAAGCACTGATGTGTGGAAAAACTTCTAAATATATCCATAAGAGGCTTCCTTCCACAGTAAGATGATACAGGCAGTAGATCTTACCTCCCCTGCCACTACCACTAGACCTACAACTCACTACCTTGTTTGCATTGTGGTTTACTAAATTAACAATCGTGCTGACAATGTCCCATTAGCCTATAATGCTTTATAACGAGACGGCTACAAGTTGCCAGGCCTGGCTTGTCATGTCCGCTGCTCAAAGTGCAGTCTGACAATAATTTAAGCTGTAACTTAGAGTTATGCAGCCATGATTTTATTTTACTGACTTACATAAGATCTGAAATGTCAGAGTCCAAAATCTAACGGTGTGATCGGTGAAAGCAGCGCTGTGGGCAGGAGCAGCTTCACTGAAGCAGCACTTTCCATCGCTGGTAGAACAAAAACAGTCAAAAGCTGAGTGGGACAGTTCACACTGTGCGTCGTGTATCGCTGATTATTTACCTCTAGCTTAAATGTCAGCTTCATCTCCATGTGAAGGACGCACTGTTCGTAAAACTCAAGGGTTCACGATACATGCTGAATTAAGGTCAAAGAGGCTGAAGTTGTTTCTCACAGAGGAAAGATTAGAAGCAAAGGAGCATATTTTGGTGGATTAGCAAGTCACTGGAGTTTACTTATGACTGCAGGGTAAAACCATAACAGTGGGACTCTTTTATTCACTGTTGACTGAGAATTATACCCACAGATTTGCATTACAGCTACATTTGCAGTCTAATGTTTAAGCAAAAGGTCATTTTTAAACAAAACAACAGACTTGTATTTTACTAACCAGCGGAACTACAATTCTGCAATCGAGAAAGACATATAAAAGTTAATAGGTATATGAAGAATTTTACCAGCTTTAGTGGTTCATTGCTGGTTGCACCCTTTAAAGTTACAAGTTCCTACAAAGCACTGTGCTTGCTGTTGGCTGAATGACTCACTTGATTGACATTAGGCCACTTTAGTGGCTTGAGATTATCCTTTACAAACAGATAAAGCCATTGGCATGATTTTAGAGGTGTGACATCACTGTCTCTGAAAAGAGCGATGAAGACTGAAGCAGATCTATGGCTCATTCCCTTAAATCTGTAACCCCAATGCTTTGCACTCTGCTAATGCCAACAGTTGTCCAGTGAGTCAGATTTCCTCAGCGCCTCCATAATTAGAATTTCACAGGATGATTTTTTTTCTTCCTGCATCTTTCTTGCACCAACAGAATTAGCACAAAACTGTAGTTTAACCAATATTCACACTTCACAGTGCTTTCTGATTAAAGAATTCACTAAAATTTCATAAATGCTACATAACCTCATACATATTTCTCTCCAGGAGTTGGTAACTACAGAGTGGGACCTCCACAGTGACTACACCACCAGTCAAGTGGGCTTGCATGACCTACTGAGAGAGTTTAGGGCAGAGATGGACATCTACAGCCAGGAGCCTGGCAGATACAGGTAGGGAAGTGATTACGTGCATTCAATATAACTGTGGCAGAAAATGAAACTTGTAATGCACCTGCCTACTTATTTTTTACTACCTGTATTTATGTTACAGTTGTCATTTATTTTAAAGAACCTTGTGTATAATATTGCAACAAATCTGCATCCAGTGTTTTGCTTACAAAATGCAGTAATGCCCAAAACCATTTTAAGTTTCATTAATATACTAATAAAGTAAAGATGAAATAGAAGAAATTAATTTCAAATAAGGACACATTGGTGTGGGATCAAAAAAAATCTGCTAAAAGACAATATGCTGACATTCTGTGCCAAAAAGTACAGAGCTGTCAAATTAGGCTCAGCTTTATTCTGTGTCATCACACACAAAATAAATTCCTGCTGTGCTTGCAGGTTCATGGTGACAGAGTCGTATGATTATGAGGAGGTGGATAAGACCATGATGTACTACGGCACCCGGCTGCAAAAGGAAAGTGACTTCCCCTTTAACTTTTACCTGCTGGATCTTCCTCACAACACCAGCGGAGTGTGGGCTAAACATCTGGTTCACCTCTGGATGAGCAACATGCCCAAAGGAAAATGGCCCAACTGGGTGGTGAGTCCCTACAGTCACATTTATATACTCATTTCTTCGCTTCTTTAAAAAAAAAAAGAGACAGAACGATGCATTTGCCTTACAAAGACCCTAAGTCACATCATTAGCAGCTGATTAAAAGTAAATGAAGCACACTTCTTACCTGTAATTTCTTTTGATTAGGCACAAAGTATAACCCCGCCTCCTTCCTACCTAACTTCTCATTCACCTCTACACCTCGCCTTGTTTTTCTCTTATCAGGTTGGAAACCACGACAGGCCTCGAATTTCTTCCAGCGCTGGTCGGATCTACGTTCGTACCATCAACATGATGCTGCTGACCCTTCCAGGCACGGCCACCACCTACTATGGCGAGGAGATCGGCATGGAGAACATTAACGTGACAGCAAGTCAGATACAAGACCCGGCCGGCAAATACAACACGGTCAGTACTGTGCACACACTGAAGAAACCTTTATGTCACACATCTCTGTCAGAGATCCTTAAAAATAACCAGTTTAATGGCATTTTAAAAGCAACAATAAATAGACATACATATATATGCTTTCACTGCAGAGTGCCACTCGGGACCCTGAGCGTTCTCCAATGCAGTGGAACGGTGACATGAATGCAGGTTTTAATGACAAAACGAATGTCACCTGGTTGCCGGTACACCCCGATTATGAAACCGTCAATGTGGAGGTACAGAACTCCTTTACTAACGTTCAACTTTGAAGAAAAACCCGACCTATGTTTGCTTATGTTCATCTTTCTCTGGATCCTCCTCCCATTCCTTCCATTTCCAGATCCAGAAGGAAGATGACGCCTCTGTTCTGGCTCAGTACCGTTACCTGAACACACTGCGTCAATCGGAGTTCCCCCTTAACCGTGGATGGTTCTGCTACATCCACGCTGATGCCAATGTCTTCTCTTACATCAGAGAGCTGGACGGGCTTCGGCGAGCTTTCCTCATAGTGCTTAACTTTGGTGGAGAATCAGCCGTCACAGATCTCTCCTCCGTTCATGAGCTACCAGACGAGTTGAAGGTGCTGATGAGCACCAACAGAGTCAACAATGACAAAGTGTTCCCGAAGTCTCGCATCCAGACAGAAGCGGGAGAGGGTTTGGTGATTCAGTACTCCACCCACACTCGTTTTAATCCCAAACATCCCGAAGTGTGCTACATCTCTGAGAAGGCTTGCTATTTGGAGACCATAGGCATACTTTATAAATGTTAATAAGATTGGACCTGAATATTCAATTATTGCTGTTTCACAGAAACAATGAAAGCATTAAGATTCTTCTTTTGTGTTTCCTCTGCAAGGCAGTTATTTTGTATCTTAAAACATATAATTACTGGTATTTGGGTACCAGTCTGTGATCCCAGTTGTTGTGATGGAAGATGCTCTGTTTCACATGCCTGACTGCATCTTCACAGCCTCGCTATCTTCTCCTCTTCCGTGGAGGCCGAGGAGGGTCCAGGCCTAGTTCCGTGTACAGAAATGCAAGCTTGAGGGCTTCCTTTGTCAGAGGGAAAAAGTACAGACACTATTTATCCATCAGTCGTCACCCATAAAACTCAAACTTTTAAATTTAAAATGCTAATTATAGATTATGTATTAGGGATGCTTTGATCAGATTTGGCTGTTTATCAAACATGTATAGTATGTTATGGTGCATTTGTAATAAACAAAACCACATTGCTAGATACCTTTAGAGGTAAAAGGATTCATTGATTTAACTGAGTTTGTACCGTAATTTTAAAGCTGTGCAGTAGATAGTGGAACACTTACTAATAGTCTGCTTCTTAGTATTGATGTGGATATTAAGAGCCATTCATCATTTTCAGCAAGTAAAATACCTCGTTCCATTGTGTTTGTCTTTAAAAACCTTCAAAATAAAAACACTAATCCTTTTAAGACCCTTACAGTTTCAGGAGAATTCATTTACCTCCTCCAGCATTAGCTCAAAGTCTTCTGGTCCATGGTGATTTGCTCCAGGTTGGATATTCATAACTATGTTTGGTGCTGGTTTATGCTCTAAAATGAAAAAGTAGACAAAGAGATCCAAGAGAAAAGTGAGAGCAGAAGAATTTTCTTTAAAATGCTCTTTTCTCTGCTCCGCTTCTCTGTCCATTTCCCCCCAAACCATCTCTTTCTCTCCTCCCATCCAATACCCCCCCCTCATCAGCCTTTCTCCATATTATCCCCCCCTCCCTGTCTCTGTGGTCTGGACTGTTTCACAAGTGCGGTCTTGACCTTGACAGCTCCCAGTCTGTGGTGTCTAATCTCTTGCTCTGATACACTATCTCTTTACCATGCTAATGGGCCTGCCCACCCGCCTGGATGTGTCTATGCCATCAGCACTTTATCAAAGACTCCGGAGAACAGAGAGAGACAGATTAGGGAGACATATACACACACATACACAGACAGTTAAGCTGCCTGGTGTATGTGTGCACGAACAACAGAAAAGTGAGAGAGGGTAACGGAGAGAGATAATGTGTGCATTTGAAACAGGAGCAGACGAGGCAGTGCGAGAGAGAGAGAGAGGGGTGTAAATAAGGAGTACCACCAACGTGGTGAAGGAAGATTATAAGTGAGAGGGGGAAAGAGCCTGTCAGGGGGAAATGAGAGCAATTAGCTGACACACATACACACACACGCACGCACGCACGCACGCTTTTCTACAAGGTGACCTACGCTACACTTTGGTCATGAACTTCAAATGCTGTTAGCACTTCCCCTGACAGACAGCCATACATCTGTTACTGCTGCCTCTCCTAACATGCACACTGACACTGCTATTGGGGGATGACCCTGTGCTATTAAAACCTCTGATCATGCAGAAATTACACCTAAAAGGATGAGGACAATGCATGCTGGAATGCACACAAAGGCAAATGAACACCCCCGCAGAAAGAGGTACTCAGACACACATTTGTGCAATAATATACATGGCTGCACACGTGCAAGCGATTAAGTACCTGACTTTGGCTTCATGACGAAGTGTGTTCGAATAGCTTTCTTTAGTTGTTCAGTGTATTTGAGGACGCCTGCCAGAGGAACCCTGGTGTCACCACTGTAGGCTGTCAGCAACATCGATGGGTAATGCTGACACACAGACACACAATAAAACACATTTTAAATAACCTACTGATAAACATCGTAATGTAAACTAAAAAAGGCATTAATTACTCTATGTAACACGCATTGCAAATTTAACTGCAATACAACCATGTGGTAATGTACAGGTCAGACTGAATCTTGAATACCTGCTCAAAGCATCCATTATTCAACAATAATTGAGGTGTGTGACAAGTGCATGTAGATGAATAACAGATTACTACAGGGGTAACAAAAGGAAAATAGAATCCATACCTGAGGAGTGATGTTGTGAAGGGGACAGTAGGAGGTGATGATATGTCTGTGTTCTGGGTTTCTCACTGGGTCCCCCCATTCGTCTCTATCCTCTAAAGTTAGAGGCAGGCTGGCATCCTCCATGGTTCCCGACACATCCAGAAACGGAGCCTGAAAACAGGAACGGTTTTAAGAAAGACTTTTTTTGAACAATAGTTACACGCTTGAGGCGCAAGTACAAAAACCTCCAATGATTTAATTCCTCACCTGCAAGGTGACGGCCCGCATCATGAGTGGGTGCCTGTTGCACAGAGCTCCCACGGGCACAGCCCCAGCACTGCAGGCTGTAAGGGTGGTGAGGGAAGGAGAGGAGACTCCTAAGGAAAAAAGGTGATGCAGACAGGCTTGGAGGTCCTCAACTCCTCTCTGCTTCCCTTCCACACATGCTTGTCTATGCCAAGAAAGGCCACATTCCCCTCCACCTCTACAGAGTGTAAAGGCAAAGAGCACATTTACTCCAACTCATAGAAAACACAAAGTTTGAAATACATACTTAACTTGCCCTATAAGGCATTGTGTGTCATTTTACTACAACTACATCAATGCATAATCAGTGTAAGTACAGATTTTATTCATATAAATGATGTCTCTCATTAGTAAATAATCAGGTTTGATTAGCTTGCTACAGAAGTGACACAATACCTGATGTGACAGTAGGCCAGAGCCCAGCCCTGCTCCAGCAGCAGTTTTTTCTCTGGGTAGAACTCCATGTTAAGATCTCTGCCATAAGCTCCATAGACATGGACCAGCAGTGGCGCCTGTCTCAGACCCTCCACGGGTACTGTATGAAACAGTGTCACCGGGACCAAGGTTCCATCCTACAAAGCACACCCAGAGAGGAGTTTGCAGACTAAATGTACAAGTGGTGAATTATCTAGAAATAATCTATGAAATGTATTATGTGTGTGCCCCTCTCTGTGTTAGGTGTTGATGCTTATATCCCCGCTGATATTGTCTTAGTATTTGTGCAAATTTCAAGTTTCCTTACTTGGCTGCAAGCCTCCAAGCGTGTAGTGATATAATTATCTTGGTTCTCTGGAGAGGATCCATCTTCAGTGGCTGATAAGAGGTGCCCGTTCTCGGGGTATAGACAGTATGGAACCGGCGGATGGACTGGAGATGATATCAGGAATTCTAGCATATTTTTTTGGTCAGCCAAACCTGGTTTCTTGGTTTCGATGGCACAAGCCCAGGAGGGAAGCTTTGGTATGAGCGTAGAAATAAAACATTATGAGAATATGATTCTAAAATATAAACCCATATAATGGCAGAAAGTCAAAACTAAGAACAAACAAAAAGGGGTGGAAGCCGCATAAATCGTTAATGACAAGTTAATAAGCAAATAAGTACGCAAGAAAATACTGTAATATTTACCTGTACTATGTATGCATTCTTGGGGTGGATCAGCGGGACCACAATGAGAGCAAGTTCACTAACTGGCATTCTTGCAACCAGCACACAATGGTCTCCGACCACATCCATATCTTTAATTGTCGTGCCAGGTTCAGGGGTAAACAAAGACACCCAGGAGTCCATTGATGGCTCTGAGAGAGGGGCCTGAACCACCTGAAAGGTAAATGGAAAGATACATCTGCGTGACTAAAAAAACAAAATGACATAGTTGCCTGAACATTACATCTCCCAGAGTTACACACTACACTGCATGCAACACAAGCACCATAATCTGACCAATCAAGCCTCAGCCTGAACACAAATTATATGCGGAACGTTCTCCCAGTCACTGTGTATTAGTATTTGAGTATTGTCTGTATTATTCACTATATTGTCACCATAGGAACAAACACTTATCCAGGTTTTCTTGGTGACAAAGTGCAATTGCACATATATAAACATGTAAGCTCTTTTAGAGCTTAGACGTGTATATATGTGTTCAGGCTGAGGCTTGATTGGTCAGATTATGTGTAATTGTATGTACTGGAGAAACTACCTGATATTCTTGTCCAAGCCTTGTATTAGCCAGTATAATAAGCTGACTTCTCCAGTGCTCGACGTGGTACAGGAGGTTGAGCTGGCGTGGCTGAACCACAAATGGCTCTAAATAGGATGCTGCTACATCACTCAGCAGCACCTCTGAACTTGTCCTGCTGTTACAGTTGATGGTCAGGATCTGCCGGTCTCTGGTCAGGGCAACCTCCACAAAGACACTGGGGAGATGCCAGTGTGTCAATTAGAGATGGTGTGGGAGCAGACACAGCTTACGTGCTGCATTGCTTACACTTACTCAGGCTGCGTTTCCTCATACACGGAGGTTATCCTGCTTCCACTGGAGGTCAGATCCAGACGAAACGCTGCGCTGGAACGTAGACCCTCCAGAGTTGTGTAAAACAGTACTTCGTCTGTGGCCCACTCTTCACACATGCACACAATAGTTTCATATTTTAAGCTAGGGCTCTATTATCTGTAACACAGCTAAAATACATTTTTAAAGGTGCATATACCAAAAATTTACCAAAGCTGAAGACTTTCTCCAGGGTTAGCATTATGTACGGCAGATCCAGAGGTAGGAATCTTCTACTTTCAAGCCTCACAACCACACACCTGATTTATCACAGAATAAGCTAATTATACTAATTAATTAAGTGTAATAATTTAAAATTGAACGAATGAAAAAAAAATGCTGCTAAAAAAAATCTCGATTCTGTTTGATGTACCTCAGATCTTCTGTGTGACGACATTTTAGCGACGCTGCAAGATGCTTTTCCTGCGGGGACAGACGGATTCTCTGGACTGTCCACTGAAATCTTTGCTCCCTTTTATTATTTTCAAGTCCCGTCTTCTCCAACCCTCCAGAGATTTGTCTCAGATTTAACACCTGCTCTGGCTCCAGCTGACCTACAAACAGAAGAAATGAGTTGGAAAGATCCCTAATGGCAGACTGCATAAAAAGTTGCACATGCAGTAACGGGGTTATATTAGCATAAGATTTCCTGTTGGGGAAAAAAGGCCCTCTGCTGCTAAACTTTAGGCTATTAAAGACACTCATATGTGCTGCTTACTCTGCCTCTTGTCCATTCTGTAGATGCCATCTTCTCCAGTGAAATATAAATAGTGATGCCCAGAGACCTTTGCCAAGACAAATAACAGTGAACTGTAAAAACAACAGAACTGCTATGAATTTGAGGCTCCCAAATCCTTTTCATCATGACATAAAAACTCACTTGCTGTCCTCATACATCAGGAAGGCAAATAAAGTCATGCGTATGATCTATTTTATTAAACAAATTTATAATTCTAATTGTTGCCCATCAGTCCCACTTGGGAAATATTCAAAATCATCATAAAATGGTTCAAATCCAAAAAAGGAGGCAGCCCTCACCACTGAGTGATCGGGTATATTGGAGAACCTGCGGTATGCTTCCTTTAATCGCTTCCTGAAATACTTCTGTAAGTCCTTGTACCGCTCAAGTCCCGAGCTGAGACGATCAGCTGATGACAACGAAGCATCCTGAAACGAAACAACTTTATAAATTACTCAAGGGCTTTCTATAACTGTAACAGTGACCTCCACCAGTAAGGGCCACGGCTGTCTCAATGTTCCCATTTCCTCTGCAAAGGTTGCGAGGGAGAAACGGTGACCCCTAAAATACACCGCAGCTTATAAACTAATACGAATACTAATACGAGAATAATTACATTGTAAGTAAAATATCTTTAGCTGTAATGACAGGCAATGGGGTGATATGAATAGTGTGTAATGGTAAAACTGAAGACTCAGAAAATATGACTGCTTAACCCTCAAATGACCAAACTATCTTAGGGACCAAATAAACCAAATTAAATATTGTTCTATTTGTATTAAAGAAAATAGTACAGATATGTTAATCTGTGACAAAATAAAAAATAAATAAATGCTGTGGTTTAAAAATAAACATTTACATTTCTTTCCACAATATAGTCTGTTACTTGTTACAAAACTAATTTTCGTTGTTTCAACAATACTATAAAAAAATGCATTTTTAAAGCTTAAGCTACATTCGAGTGAATCACTGTTACAATACACTATTATTTTAACATGACTGGTAATGTTAAAAATACTGGCGGCTCCATAATACTTTGATAAACAAGAAATTACAATGAAGTCATTGTCAGGGTGTTTTTGTCATCCTTAGTTACTTCCAGGCTTGTTTAAAACAAAAATATAACACAGTGTAATTAATACATTTTGTGCAGAAACACTCAAAATCAAAGCCTATTATGTTAAAAATCAAACATTTACATTATTTTTGTGGTCATAAATGTTCCAATGTGATTAATAATGAAGCAGGTGGAAGAGAGCCTGGAGAGGCGGAGGTATGCTCTGGAGAGAAGAGGAATGAAAGTCAGTAGAAACAAGACAACTGAGTGAATGAGAGGGAGACAGGTTTAACGGTGAGGTAGAGCAGAGGTAGAGCAGAGGTAGTGAAGATAGACGAGTTTAAAAACCATCCTAAACAACAGACAGCGCACAAAAGAGGTGACGAAGAGAGTACAGGCAGGGTGGAGAGGGTGGAGACGAGTGTCAGGGTGAATTGTGACAGATGGATAGAAGTAGGAGTGAAAGGGAAATTTTACAAGATGTAGTGAGACGTGCTATGATGTATGTTTGGAGATGGTGCTGCTGACAAAAACACAGGAGGCCAAGCTGGAGGTGGCAGAGCTGAAGATGCTCAGATTTTCATTGGGAGGGACCAGAATGAACATGATTAGAAATGAGTACATCAGAGGGACAGCTCGGGTTTGGAGAGGAAGTTAGAGAGGCAAGGCTGAGATGGTTTGGACACATGCAGGAGTGATAGTGGATATATTGGACAAAGGATGCTGAATATGGAGTTGTCAGGCAATTTGGAGAAAAGATTGTTAGGCATATTTATTGGAATCTTTGATACACTCATTCATGACAAAATACCAAATAAAAAACAAAAAAAACCCCAGGTGTTTGCCAGCACAATGTGCCACATCCAGGGTGTCAGTTTCAGCCCTGTGCTCTTATCTGTGTCTCCTTAAAAGAGTAGTTTAGTCAACCCGACAGAGAGACACAGTTTTCAATAATGAATGCGCTGGCGTTAAAAGCGAAACAGGAGAACGGCGAGTAATCTTGCACCAAGCCTAAGGTAAGTAAAAACAGCATCTTTAACGCTGAATGAACTCCTTACCGACGAGCAACAACGCTGGAGGGACAAGGAGGGCCATGTTATCCGTTTGCAAGCTGTTAGCACCCAGAACTTTACCCGAAACGGTGTCAGGACACGAGCAGACGAACACAGCAGGGACATCGTGGTCAATACAAAGATTTAACCAATAATGAGCCACATTTACAGGTGAACAGGCGGCGTTTACTATCAGATACTGTTGCGATAGTTAACGCATTTTACACGACATATTTCACTCTAATTTTCGCTGTCTTGTTCTGAATTCACAATTTCGCCGCGTACAGCAGCCAGCGAGAACATTTCTAGGCACATGCACGATTTCCTAAACAAAAACCCGCTTGATGACGCAGAGAGCAACGCCAGGCAAAACTAATCAAATCCGTTCGCAGGCGCCTGTGAGTTACAACTGTCAAATCGAGCGCGATCGTTTCGGCAAATTGATAAGAATGCCTAGAATTGCAAAAGTGTACGGAAGTAGCATGCATCCTTTGTGGGTGTAACAGGTGATCACAGTGAAGCAGTGTATGTGATCTTTTCTGCGTAGCTATAGTAGAGGCCTTATTTTTGTATGACCACACTGCTGCCGGTAACTGTGACAGCTACATAAGCAGGAAACAAAGTGTTTACAGATTTATCTCCACTCAGAAGTGCGAAGGTAAAATGGAGAGGGATGCCGCTGGTGATGCAGAAAGGACCGAGCCGGTGTCGCCTTTGAGGAAAAATACTAACGAAGGCACTCGCACAGCTGACTCCCACACCTCCCGGGAAGGGACCTGTACGAATACTGATGTCGCTCGAGCTAGGTGGACTCTGCTGAGACAGGTAAGCGCAGACCTCTCACGGTTGAACCGCTGTCCCTCAAGGAATAATAAGGATGATGGGAACCCAGAGGCTGTCAGTGTTTCTCCCTGTCACGCTTCTCAATAACTTTATTGTTTAACTTTTAAATTATAATGAATTACACTGTATTTAATCCTTACCCCAAAAGGAAGTGGTAGTTTCGCTACAGTTTGATCATCCTGCACTTATTATGATTCCTGTTTATATTACAGTATAGCAGTCTTTTTTTTTTCCTAGTGAGGTTCTGCTGATCTACTTTAACATTTAGTGTATAACACATCGACTTTACAGCTTTAATGGTAGCAGTAACTTGGGTTACTGCTTACAAGCCACCCCCCACAACTTCTGAAAATCGTGTAGGCACAGGAGCACAGGGATTTTTTTTTCCCTTAGATGGACATTATACAGCCCTTACACTGGGCTGACAAAAAAAAAAAAAAATTCCCTGCAGGAGGCACAAAAATAGGCCCACGCGGCTTGCTTTTTTTGGCACCTCTTCTTGAACAGTAATAAGCTGAATGTGTAATAAAAGAAGCCTGGGAGCTTGAGGGTCCTGTGCAATATCTTAGCTGTGCCTAGGGCTTTGGTCTTCTGGACAAAGATCTCGGATGTAGTTCCTGGAATCTGCCCTTCTCCCAGCTTCCCTCTTCCTGATGTTGCTGTCACTTGATATTGCTCCGCTCATGTATTTAGCCATGTGCCTGTTCATCTTATCCACTGTGATGCCTGACAGAAGCTTTCATGTTGTGCTGAGGCAGGTTTTTGGCCAGTAGTTGGATGGGACTGGTCCCTTCTGGGGATCCTTGGGGATCAGGACTGTCTGGGCTTTGGTCAGCCATTCTGGGTGTATCTCATCCATTAGCAGCTGGTTCATTTGTGCTGCAGTTAGGTTCTTTAGCCAGTAGGTGTGAATCATGTCAGGGCCTGGTGCTCCAACTTTTCATATGTGAGACTCTTTCCTTGATGTCGGCCACTGTGATGGTTACTGGACCCTGTTCAGGGTAGTCTGCAGTCGGCTCTTAGAGCCTCTAGCCACTCAACATTGTTGCTGTGCTGCAGCCTTCTCCCATATTCTCTTCCAGTACTGCTCCATCTCCACTCTTGGTGGGGCTGTTCACATATTGTTCCCCTGCCACTGAGAGTACACCTTGAACAGTTCAGTGAAGCACATCTGGCTTATTCTCCTGGCTTCTATATCTCTGGTATACTTCAAGTGGTTAGCCAAAGCTGCGAGTCTTTACTTGGCTGTTTCTAAGGCCTCAGGTATGCACATCTTGTTGTACTTCTTAGGAACCGCTTTCTTCATCACACCTTTCTGCAGCTCTGGTAGTTGGCTAACTTCCCCCTGTGCTGCCTTGATCTTGGCCTCAAGTCTTCTCCTCCATGGAGGGTTCTGCTCCTTGTGGCTCTTGTTCATCTTATAGCTAAGCGAGGATCACTGTTGCTGTGGTATAGATCAGCTTAGTATCAAGTCAATTAAACTTCTGGGATATTGATCTGGTCAATTAAGTAGCAGAGTTGGAGATTTCAGGAGACAGGCAGTTACTCTAGGAGAGCTGGACAGGGCTATAGAAGGTCCTTAACCCATCAGCAGGACCAGTATTTGCTTTTCTGTGCAAGGAGAAACAGGATGAGCACTGTCAGACCTCCAGCAGGCCACTGGTGTTAATGTCTCTAACCGAAAAATCAGAAACAGACTTCATGAGTGTGGCCTGAGGGCCCGACGTCCTCTAGTGGGGCCTGTGCCCGATTGGCATTTGCCATAGAATACCAGAATTGAATCACCAATTAGCTTAACCCCATGCATGTCTTTGGCTTGTGGGAAGAAGTTGGAGTACCCAGAGAGCACCCACCCAGACACGAGGAGAACATGCAAACTCCACACAGAAAGATCCCAGATTGGATTCCAACCCAGGACCTTCTTGCTGTGAGGAAACAGTTCTAACCACCTCAGCACCGTGCCGCCCATATAATGCTTGCTAAACTAAATGTGATCCTTTGTGTTTTGTATATGCGACGAAATGAATACTTTCAAGGAGTTACTGTGTACTGCAGCACATTTGTCACCTTATTTAAATGTTTTTTTTGCCTGTTACAGGTGTTGCGTCAGAAGCAGGTGGAGAGTCCGGAAGTCAAACAGGTGTCTGTTCGTAGGTTTGCCACATTTGACCTGTTCAGCAGAAAAAGACTGGTGGCACAAGACCATAGTGATACCTCAGATGACCAGTGGGTGGAGTACAGAAGTGTCTACTTTCCTGAGTACAGTGCCTTACTTAGGTACACAAACTTGAATGGATGCCCATGAGGTTCTTGTTTCATTCTGGCGCTGATAAAGTACAGTCAGGGCAACACTCAAAGGGACATTTTGTTGATACCACAAAATGTTAGACTTGTTAAAATGAATTGTGAAAACTTTTTATAATTTTGTTCATCTGTCATCTATATGAAAAAAGCATAGTATATCGTCCAATCCCACTGTATAATCATTTATATTTTTGTATCTCTAAGGGATAACTTGGGGCCTCTTAGAGTCAATGAAGTGCTCAGCAGTTTTGACAACACCGGTAATGTCTGTGAGTACATACTTTATCTTACTAGGCATCGTCTTTGTAATGTGTTTGAGTGTTTATCCAAGCATGCATATGACTGTGTTCACAGCGGAGTTCATTTTACCCATGGTGCTCCCTGGCTTTTATCCTTGACACACACGCGCACCCTCGCTTCAAGTTTGGGTTAACCTCACGCTGTGTTCTGTTAGTGTTTGATTGATGGTTTGATGCAGGTGCTTTGATTCCATCTCTCTGAATTGGAGTGTATCTCTCGTGTGCAGCTTCTACAGAGGTTTATCATGTGCTCATTCCTCCCAACTACCTTCAGATGTCCTTTAGAAGTAAAGTGGGTTGCAGTCTTCTTATTGCTTCAGTCGACACTAATGAGTGGTTTGGGAGAAAGGAAAGACCACGAGTCAAGGAGGGATTTGCACATCCTCCATGATATGGAGTGGAGTCACTTGAAGCACAACAGCCTTAGTTCTGACCTTCATTCTTTGAAGCAGTTTTAAAGTGTTATACTATCAGAAGTTATGAGTTTACTTCTGGCTTTGTTTAATTTAGGCTGTTCTGTACAGTTTTTATTATAGCAATGTATATTTAACCTGGAGGTATTTTAGCTCCAGTTTGGATTTTTTTTAAACAATTCACTAATATAGGATCCAAACTGAGATATGAGACATTCTTTTCTCTTATGTGTTCTCTATAGTATGCAGAGTTAATGCCATTGCAGATTTTTCTTGCATTTATGAAGTTTTAGAAAACAACAATGACAAATGCCTTAATGCAATAAAAATATGGGTTTTATAAGTATTATGTTCAATATATGAGCATCTTAAGCTATTATATACAGCATTTTGTGAAGCTCCATCTTCCCAGGCATGTGATAGTTTAGGGAAAGGTCATGGGTTAGTGCTACCCAGCCAGATGGTTCCACGGGAGTCAGGGGTGAAAGCCATGGCTAGAGGCTCCTTCATTGCACACTGGAATCAGATTAGTGATGACACAGCTCAGTGGCAACTCTCATTCCAACCTGCTAGAATGGCTAATCCTTTTTCTCCACAAGGAGACAAGAGGATCAATACTTTTTTCTATGGAGAGTAAAAAAGAAGAGGTCATCGTGTCTTTGGGTTGTTCCACTCCACTTCACCGGCCTTTGCCGTTTGCAGGTTCCTCATTCGCTCTGTTCCTCGTTCTCTTCCTCCTTTAGTGTATATAAAGTAGTAACTTGTGAAGACTTTCTCCTTCACACAAGACATCGCCAACTACTTAGAGTATACCCCCTCATCCACATTCCTTTTTCTCAGTTTTCTCCTCTCACCATTGCTCCTCTTTCTTCCTTCTACCCCTCCACCCCTCTGTCCTCCCAGCTGGAGTCATGCTTTGCCAGATGGGTAACTGAGTTCCTGACTTGGTCAGTGGATTAGCACAGCCGGAGATGAGAGCATAGAGGAGAAAAGGGGGGAGATGGTGGGTGGGCATGCCGGAGGTGTAACATGCGTGTGTGTGAGTGTGTAAGGAGTGGAGAGCCACTAGTAAGGGGACCTCGCTCCTCAAACAATAGGGCAGCCATCTCCCTCCTGTTCTCCATCCCATGTTTGGGGCTAGTAATGCGTGAGATCAATTAGGACTGGTTGAGAGGAGCCACTGAAAGGCCCAGAGGTGACCCTGTCAGAGCTCTGGGGTATATTTTTGGGGGCGGGAGTCAGAGAAAAACCCCCTCTAAAATACACAAACACACATACTCACTTGTGCGCACTCCTTACAAAGAAATACAGCCTGGGACAATACTTACAGAATCTTCTGCTACTGTGCTAATTAACACATATTCATGTCACCCACCATCACACCCTCTCCACCTTTCCTGCTGTCTTGATAATCCCCTACCCCTGAGGTGTGGACAAGCCCAAATCCTAGGGGTCCTTGTCCTCTTGAATAGCGGGCTAAAAAGCCTGGCCGGATTAGCCCACTGCTTCCAAAATGTGTGGACTCAGCTTAAAATTGCTACCCCCTCTCAGCATGACCCTCTCTCCCAGCTATTGTGCTTATCCAACAATATATTGAACAATATATTGTTTCTTAAGGTGAAGCTAAAACCAGAGTCAGTGCTTTTATTTTAAGGCCAGAGGACCCGGTAAAGCTTCCCAGTGAAGATTTTAGGTTACGGGAATCTTGGGTAAGATTTAAACAATGTACAATTATGAAAAAAATGGGAGCCTATCACAGCTATCAAAGGGCGAGAGATGGATACAATATGGACAGGTGGCAAGTCTATCTCCTATACTGCATATATGGATTGATATTAATGGAAAATGCTGGTATAACTACCCTCAAGAAACTACTTAAGTGGGCACAATGAAATAAAAGTAAGACAATTAAAATGACTAAGCCAAATGGTTGCTCACTCAAGATGTCGGAAAATCAGTGTTGAACTTTATTTTGCTGTCAGATGGATTGGGTTGGGGTTAGTTTTCTGTGGAATGAAATCAGTGTTTAGGACGTTTAAATGGCATTTCCTTGGGGAACCCAGGTGTCTTACAGAATAGCACCTGGGTTCCCCGGTGACAGGTGACTCTTACCTGACGTTCACTTGCTATGATAGATGCGTAGAAAGCACCCCATCTGGTGGTTATCCAGAGGTCGTGAATCTGCACTAACGTTTGCAGCTCATGTCTTTTTTTATTGAATGATTGGAACTATTTCAGGTTGGACTTGGTCACATTTAACTATCTGAACTCTGAACTCCTGACCTTCCTGGTTCTTTAGCTGACACTGGTGGCTTGTAATTGTTAGAAAGCTTTGTATGGGTGTTGTTAGGAGTTTTAGGAGTGCTTGTTTCCTGCTAGGGGTTAGGATTTTAGGACACAATGCATGCCCCTAGGGGTTGGGTGACTAAGAACACACGTCACAGGATGTGTGAATAAGTGTGCGTCTTTAAGAGGGTTTGGATAGAGCTTGTTGATGTCGCAGGGCTTTTGGTAAGAGGGCTTGTTGGGCTGTGGGGTTACTTGTTGGGTTCATGTTTCAAGCAAAGGTCACAGCGACAAAATAGAGTGATTGTATACACATGCACACTAATCTTTCTTGTGTGGGTGTGAGCGTGTGTGTGTGTGTACTTACAGCATTACACATTGTGTGGGGATACAAATCGGTTTTTACTGTCACATTGTGGGTTGCACCACTTATCTGGGGATAAAAAGCAAGACTCTGTAATGTAAATCAATGCATTTTAGGAGGAAGACATGCGATAAGGCTCGGGTAAAGTCAGGCTTTGGTTGAGGTAGGGTTTAGTGTTATACATGCAGTGGTTGTGGTTATGGTAAGGATATGTCAGCAGGAAATTAATGTAAGTCAGTGTAATGTCCTCTGAAGCACTGGAAACATGACTGTGTGTGTGTGTGTGTGTAATCAAGAGCCAAGCATCCTAATGAAGCCTAATAGAAGCATCTTCACTACAGCTGTCATTGTCTGAATGGCTACTAGCCTTTCAGCCTCTCAGTCATCCCTATTATCTCCCACAGGCTTCACCTATGACCCCTGCTGGTAAATACTACAAACCCCGAATGTTTGAGTGTTGCGAGGGAGGGTCGTGGAGAGGTGATTTCTGATGTTTGTGGTGGTATGAGGTCTGTTTATGACTGGAGGATGTATTTGGAAAGATAAATGGGGGTATCAGAATACATAGAGGCATGAATGGCTTATTTGATAGGCCATTCAACAGTGCATGCACAGCCTTGTGATCTTGTTGAAGTGGTGGACAGGTATGTTTGTATTCGTGTGTTTTCTGTATTCAGAAGTACTGTCACCTTTATGTATGCGTGTTTAATGTTTTATACTAGTGTCTAAGTGTTCTTGTGAGTGTGTGTATGCGTGCGTGCGTGCGTGCGTTTGAATTTGCACATGTGCGTGTGTGTTGTAATAGGTGCCCCCTGTAGCCTCCCCTTGTGCCAGGCCTTTAGCGGAGCCCTGTTTGCATAATTATGCTAATTCATTGTGCCATAGTGCTAATTAGACCTTGTTAGACAATAGCGCTAGACTGGGAGCTGGCTGACATACACACACGCAGACACACACATAGTGTGCTCACTCAGCCCGTTGTGTCAATGACAAGGTTTGCGGTCCCCCTCTGCGCTGTTTATAACATGCTCTCTATAGAAATGGTTCTCTACTGGTGCACTCTGGACTGAGCTCAGGTGTCTCTTACGATTTTGATTTAAGCTAATGGAACAAAAATCAATGTGAAGCAAGACTGCTACACAAGCTTCTTTAGAATGCAACACAGTTGGTCCGTGCCCTTATTTTCTTTCTCCTATTTCTCAGAGCTGTTGCTTAATTGCTCCTTTGCCAGCAGTTTTTCTAAGCGCTACTTATTTTATCTTTGTACATTGTGATGATTACCAAAAGTATGCACTTCAGTTTATATTCAGTAACCCATATGATCTGAATATGAATCAAATCGGACCTCAAGAAAAAAAAAAATACACGAATACTAGATATTTGTTCCAGTACCTGCTGTGTGTCTCCCTATTATTGATTGTAATAAAAAAAACAACAACTTGGTGTTATATATATATATTTTTTTTTCACGAGCAACCCTACTACACTAAATTGCTCCAAGAGAGGCTGGAGAGGCTTGAGTTGCTTTTGATAGTAACTGCTTGTTTCTTGTTTAACGGGGAAAAACAGCTGTTTGGCATTGGCAGAGAAGCTTTGGCAAGTTTTTCATGGGCGCAACCCACATACTCAATCCACAAATGCGTTTTCCTAACAAATGCAGCACCATTGAAATAAACAGGCTTTCCAACGGTATAAGATTTATTGCGGAGAAGCATTGTTACAACAGAGAAATAACTGACCAAACACAAAGTTTATATACTTCTTAGAGAGCGATGGATAGTTGTTGTTCCCCTCAAGTATTTTGTTTGCGTGGTTCCGCTTTTGATAGACAATAACAAATTGTTTGGTTAATGTGTTTCAGATAAGCCAAATGAAATGCACAAAGCACAATTAAATGCTACTTTTGTATGTCCTGTACAGTTGGATGAAAATGACACGTTGAAATACTCCAGCATTTTTAGCCATCGCCGCAGCAATTGTTTCTAAGTCTATAATTTAACCGCTAAACACAAAAAGACAGTCGCACAGTAAGTGGATGTGGCTTTTAAAGTGTGTATGCACATGTGCCTGTAGTGCGTGTGTCACTTTGTGGTGTAGGAGTGGGGGTTGGAGGTATTGTAAGTGTGACTTGAGTGGCTTGGGGGCACATTGAAAGAGTTGCTGGTTGATTTAATTGAAAGTAATTGATTTTTGCTTCCATAGCCTTGTCTCCTCCATCCGTTCACTGGAGGAAATAAGGAACAGGGACTCGCCTGGAGTACTGCTGGGTGTTAGAAGCTTCTTGACACTCGAGAAGTAAACAGTTGCCACGCTATATATCTAAACACAAGTTGATGTTACTGTGCAAAAATGTTAATGCACACACACACACACACACACACACACACACACACACACACACACACACACACACACACACCCCCACACACACACAC
>JAVDPK010002566.1:161808-173776 GCA_034780415.1 Cichlasoma orientale | reverse complement strand
CCCCCCCAAACAAACAAAAAACAAAAACAAAACAGCTAAGACCTCGTGGAGGTAGTACGACGAGGCTTCTTGTGGTCAGTGCTGCAAGTCTGAACTGCAGTACCTCTTCTGGCCTGAAGGTGGGAGCAGTGGCTGCAGTTTAATAGCTCTACTGTAGAAGATGAAGACCTGCAGCGCAGCCAGAGCAGCTGAAAACTGTACTTTTGTTGTTCGAGCATAAACAAAACATGAAATTCAAAGGAATTTTAAAAAAAGTGACAGTTTTTCATTTAAATGTTGTGCTGGTCATTTATTTCTTTATCAATATAATTTTACTTTATTTAATGGAGTGTAGTTGACTTGTGTTGATTTATTTTCAAATTCTGTTCAACTAAAATCTGTTCTGTTTTCCCACTAGTATATAAAAAAAGGGTACTGTAAACAGTTGATTGCACATTGTCACTCTGCACAGATTTGCCTTGATGTGTGCTCTTAATTGATTGACCCGTTGTTATGGATCGTCTTGGGGTTGCCATCAGTCAATACTGCCAGGTCTTAGTATACCTGAGTGTGAGGAGGAGAAACAGGGAGAAGGAAAGAAAAAAGAGAGAAAGGGGGAAGATATTGATCAGGTGCCATGTGCATCAAGTTCCAAGTTTACCTGACTTACAGAATGCTGGCATCATCACTGTAGCACACCGCTGATGCCCCCTTCTCCTCTCACTTTCTTCCTGCTTCCTTTCTTCACTGTCTTTTTGTCTCAGCCCTGTGTGGATTTTGTGTGTGTGTATGTGTGTGTGTGTATGCATGCTTGAGCTGCAGATAAAGACTAAATTGAGCTGTTTTGATTGTTCACTGAGAGCGCCCACAGCAGAAGGCCCCTTGGCTAAGGAGCGCACACACACACACATACACACACTCCTTCGTGTTGAGCCCTGCTCCAGTCACTCTACACTTGTTCTCCAATGCTTTTTTTTATTAAGTGTTGTTGGCAACAGCTGGGAAAATTCTTGTGATTACTAGTCAGAATAACTTTCTGTCTGTGGAATGAGGCGGGCTATTTGTTAACACCAATCTCTGAAAAAAAAAATCCTCTTGTGTGCCTTAATTTTTCCGCTAACACTAATCAGGGTTTACATGTCTTGTTTTTTGGGGTTATGTTAGCTTTAGGCCTCACTATAGGGAGGTTGGTTTATGGACAGTGACACAAAAAAGAAATTGATTTTCAGACTTATTATTTTTAGCTAAGGATGAGCTGTACTAAGAGTGTCCTTGACTAAAGACGTTTGTATTTTAGTAGTTTTTAGGAATTAGTTGGATGATTTAATAGAAAAATGAGCCGAATGGTCTCTGATTATTGTCTGTCAGCAGATAGATGTAGTCACTCTCATAATGTAAAGCACTCGAAAGAACAGATAATTCTTATAAACTTTATTCTCATTCCACAGATATAATTTCCGAGTAGACCCTATGAATATAGCGCTTGACTAAATGACTAAGAGTTGGAAACCCTGACCTGTAGCTGAGTTTTTTCTTCTCTATGTGTATTATATATGACTACACATTAGTGGTGGAGTGGATTGCACTGGTGCCTCACAGCAAGAGGGTTCTGGGTTTGAACCTGCCGGTCACTTGGAGCCTTTCTATGTTTGTTATGGAGTGTGCATCTTCTCCCTGTGCTTGTGTGCATACTGGCTGCTCTGGCTTCCTTCCACAGTCTAAAGATGTGCATGTTAGTTTAACTGGTCATTCTAAGTTGCCCATAGGTGTGAATGTATGCATAAATGGTTGTCTGCCGCTCCGTGTTACAGGGGATTTATACTTCTATGTTAAATCGATGCTGTAGGTGCGTCGTAACTCCATAGCCCACGCCGGAACACATGCATCTGACGTGCACCTCCCTGGAAATGTAACAGCACGTCACCATCAGCGCAGCCTGCACAGGTATAAATGCTGGCAGCTGTGTCAGCCACTTAGGCTCTACACAGATTCACCGCAGAAGTATAAATTAAACATTAGCCCTGTGATGGACCTCTCGCACTGTGGCAGCGCCAACCTCCCCCCATGACCCTGAATTGGACAAGCAGTTGGGAAAATGGATAGATTGATATATGTGTATATATATTATTATATTATGAAAGACTAGTGTTTATCATCACTACACTTATGACGCCACAATAAGGCGCAACAAGGCCATACGAACCCAAAGCAATGAAAAACAGACTTTGGTCCATGCAACAATAAGCTCTAGGTCACATGTCTACCTAATAAAAGGTGGAAAGCTTGGCTGTATTACACATTACTTTCACTGGACCTGAATGGGTAGACCCACAATTGTTTTTTCATGAAAATAAATGCAAGGAGTGCCATCCTAGTACTCAGCAGAGGTCTCCTATGGGAATCCCTCTCCTCGTATATTAGATTTAAAGAGATACATTGGCTTGTCTCTTTTCCCGGGAATACGTATTTGTTGATTTGAAAGGGACTGAACCTGAACCAGAGTCCAGTGATACCATACAATTATGCAAATGCGCACTTAAAAACAAACTGCACGCAAACGATTTGGCGGAAACGCTTCAGGAGAGTGAGAGGTGTGCATGTGTGCTCATGAATGCTGGCATGCAAAAAGCAAATACACTGGACATTGTTCTCAGGCTGCACAGACACACGCAAAAATACACACACTCCAGGGATGATGTCTGGCTAGGTGGATAAAGTAGTGCTATTGTAATTCGATAGATGGCTTTCCCTAAGATAATCTTCCTTAAACAGATGATCATTTTGGGAGTAGATTTGATTGATGTGGGATGGGC
Organism: Cichlasoma orientale; assembly: GCA_034780415.1. Taxonomy (NCBI): domain Eukaryota; kingdom Metazoa; phylum Chordata; class Actinopteri; order Cichliformes; family Cichlidae; genus Cichlasoma; species Cichlasoma orientale. Next base: position 170,984 of record JAVDPK010002566.1, on the reverse strand, counting down.
AGAGAAACAACAAGAAAGCGAGACAGAGAATGTTATTCTGGTCTCTGTTTGTGTGTATATGTGTGCGAGAGAGAGAGAGAGATGGGAAATGAAATGGGTATGCGTGGTGAAGAACATTATTTTATACCAGCTGGACTCTCTTTCTCAGTTTCTCTGGCTTGTTTCATATAATCATTGTTCATCTGACCAATCACACTTTTTTTTTGTTACTTTTTTCCTATAATTTCTTTCATATATATTTGATCGCGTGGGCCTAAATGCACATTCACATTTGACTCGTATCACTTTACAATGACTTGTTTTTAATGCCGCGCTATTAGCACACTTTTGACACTGGTTCTCAGCCAACGTGGTGAGAAAAAATATTGGTTTAATTTTACGGAAGAACAATTATGTCAATGCAGAACTGAAATATAGAGTATATAGTCAAGGTTCGTACATGGCTCATTAGGACTTAAGCCACTTTTGCACATGCAGTACACATGCAGGCATTTTTCTTTCCCACTGCAGGCTTTATAACCAGCTACTGAGCCTAAACCACACTGAGTATTTCCAGTATTTACTGTTGCACCGTTACATGATGATTTTTGGTGTGCAGCGTGATTACATTAGAGGTCTCACAAACATTTTTTTCCTAAAAAATGCCTCGCTGTCGTACTCATAATCTTAGCGACTAACAGAATTTGTTTCATAAATCTTGAGCAGAAGCTGAAGGATGACTTTGCTGCACCAACTTCACACCCCTTTGTCTTCCTCTTCATCAGCATCTCTGGGCTGGAGTCTTCATTTTTATGCAGTCCATCCACCCACCATCCCCTTTTTCCATCCTTCTGCTATTCTGAGTGGCCTTTGCAGAAACGGGGAGATACCGGAGTGAAGAAAAAAAACCAAACCTCTGTACACTCCTTTCTTTTGCCCACTTTCAACTGCGGTGTATTTTGTGCTTTTTTCTCCTGCTCTCGTTCCCTTGCTCTCTCTCTTACTCCCTCTCTGTGCTCTTGTTCCTCTTTCCCAACATAATCCTCCGCTCAAGCCCCTAGGTTGCCGTAGAAACATCAATAACATTCCTGCTTGACAACATCTTAGTGCATTAAAGTGGTCGTAGGGAGACCTGGCGCAACAGAAGCACACACACACACAGTTATAGACACACACACACTGTAACCCATGAGCAGGATTCCTGTGAAAATGGCAAGCAGCATAGAAGGATCAAATAAACCATATCATAGAAGTTACAGGTAGTTACAAGGGTTGGAAGGGCCAAATTTAGTTTACAGGAGTCATCGCTATATCTTGTTTCCTCACTAGTCCGACTGAACTTATACTCCTGCATATGCTGAGGTAATCGGTATCTCTAACTATAAAAAGTGAATTTGTAACTATATTTTAATGAATTCCCTCAATTTCCCCTGATCTTTTATATCAAAACCAAGTGCCGATTAGCAGGTGTCAGTCCTAAACTGCCACAGCAGTGAACTTTCTTTTTTAAAGACACTTCAGTATGCTATAATATGGCTGCTCTGTTATAGAGCAGTATCTTAAGCCCCTGCTTGGTTTGGCAATACTGCTCGGCGTGTCTGAACCCGGACCTCCTTGTGTTAAGGGGTGAAGATCTGGAGGCTGCAACTACTATTAGTACCACTGATTTATCTGAACATTACTCCAATCTTCTGCAATTGCACTTATCTGAACCGCTTTCAGTGAAATAAGGTAAATCGTTTGATTTTGAGACATCATTGGTCTGGATGCTTTTTTTTCCCCCCTTTTCTGAAGAGGATGTGCGTGCGCGAGGAAGAGTGTGTGAGAGTGACAGTATCCACTAGAGTCCACTCTCGGCTTAGAGTAACATCACTTTCTGTTTCTCTCTCTCTCTCTCTCTGTCACTTTTTCCCTGTCTGTCTCTCTTCCTGCCTCCCTCCCTTTCTCTCGCTCAGTCCATCTCAATTAATACTCTCCCACCTCCCTTCGAGGGCCTATTATACATTAGCCCTCTAAATCGAATCTCATGGAAATTGCCAGGGAGACGAACGCTGCTACTTTGACTGACACACCACTGGATTTGTATTCAGCGCCAAGAACAGCCGAGCACCTACACATGTAAAATCACAGACACAGACGCGTGAACACGCTCGAGCGGTTACAGAACATAAAAGCGAGCAGTTTGGACACCCAAACACATACTCCCATACACTTGCTTTTGAATAAGCAAAGATTTGAAGATATGCAGGGCAGGAGCTGAAAGAGCGTGCGTGTGTGTTTGCGTGCGTCTGTGTGTGTTGTGATAACGATGCTCTCTTGTGGTGACAGTGGCTGCAGATTGGACAGACCTGTCATCATCCCAGTCAAATTATTCTGATTGGCTGCTGATTTCCTGATGGAGTCCCTCTGTTTTGTGTTTTGTGTGTTTTGGTGTTTGATTGAGAGCCCGTGTGGTTGCATTCTTGCATATGGGAATTGTGTGTGTGTGTGTGTGTGTGTGTGTGTGTGTGTGTTGTGTGATTTCTTGATGGAAGCCCCGTTTCATCATCTGTTGCGATTCCCACCTGTCTCCACAGTGCTTGTGCTGTGTCTAATCACTTGATGTGATTTGTGTTGGTAAAACAACGCACCTTCCTCTGATGAGGGCCTGCCCCCCAGTGTGTGCATGCATGTGTGTGCGTGTTTGATGCAGGCACCCTTTGGGGCTTACAAGTCAACATTGTCAAGATCCTGCTGTCCGATTGAGAGAAATCTTTTTGTCTGATACACACACTCAGAAAAACACGCACACGCTCTCTGGACCTTGGACAACACCATACAGTTGTCTTATGAAGCAATCAGGACACATCTTTATACCTTCCTATTTTGGTAACTCCTGTTGGTGAGTTCTTCTCTCTGTCTCTCTCAGGTACACACCTTGTGAGTGCCCTAGTCAGACAACCACATAATGGGCTAAAGAGGTACACGAAACAGATGGTTTTCTAGTTAGCTGCCTCACTAATGCTAACAGGACATGTCACACAAGGAGGAGAACGAGAAAGTGGGTGAGAAAGATAAGGAGGGAAAGTGGAAGTTGGGAATGTTATTTATGCAGGGAGAGACAGGAACTGAGATGGAGACGGTGTTGAAAATATGCAGTCACTGGGCACTTGATTAGGTGTGTATTTAGTTGCTCATTAATGCAAATAATCTGCCAACCACATGGCAGCAACTCAGTGGATTTAGGGATGTAGACATAGTCAAAATGACCTGCTGAAATTCAAACCAAGAGTCAGAAGGTGGAAGAGGTGATTTAAGTACCAAACAGAGTATTTCAGAAGCTGCTGAACGACTGGGATTTTCCCATGCAAGTATGCAGAAGAGCATCTCTGAATGCACAACACATCGAACTTAAAAGCAGGTGGGCTACAGCAGCAGAAGACCACACCGGATGCCACTACTGTCAGCTAAGAAAGCTATGAGCCTACAAGTCACACAGGCTCACCAAAATTGGACAATAGTAGTTTGGAAAAATGCTACCTGATCTGTTCAGTCTTCATTTCAGGGTCAGAATTTGGTGTGAACAGCATGAAAGCATGGATCCGTTGTGCCTTATATCGATGGTTCAGGCTGGTGGTGGTGTTGGTGGTGGTGTAATGGAGAAATTGAGCATCGTTTAAACACCACAACCTACTTGAGTATTGTTGCTGACCGTGTCCATCCCTTTATGACTGTAGTGTACCCATCGTCTGATGGCTACTTCCACCAGTATAGCACGCCATGCCACAAAGCTCAGATCATCTCAAACTGGTTTCTTGAACATGACAATGAGTTCACTGTACTCAAATGGCCTTCACAGTCACCACATCTCAGTCCAATAGAGTACCTTTGAGATGCGATGGGACAGGAGAGATGATGGATGCGCAGCAACAATATGACGCCATCATGTAAATATGGATTAAAATCACTCAGGAATGTTTCCAACACCTTGTTGAATGTATGCCATGAAGAATTAAGGCAGTTCTGAAGGCAAAAGGGGTCCAACCCAGCAAGGTGTACCTAACAAAGTGGCTGCTAAGTGTATTTTTGAAAGAAGAGTGGTGACAGAACTGTTACTGAGGGAAAAAAATATAATTAATGAACATGGACTGGATGTTTAAAGTAACGAAACCACCACCACCCATAAACTGTAAGGGGTGCTCTAAAGGCGCTCATATTATTTTGAATGGTAATTTCTGTTTGAACCAGCAACAAAGTCCACGTGAGGAGTCATGAGGGGCGGCAGTACCCCAGGTCGCAGGTGCGTCAGCCAGGAGGCATTTTTTAGTTCGGTTTGATTCGTTTTCATTCACTATTTAGTTTCACTTTCTGTTTGGTAGTTATTAAAATTATGGTTTGAATTAAAATACACCCCGTCACAACATTAACCCTGCACTTCAAAATATTACACTTAAGGGTACCCAGCGCATTTAAAAATGACACCTAGAGGTCCGCCCATTTTATTATCGCAGCAATCAGCGCCTCACAGAACCACTATACCAAAATACAGCTCCCGTGTCTCTCTGTGACGCCAGTGGCAGAGATACATGGACAGAATGGCATTATTTGACACACCCTGTGTTTACGATCTTATCAGTTTATAGTACCTGAGTACCGACTAACCACTTCCCTAGCAGAGTATTAGAAATTGGTTGTTATACTAATTCTTTAAGAATTTGTTTAAAAACAGAAGGGCAGCAGGAAAGAGAAGACAGAAAAGACAAAGGTTTAGGAAATGGGGAAAAAAAAAAATTCCACTTTCTTTACACCCCCCAACCTCCCTCTCCAACATCCACATTTCACCCATGAGACTGTGTGTTGCCAATCTGTGCCAGGCTGTGAAACATTAGCGCCATGCAATATTTAAGAGGACTAAGTCAGGCTTTTAGCATCAGATGGGTGTTGACTCTATATGTTTAGAGGCAAGCCTGTAGCAAGAACAATCTGATTAGCTGACATGCTGGAGCTTTCATTGCTCGGTGTTGGTGTGCAGCTGCGTATGTTACTTTTATGTGTGTACATTAATGTGCATGTGCGCCATCATGAAAGAATCTGTCCTTTTTCAACGAATCTAAGAGGGTTGAAAAGTGATACAGAAATATGTTGAGAATGGCAGCCGTGTTTGTCGCAGAAGTTTCTTTATTTTCTGATTTCAGTTCTTCTTTTTCATATTCAGGTGTGACCCTTGCACACATTCAGAAAGAAGTGATGATGTTATAGTGTTTGTGGAAGCGGAAGCTGCGGTTCTTCCGCAGGTTTTGTGTCGATCAGTGACACATGCACTCAGAACCACAAACAAAGAATATTCGTCCCTCCTGCCATATCACAAAACACTGTGCTTCTTCTTTTAACAATAACCTACCAAAACCGGAGAAAAACCTTCCAAAACACCACACTGTACAGCAAAGTGGGTATACAGATAGTAAGAAAAATGGTGCTATGTTGAAGAAAGTTTGAAGATATTTTTTAATGTAACGTTTTATTATAAGATGGCAACAGTTTTGGGTGTAATGTGTTACATTTTTCAGTAATGTAATGAATTACTGTACTAACACAAATGTTCTTCAATTATCCTTTTGATGGGCGGAAATCAAAATCAAAGATGCCGTTTTCTACCTGCACTTGTGTTACAGTCAGCTGATTTCAGTTCGTGTACAGGGAGGAGAAAAACGGTGGAGTCATCCGCAAGTTTTGAGGGGTGGGGATGCGGACATTACTTGTATTTTTATTGCACGAGTGGACGAAAGAGTGCCATGGTAAAATGTAAAGTGAATCCAACATCTGCACAGACAGCACGCTAACAGAAAGATGGCGAAGAACCCAGATTGATGTTAAAATGTGAGTATATGCTGACCCCAGACCAGCAGCCAGAGCCAATAGATGAGCAGTCAGGCTTGTAGCGTTGCAGTCTCCATTTCTACCTGCACTTGTTTGTACAGTAGAATCGCAGAGGCGATCGCTTTGGAGTCTCTATGGTTCTGTTGTCAGCTTTGTGTTCATACTTAAACACTAAAACAAAGATAGGAATCTGTGTCAGTGTGTGGGACTGTAGCTTAAGGTTTGTTCACTGTTAATTCTGTGACAGTGCATTTCAGGCCATGTTATGGAGGAATGTGAAAGTAATATTAACGACTAGTTTAACAAATTACTTTCTCCAGGGAATGATTAAGTAACGTAATGAGTAACAACCCCAACACTGGATGGCAACGACTAGGCTAGTATTTGTTTACTTTATTTGGAGAAAATTAAAAAAAATTGCTAATACACCAACTGAATGTCTTTGGATGTTTAGTCTGACAAAACAGAATCATCACATTAGACTTTTAGTAATTGTTATTTAACTTACCAAACATTTTAATTGGAAAATAATAATGAGCTCAATTAATAAAGTCAATTAAATATTTAAAAGACCTTAATTTGCCCCTTCATATTTACACTTTTAAGTAACGTGTGTAATTTAAAAACTAAACTCACTGTAACTTTTCACCAGCCACCCAAACTGGCTGATAGTCGATTTGATAAGTTATTGACAGCTGACTGGTTTGGTTTTCTTCTCAGCCTACATAATATGCTCCATACTATACACAAAGAAAACAAACAAACAAAAAAACCAGGAATGTCGGAAGACACTATCTTACAAACATGTGAACTTAAAAAAAATGCATTATTTTGTACATGTGATATACAATATAATGCTAATTTAACAAGTTGATAATAGTTTTCTTAAGGTGCTTTATATTGTGAGGTAAAGACCCAGCAAACACTTGGTGACAGAGGGGAGAATGAACTTCTTTTTAACAGGAAAAGACCTCGTACAGAAACAGGCTCAGGGAGGGGCAGCTATATGACCTGACCTGTTGTGAGGTGTTAGGAAAGAGAAGAGCGAAAATAGGAGAGATGGTTATACGCTTTGCATTTTTTTGTTGGTCAAATGCTAGCAGCAAACATAGTCTGGAGCCAACCTGATTGATGCATCCCAAGACACAAAGCATTATGTTCCCTGCTCTTTGGGTAATTTTGGAAAAAGGGGATTTTTGCTAGTTGAATTGAACCTCAGTTTCTTCTGCTGATTCTTCTGCTATTTTATTTTTTCCTCTTTCTTCTCTAGGGCCTTACCCTCTTGTCTTCCAGCCCCTCCCGCTCCCCTCCTGTCTAGGGTAAAATACAGTTCACCTATGTTTGTTTGCCTGGCACTTTATATCTGTAGGAGCAGCCGGACCCCTCTAAATAATGTAAATATTTATTTATTTATTTACACAATTTATCACCTATTCACACATTTACTTGCATATATTCTCATCCCAGCATTCTGAATTTACTGCTCTGGTAACTTGTTATACCGACCCACACCATCTACCCTCATGTTAATCCACCATCTGACTCTTCTCACCGCCTCTCTTTCTGTTTCTCATCCTTCTCTGGCAAACAGCCGCTCCTGAATAATTGCAGTGAAGAAGAAATTTTCAATGCATACAAGATGGGCTCTGCAGCATCTCTCTCTCTGTCCCTCTGAAAATCTATCCCTTCTCCTTAATCCTACCTTGTCTAACTGAAGAGCCTGGTTTTTTACACATACACACACTATAAAAAACAAAACAAAACAAAATCTGTATTTAACAGAATTTTTCCTATAAATTTTACAGCATTTTCCTGCTGTTTTTAAATACATGAAATATAAATAAGATTACAAAATAGACTGAATTAACATAATGTAAAAATAATGTAGAAAAATTGTAACTGACTAAATATTTTTAAATAATTAAAAAAAAAGAAAATTATGGATTACAGTCTCAAATTTAACAATTTATCAAATAAGCAATGTTTACTTAATAGATAAAACTGTTAATTTCTAGTTTAATCTGTAAGTAGGTAGCCTCATAGCATAATTGCCTATGTCATATTTTGGCTAAATTGAGATATCTGCCTAAATGAATCTACAGTGTTAACAAAGTTAGGCAGATATCACAATTTGGCCAAAATATGGCTTTGGCAATTATGCTATGAGGCTAACAATATCTAAAATTAGATACAGTGAGTGAAAAAAGAAAGAAAAAGAAAACAGTACAGAATCTGTAATTTTACATAGATTTGTTTTCAGCACTTATTTTTTTTTTAAATAAGTGTATTAAAGCATTGAAAACAGCTATAACTACTGTAATTTCACAGATGTATATTTTATAGTTGGTAAAATTGGTAAAATTACAGAAAAGATTATTATTAGAAAAGTCATTATTGCATGTTCTTTGTAGAACATGCAATAATAGAATTGTATATTCTATAAACAAATATTCTTCACAAATTGAATGAGTTTCAAAAATACATGTTAAATGCCTGTAAATTTACAGGCTTGTATCATCAAAAATACAATTATCATTTAATATCATTTTACAGATACTTTTCTAATAAAGTGATGTAACGCTAAAAATATATATATATATTTTTTTATAATTTGTAGTTCTTATCAGTAAGAACTATCAGGAACATTCTGCTACCAGTTGGGTTTTAAAGGAAAAACAAGGGTGTTGGGTGGGTACTCTGGTGTGCCATATCAACAAAGATGCAGGAAGGAAACCATCTTTACATTTGGAAGCGAACGTGAAGACTTTTCAAATAGCCAGCAACAAGGGAAAAAAATTCAGTGTAGGAAAATGTTCATCTATAGTTTGAGTCAACTGAAGAATGACAAATAGGTCTTACAAGAGCAACCAGTGTAAATGTTTACTTTCAGATAAGCACTGTAGATGTGGGAACATTCTAAAATTGTTGTTGTAAAAACAGCAATAGCTAATTTTGAGGAAGGAAAAAGGACCCTTCACAAGCAGAGAACTGGGCACAATGGTCCAAGTTACATCTGCAAGGCAGGTACATCAAACTCAAGCTAAATAGCATTAGCTTGATAACGTACCAAACTGACTTTACTCGAGTTTGACGCTAACTTTCTATGACCAGTCATACTGTATACAGTTAACAGAACCATTAGCTATTAAACTCTTTGTCTGATGATATTGAGAGGAGAGTGCAGTTGCTAGCAAAACTAATGAGGTGATGTTAGCGGTTTAATATTTTTAGCTACCTGCACACAATTGTTAATGTTCAGTACACATCAGGCCCGGTTCTAGCCCACTGTAGTTGGGTGGGCAGACTGAAAATGTAGGTGGGCAAATATAAACGTAGACACA
>JAVDPK010002566.1:149604-161579 GCA_034780415.1 Cichlasoma orientale | reverse complement strand
TTTTGATTGGGTGGGCAAGAATCAAATTTGGGTGGGCTGAGCCCACCCTTGTCCTATGCTACCGCCGGCCCCGGTACACATGCTTCTTTGGATTTAGGTGCATTTATCTATTCAGATGTTGATCAATAAAATACATAATCAATACATAGTAAATATGATACATATATCATATTATCACACATACAGATACACATATGGTTTATATCTCATAGTGTCAGAGGCCAAATAGTTTTAAATAATTGAAAATTAATATGAATTGATGAAGTAAAGTAGCAGTAGATTTTTTTAAAAATTTTAAAATAGTTTCAAAAGTAAATCTTGCAAATCAAAATGTACTAATGCTGTGTTTCAGCAAAAAGTAGAGCTAGTATTTTAATAACTTTTTCAAGATTAATTTCCCTTAAATAAACATGATTTTATGTGAAATATCTGAAAAATCAATCTAGTTGTACTCGATACACTGTAATTAACAGTATGTTGTAATTGCAATGGCATTTTACATGTAAAAACCCATGTTACAGTTAATATAATCAAAAATTACCAGTAGATTGTTATAATTATAAACTCATTTACTAGTTTTACAATAGTATCTTGACTTTTTTATGGAATATAATTTTATTACAACATATATGGATTAGTTTTATACATAAAACTACAAAATAAGTATTTTCTGTAATTTTAAGCCTGATTATCATATTAATGTATTTGACTGTAGTATTAGGTAACTTAGTTGTTTTTTTTTACACATGCAAATACCTTTTATTTAACATAATACATCTCCAAAAATGTACATGATCTCATGTAAATTAAAGTTGCTAAACTATATTTTAATTATGTAAAATTTCATGCAGTAGTAGATTTCCATTACTCTACTTTAAAAACACTTTTTTTTTTTTTTTTACAGTGCACACACATGCACACACACATGATCTGAATGACATCTCCCTCTCCTTTAGCAGGACGAAATGCATAGGGAGAGAAATTTATCTCTCAGTGGCACCATGTTACTCGATACACACTCTCAAACAACAATTGTTTGGTAGCACCTACTCATTTATACGCTTACGTTACCACATCCACACATACGCATACGCACAGCCATTCACATACATTCACAGGTCAATTGCTGTTTGTAACATTACCTTAATGAGAAGTGGTTTTTGGTATAACAAAACACTTTAGTTGTTGATCATCCACTTTCCCCATACATCTGCTCAATAGAGCAGTGTGTATCTATTTGTGTCAGTGTGTAGGTGTGTAAATGCAAGATCATACATTATGTTGAGTGTTTTAACACTGTCATGATTAGTGCAGTCCTGTGTTGTCAAGTGGGAGGAATGGCTTCCATGTCTAAACAAGCACAAACATAATAATGTTTACACACACACAAATGCACCAGCGCACACACAACACAACAATGCATCCCACAGAGAGATTTTTGAGAGGTAGAGTGTTATGCTCACTTGACAAATAATACAGACAAACCTTAACACCAGTATGTGGTTGTGCACGAGTGTGTGTGTTTGCAGCCAGCTCAGTTTTATGAGGATGACGTTAACGCACACACACACACACACACACACACACACTGAAATGCAGGCACCTCACTTTCATGTGTGTTAATCCCCCCTCCCTCCAGCTGTGCAATCATAATTTTAAAGGTGTTGTCTGTATAATTTCTGTGGATTATGTGATTAGGAAGCTATTGTGGCAGATTAATGTGTGAATGAGGTTAACCCGTGATGAAATGGCTTTTGTCAGCCGGTGCCCTCTGCAGCCTATTGCAATGCTCTGTCCTTGTCCTTTTGTCTGTCTTTGTGTGTGTGCATGTGTGTGTGTGTGTGTGTGTGTGTGTGTGTGTTTAAGAGAGACAGGTGGAAGCCAAAAGCCTACTAATCTTTAAGCCACCATATTAATTTATGATCATATGTCTTGATTTATTTTGTTAATGTAATAGATGTTAGTCTGTTAACCCTCACTTCACTTAAAGGGACAGTTCATCCCAAAATCAAATGTACATTTTTTTCCCAACATGTAGTTTTACTGTATTTTTTTTGGTGGGAGCCGCCCAGTTTTGGAGATTAAGGCTGCTGAGATTGAGATGACAGCCTTTAGTCATATAAAATGGAGCTAAATAGTTCTTGCTTTGTGGTGCTCAGATCCCCAAAGACATACATGTGAAGAACTCAACTGCAGCTTTTGAAAATCTTAACCCGGGATAACCGATTTATGTTTGCAAACATGTTGCAAACAATGCAAACATTACAGCTAAGCGTAGCTTCTTTTTAGTGTGCAGATATAGACAGTCAGAAGAAAACAGATTCCTACAAAAACAAAAAACTGCTTAACCTGGTTCCTTTATATTCAGGCAAGCGCAAAAATTCCGAGAAAAGCGGATATTGCTAAAACTGGGCAACTCAGACCAAAACAATTTAGTTAAATAGCACTACAAGCAAGATGAAAAATAGATAAATTTGATTTTGGAGTAAGCTGACCTTTTAAACCCTTACATCTTCTCATCACATTTCCTATATCCTACCCCCCCCCCCCCCATTTAGACTATGGAGAGAGACTGCATGGCATAGACACAGCTCAGAGCATGAGCTGTTGCTGGATCTAGATGGAGCTCTGAAGAAAGGAGTAGGCATGGCTGTGGCACAGCCTGGAGTCAACTGTCACAAATAGAACATTTAATAGTGTCTCTCTTTCCCTCCGTCTCTCTGGAGCTGGTCTGCTGTCGGTTCAGGTCATTCCAGATAGGACTCTATCTTAGGATGATCTCACTGACAGCACCCACTTTAGACTAATCACTCCATTTAGACTGGAGTGGCCCTGAGGTGGGAGGGAGAGAGAGAGTGAGAGAGAGGAAAAGAGAAATGAAAAGAGAGAGATGACAGAGATGAACAGTTACTACCCCGCAGGAGGAGAGAAAATGAGGGGAAGATCTGAGCGAGGGCTGAGAGAGTGAAACGCCAGACATAATGAAAGAAAAGGAGAGATGGCAAGCAAGTTTATTTTAGGGTCTGTCTATGAAGCATAATAATTGTTAATTGAAATAAGGAGTGTTTTGCTAACCTTAGGGTATTTGTGAAAATATATATGTCTGAGTCTGTTTATGCAGGACTGGATATTTCTTTGAGCTTTTGCAGTAAACAGGACAAAGAGACTTTTTTTTTTTTAAAAAGTTGAACAGTTACCTAAACTGCTCTCATCATTTCTTTATGTTTTGTGCCATTACCGATATCTGTATTGTTGTCCATAATAGCAATTTAGATGTGAATAGATGTGGATTTGTGCTCATTGATGGGTATTTCCTTGGTTGGAAGAAGAAACATTGCAATAAGAAACGTGTAAGTGTCATACAGGTACAGGTTTTTAGACATTGATTTAGTCTTAAATATATTTTCAGTCTCTCAGTTCGGACATTAAGTTGGCAGCAATAGATTTAGCACATTATTAACTCGATGAGCATGTTGTGGTTTATGGCCAGCAGATTTCTTTATGGTGACAAAGTAATGAAACGAAAATGCAATTCTGATCAAACAAGCCTGTGTTTCAGTACACAGATTACCATTACACTACAATTCAACACGACTTCCGTGGTGATTAAGATGATCACATCCTTCTTACTGATTTGTCCTCGCACAGGTTCAGCTTTTACAAAGCTGCCTTTTTTCTTTGTCCTTTCAGTCACAGTGGGCTCTGAAACTAGTGCCAACTACCCAACCTTCATGCTGTTTATTCCAGCAAACCACAGTGGTGTAACAATAACACACACTGCTCTCTATCGGCCCTCCATTGGAGTATTAATTCCAGGAATGCAGTAAAGCAAAGTTTTTCTGAGCATGCTACCTTACAGCTGTTAAGTTACACTTTTCAAAAGATAAAACAACAATGCAGAGAGACTGATTTTTAATTCCCTTGTCTCTGACTGACAGCACCAGTTTGCATTGTTTCCCTTTTAAGAAATGGCTTCAAAATACTTGCACATCCACCGTCTATTTAAAGTACTCGGCAGTCCCTGATGGAACTGTCTGTTTACTGAAGCCCAGGGTGCATGTATGCGCATGTATGCGGTCTTTTTACTGTATGCCAGCTAATAATGTACAATAGCTCTCTCTCTCTCCCATGTGTGCCTCCTGTCCCCTCTCTGTGTGGTCAGATAACCTCAACCTGTCACTCCTCATCGTCCACCTCTCCTCTCCCATTCTTCCGTCTCTCTTTCCATCCGTTCATCCCTGGGTGTCCCTATTCACTCAGAGCGATAGAGTTAGTCCGACTCACCGTTGCCTTTCAGTGTGGGTGAACACACACACACGCATACATACACGCAGGAACACATACACACAGACTTTGTGTTCACCACCCATTTACCTGACTCAATGGCTCTATTCTCTGGCTCCAAATTGACCATTGGCAGGACAGATGGACGGATGACCCATGGTGGTCCCGCTCTCTACGTTTTCTCTCTCTCACATACACGCATACAGTCACAGACACACACAATAGAGGTATGTCCAAAGGGCTTTGAGAACACAAATATGTGTTCTGAATACATTTTTTATTTTTTTTTTGGGAGTTTTTATAACTCTACCCCAATTTCCTTCTCTCTCACTCACGCATGAGTGAGCAGGGTTTTGTGAATTAGCGTTGAGAAGCTGTTTAAATTAAACCAACATTGTACATTTCATTAAAAATCTAAATGTGCAGGTTCAATAGTCAAGTTTTTTTTTAAACTACAGTACTGTGCAAAAACCTTGAGCCACACCTTTCTGTATATTTTGCTTGAATGGGAAAATGGGAAATGGGCAGAGCTAGTCACTGAAACAAGTGCAAAAGTTATCAAGCTTAACATGATGAACACCCGCCTAATATTTTGTTGGTCCCCATTTTGCTATCAAAACAGCCCTGACCCGTCAAGGCATGTACTCCACTAGACCCCTGAAGGTGTGCTGTGGCATCTGGCACCAAGATGTTAGCAACAGATCCTTTAAGTCCTGTCGTTTGCGAGCTTGGGCCTCCAACGATCGGACTTGTTTGTCCAGTACATCCAAGAGATGCTCGATTGGATTGAGATCTGGGAATTTGAGGACAAAATGTTCCTTTGCTCCCTAATATACCCCACCCACTAACAGGTGCCACAGTGAAGAGATAATCAGTGTTATCCACTTCACCAGTCAGTGGTCATAATGTTATGCTTGATTGGTGTATATGGCAATGCAGTACAAATACAAGGTTTGTACAGTTCAAACAAGTTTGAAAGTCTATATATGTGGCAATGCCACCATATGACCATATGTTGACCTCTACGAAGAATTTAATTGTTTGATTGTTCGAAATCAGCTGTTTTTATATCAAAAACAGTGTATAAGAGCATTCAAATATAGCAGAAATCTAGCTGTGGCTAATAATTAATCCGACAGTTATTTTCTCAATTAACTGTTTGGTCTGAAAGCACAAAATAAATAAATACATTTAAAAATCCTTCACAGTTTTCTAAAACCCAACAATTTACCCCGCATTTCAAATTGTCCACAAGTCCAACCCCCCCAAAAAATGTTCCATTTGAAATGAGAAAGGCAGAAAATGCTCGGATTTGACACGTTTGAAAGGAAATGAACTGAAATAATCAACAGATTATGAAAATAGTTGCCGATTTTCCTGTTGATTGACCAATTTGTTAGTTAATTTGCTGTTTGATTCTAAAAGAGATTTAAAAAAAAAAAAAAAGATCTAGAAAACATGCACAGGTTACTGATATCATGTGTGAGCACAGTGCAGAATACTTTGCATGATGTTTACAATGCATTTAGATTTATGGAGCGAAAAATGTACAGCATCTCTGATATACCTATGAAAGGGCCGGCCTCGACATGGCACACGTTTGCTGAGCTTTTGTATCATACATAACCGTGGCTTTGTCAACAGTCTGCGGGGCAGATCTCTTCCATCTCAGGTTAATCCCACAGAGAGAGAGGGATCCCAAACCTGAATATTACCGCAGCTCAAATCTCCTCACAGTCAGACGCCACTACTCACATCTCACACCTTCACACAGAGGGGTTTGCATGTCAAGATAAGTGGAAAAGGTAAAGGGAGACAAACACACTTCTGTGCAGTACACTGAATGGCAAATGCACACACGCAGGCAAAGTACATATTCGTATAAAAACATACACACGCACAGAGATAGACCCATACGGAGGAAAGCCACACGTACAGTATGAATACACACAGATGCATGCTCACGCACTCATACACAGACACACACTGGCAGTGAAGCTCATCTGTGTGCTATCTGCTCTCTTCTCTCTGCAGTAGGCAGATAAGTGCCATAGTCAAACCAGCGAGGGAGAAACACTGTACTAGATAGGCCCTGTAGCTGCACTCGGTACGCCCTGCGGAGGCTCTGTGCATGATTGTGTTTGGAGGAACTAAGGTAGAAATGTGCTTTAAATATACAGAAATCATTCCTCAAGAATATCAAAATTTTATGGCAACTTCTAATAAAAGTTAACATTAAAACATAAAAATACTTGTTAGGGTTGAGTTAATGAAATTTTGGAGGCTTCTTTATTTGCAGTGAGAAACAATGTTGGATATCATCTAACTAAATAAAATGTGATACCTACTGGAGCAGCAAATCAAATGTTGCAAGGATGATATGACTTTCCCCATATGCAAACATAAGGACTTCTGCCACAGAGGCAGTAACACTATTGAAACCCTGTGTCTTCTCATTAGGGAAAAATAATTCAGCCTTTTTAGAAAGTTTCTCCTGGCCATGTGAGGAAAGGTTGGTGTCATTGCTACTTTTTAAGGTGGGATTGGGGGGTTGCCTTCTAATGTTTGGTTAATTTAAACCAAATTATCTTTTCATAAACCTCATTAAATACGTTTGATACTCAAACCTAATCAAACAGTGATAAACAAAGAAAAACAAAGAAAGAAACAAATAGTAAAAAAAAAAAACTAGACAACAAATGACATCTAAAATTATTCTTTCCACATGGAATTCATATTTAGAAGACTTGTCTTCTAAATTCACGTTTATTCAGTTTTCGCACTGCCTTTCTAGAGGCGTAGAAAATTTGCAAATACTCTGATCTGTCGTTTCAAGAGTTGTTGGCAAGATGAATGATAAGACCTGGAGTCACCTTTTCTCTCCTCCTTTCAGAATATTTTCACTTCAGAAACTGCTTCTTTTGACACTACATTTCTTTGTCTAATCTGTTTTGCTTTTCTTTATGGATCCATCTCCCCCATTTCCTATTTTCCGTGGCTATTCATATCTCCCCTCATTATTTGTATAATCATGTGTTTACTGTCTGCACAAGGATTAAAAGGATGACCCCGGACTGCTAACAACCGATAATGAGAATGAACTCTATAATAGCCAGATAACTGGTTTGCCGTTTTATGGTCTCATTTTTGGTTGGCTCCTCTTTAGCCTGTGATCTATGAGTCAACACAGTTGCATGAACAGAATTTTGTTGGAATAAACACCATCAGACCGAGACTGTTGGAATGACCTGAAACAATACTGCATTTTTTTTTTTTTTTTTTTAGCATTTCCTAAACAGCTGCAACATCTTTGAACCTCTTTTGACTTCTTTGCCAAGATTCCTGCCTGCCTTTGTGTGCTTACTTGAGCTGGTGTAGTATTGTACAGTAGAGCACTGGTCTGAAGAGCTCCATTGATCTGTACACTGACCAATAGACCCATAGACTGCTGCAAAGTCCTATGGGTAATATAAAAAGTGGCTGCAGTTTATCTCCTAGCAACATACAGTAACATCATCCCGAGGTCTTTCTTCCTCTGTGTTAGGCTCTTTTTTTCCTTTCTCCTCTTTTTTTTTTTTTTTATTTTGATCTGCCTTCTCAGACCCAACAAACACTTGAGTAGACTCCTTTTCACTGCCACTACTCCCTGTGTATATGTGTGTGTGTGTGTGTGTGTATGTGTGTGTCCCTTAGGGGTCCTTGTGCATGTCCATCTCTGTGCTTTCTACCATGCAGGATAAAAGCCTTTCAGCTGTGACTGCTGCCAAATCAGCCCCTGCCACACCATTGCAACTCCACTCCAGCACCAGTTAACTATCACACTGCTGTCATTAGAAACAGAGTATGTGTGTGTGTGTGTGTGTGTGTGTGTGAGGGACTCAGAGAGAGAAAGAGATACAGAAGATGAGAGAGAAAAGGAATAGCAGGCTCAACAATCTAGGTCACAGGATTCAGACGACTGAGCACCAGTGATATGTTTCTGATCAGGTCCACTACAGTGGACTGTCTCAGCACTAGCTAAGAAGACACTGACACAGTGGACAGACTCTTTTGCGGTATTGTATGTTTTCTTATTTCCAGGAAATTCAGGAAAAGAGCAAGTGTGAGCCACATCCAAGTGGAAAAAAAAATCAGGTGCTTGACCAAAGAGAGAACCACATTTTTAAGATTCATTTTTGGCAGTTAGCCTGAAGAGAGTTCACAGGAAAGCAGGGGTGTGGGGGAACGACATACAGGAAATGGACTGGAGTGGACTCAGACATAGGTCCTGCAGTAGCCTTTGGCATATGGGTTCCCTGCTAAACCACGTAAACCTAGGACCACCATTCTTACCAAAAAAGCAGCAATGCATTAGTGCTTCTACAAAAAAACCCAAAGCAAAACTAAACAAAAAAGAATGTTCTTTTCTCTTTGACGTATACCAGAAGAACATCTAGTGGATCACAGTGTTACCTTTGTGAGTCTCACCAATAGATGCCAGTAAATTGCAGATTGCAGTCAACTGAATTTTGTTTTCTTACTCCTCCCAATTCAGGTGCATAATCCTAGCTTGTTTATCAGAGGGAAAAATGTGACTATTATGACAGTCCAGCCTAACGTTAGCTGGTATAATGTTAGCTTATAACCAGCTTTTGTTGTTTATGTGTGAACACTTCTAGGAGTTCTCACAGTTTACAGAGAATCTAACTCTTGGCAAAAATTATGAATGCTTCGAGGATGTTCTTAACCAAACATTCTGGCTTCATGAAAATTACCTCAAACAAATGATTATTTTCTAGATGAAGTAGGGGGGAAAAATTATGGATTCACTCAGCGTTGAGGAAGAAACTATAGAATCAGCTTGTAATTTGCATTTCTAAAGCAAATATCTGCACAAATCTAAACATGCAGAATTATCTGCAGTTAAGAGTGTGCAGACCTTAACAAGCTGTTGCACCTGGCTGATTGAAAAGAGGCATGGCCCCAACAAAAGAGCTGCCAGTTGGAACAATGGAAACAACAATGGAAAGGATTATACAACTCCTTAAAGAAGAAAATCCGACATGGAGTGTGGCAAAAGATGTTGGTTGCACCCAGTCAGCTGTGTCTAAAATTTGAAGCAAGAATAAACAGACTGGGATGGATATAAAAGAAGAACATAGAGATATATTACAGAAGCCATTAGAGCATCAGGAGAGATGCTCAAAGCATTATGCCTTGAAAATAGTAGATTCACAACTAAATAAATGGAAAAACAACTGGACAGAAACAGGAGTCAGTGTTTGTGATGGAACTGCAAGAAATCAGCTGAATTAAATGGGATTTACAGACAGAAAAGCCAAACAAAAACAAGTATTAACATCTAATCAAAAGAAGGCAAAGTTACAGTGGGCTACGAAAAACAATCGTGCACTGTGGCTCACTGAATCAAAGTTCTGTTCACAGATGAATTATGAATCTGCATTGGTCAATGGGACGATGACCTCTGTCTGGTGCTTTTCCGATGATACATATAAAGATGACTGCTGGAAAAAATCACTTATGGTGTTGAATGTCCGGTAAAGGACCAGGGGAGATTGCAAACATTAACACAGCAGGGAGTGCCCAGGTGTACGCTCAAAGTTTGGACAGAAAGTACGTTTGATGATGATTAAGTAACTTGTCCAGATCACAATACATCACAGAGCAAAAAGGGTTAAAGTAATTAAGGCTTATCAGCTCAATGATATAAAATTTATGATAAAAAATGGAAAAAATAAACCTGGTCCATGAGTCCTGCAAAGCTGATATGTCAACCACTATCTGAGAAAGCTGGGACATGAATAATATTCATGCAGAGTATTGTTTTTCATTGGTGAAATCCATATCTTATAGAATTCAGGGTATCATAAAAGCAGTGCAGAGATTTAAAATATAATCAGCTCCTTGGAAAAGTAACTATAAATAGAGGTTTAAAAAATAAATCTGTGCTGACTATAATTGTATATTATTTGTGATTTTATTTATTGCATGTAAATCATTACCAACCCAACCCTGTTCTCATTTACTTTAGAAGGTTAAAAGAACACTTCCTCATCTTATGTTCAAGGGGTTTAAGTTACAGCCTCTCAAAGCAGCTGAAAGATTAATTGGGCACTGCTGTTCTCTAACTGCTACGGTAGCAACTTAAGGTTAAACCAAAACAAGAAACTTAGTAGGGTTAATAGGTTACTTCCACTCTTGAACTCTCCCACTAACCAGCTCATAATCCAGGTGGCTTGCCTGTTGATTGTGTATCAGAGGCCGTAAGTGGCTTTACTCAAGAAAGTCCTTTTAACAGATCAGACAGTTCCACTATATATCCCACAGGAGCCATTTGTAGGATAAGATGGTCTCACATACTGAGCAGATGGATACTGAGAAACAAATGCAGGCTCTACATTTCAATATTTGCCATTCCATCCATCTCCTTCCACTTATCCTTTTCAGGGTCGCGTGGGGGGCTGGAGCCCATCCCAGCTATCATAGGGCGAAAGGCGGGGTACGCCCTCTAGAGGTCGAAGGGCTAACACAGAGAGACAGACAGCCATTCACACTCATGGGCAATTTAGAATCACCAAGTAATCTAACCCCACTAACTGCATGTCTTTGACCTGTGGGAGGAAACCCACGCAAACTCCACACAGAAAGACCCGGGCCAAGGTGGATTCGAGCCCGGACCTTCTCTCTGTGACGCAGCAGTGCTAACCACCACACCACCGAGCTCGGTCATTTATTGTAGTGGAGGAATGGCGTTGTTAACTATTCCGTTAACGGTTTGTCACTCCTGCACGTCAGCTTGGAGGAACCGTATCCCATTCTGTGCAACAAAGCTTCATCTTTGGGATGTTGGTAGCGTTCTCACATGTAGTGCTCGTTTCAGGCCATTCGACATGTCTGCTGGGCTGAGGCTAGAACTTTTACTTAGCCATTCCAAGACATCGATCTGCATTCACTATAATTTTGTTTATTTAACTGTCACACAAGTTCTACTTGACAGTGAAATGTTAAGTCCATCTTTATGTGATACCTATCTGGCTCATGTGGGATATATAGGAAAACTGATCTGTAAAGGGATTTTTTTTTTGTGTGTGTAAAGCCACTTTAAGCCACTGATACACAATCGACAGGCAAGCCACTTGGATTATGACCTGGTTAGGGGGAGAGTTAAAGAGGGGAAGTGCCCTATTAACCCTCGGTAAGAGAGCTGCATTGGAGTTTCCTGCTTTTTGACTGACACAAGCCAGTGAAGGCTTAGCTGCCCCTGTCACTCTAAAAATGAACAAAAGTTTGAAAAGTAAAATAATTATGATAATCACTTTCATTTTTGTTGTATTTATTTATTTCAGTTCCTAATATTTTAAAGCACATTACCTCGGCTAGTGGTAATGCTATTTTTACTGTTTGATGTTTGTGTCTGTCAGCAGGCTTACCCAAAGACTGCTGATCCAATTTTAATAGAACTTGTTAGAGTGATGGCTCATGGAGAAGGGAAGAGCCCCTTAAAGTTTTCGTTTATTTAAAATTTGATGGGTTTTGTCTAGGGCTGTGAATCTTTGGGAATCCCACGATTCGATTCAGAATCGATTCTTGGGGTCACGATTCGATTTTTTTCCAATTCTTTTAAATCCAAACGATTCGATTCAAAAACGATTATTTTCCGATTCAAAAACGATTCTCGATTCAAAATGATT
>JAVDPK010002566.1:134165-149504 GCA_034780415.1 Cichlasoma orientale | reverse complement strand
ATGAGAATCGATTCTGAATCGTTCAATGTTAGAAACGCGATTCGAGCTCGAATCGATTTTTTCCTGCACCCCTAGTTTTGTCTTTGCGTGTTATAGAAGAGTCAGTCTTGGCTGAAGTCTGTATTCTCTCAGTATCCTTCTAGTTTAAGGCAGTTTACAGCTGACCACCAGTTTTCAACAGTCAAAGCAGCTTCCAAAGGGTCTCTGTCATTGAGGCCAAAAGCCTTTTTATTTTCAGTGACTTTTAAACATAGATTACTAGTCCTTTATAATGCAGAGAGTCTTTATCTGATCTACAAGACTTTTATTAACAGGATTCTGATGAAGCCTTTTCTGCAGAGCGAAGGAAGAGTGATTTCTCTTTGGTCTTCTTTTTTTGGGTAGCTTGATAAGAAAGCTTTCCTTCCCTTCAGTTAGTAACAGCTGTATGTATGTATCACTATGTAAAATATTCTGTTTCTGTTTGCACTATACTATGCCATTACTGACACAGCTGCAATAACATACCCTCATGTAAATACCAACGTCTAGAATTTTATGTTTTTACCCTAGATATTTATATTTTTTTTATATTTGTGTGCCGTGAAGTGTGAATTACATGTTTTATTCTTATTTATATATTTTATACCACTTACTATCGGCTGCAGGTACAAAATACATTTCATTGTACTGTGTACAACTATGTATGTGACTTATCTTATCTTACAACAGGCACATTTCTACAGCAACAGATTTCAATCAATCAATCAATCAATCAATCAATTGTATAACACAAAAACAGATAAAAATACAACCAAATCACTTTCCCACAAAGAGACAACTATACCAGTGTCCCCGTAATACAGACTGATACCGTGTGGTGCCAAACCTTATATTCGTTAAGCCCACAAATGATCTCATTCTCAGAAGTAATGAGCCTGCAAATAAATTTATACATAAGATTTCTAAATAAAGCTTCAAATGTACTGACTCCAGCAGTTAGAAACATCTCACTTGCACTGAGCCATCTGTGTCTCTTCAATAATAACGTCATGGCGTCATTAAAAGTTACATGAAGTTTCCGTAAACTCACTTTCCTATAATTCACCCACAGATGGGCCGTATTCAGAGGTGTACAATATGCTCTAAATAAAGAGATCTTCACTCTATCTGTACATGCATTAAATTTACTTAAGAGGATGTTCACTTCTTGGTTTTACAAGTCACTACAGCGCTCTTACAGGTATCTCATATCAGGTTCTACACCATAAGCAGAACATATGTGAAGGAGCTGCTGGAGACCAGCACTAGGACTAAAGACCACAAGATCATCTAGAATAATACTAGAATATTACCAACTATGTAGCCAGTTTTCTCAGTTTTTTTGACAAGCCATCAACATAAAGATTAAAAGTTGTTTTGCATGTGGTGCATTAGTAAGATGCCATCATGATGTCCAGCTGCCTTTATATTGTTGAATAGTATGACGGCCTTCCCAGGTTCTTTTGAACACCGCCTTTCACAGTTGATGTGTCCTTAGGAGGGTTCTGTGGTGTGGGTCTATTTAACAGCTTTAAATAGTTATCTGTGTAGTTGCTGCTCGGCACCTCAGGTCTACTGTACTTATGGGCCAGTGTATTAGTGGTGTCCTACAACCTATTCAACCTCTGCTCTGGCAGCTAATTGTTCAGCCTCGTCTGTCAGACTGTCAGTGTGGTCCTTTTCTAACCAGCACACTTTCAGCTCTCCATTTGCCTTTGGATACTCTGCTTATCCCTTTGCTTTCTCAACAGCCTGTATCAACTTGTCTCTTATTCTGCATCTACTCTGAATCTTTCATCTTTTCTCTGAAGATATATTCATTCCTTGTGGTTCTTTGTCTTTGGTCCTACCACTTCCTGACAGGTCCTTGTTCAAGTCATTTTCTATGCTTTGCCACTGGGCCAAGGTTTTCCGCACACTACGATGACATTGAGTTGCTGGTTGCTGTCTCTATTCAGTTTTTCTTCAATGTTAGCTTCAACCTGGTTCTTAGAAAGGGATGGTCTGATCATTTATTTGGTCCTCTTTTTACTCTTGCACTTTGCTTGTGTTACAGCCACAAGGACACAAGGGTCTTCTTAAGGTTTCAAGTTAGTCTCACACTGTATGGTTATGTTATATTTGTGACATTATTTCAGTCCAGCATAAAAGATCAGTCTGTTGGGTGTCTTCATTGACAGAGTTGGAATAAAATTTGTTTTTATTTATTTTTTAATTATGACCAACACTGTGATTACAAGGGTTTCACGCAGGTTGGTCTGGGGACCAGTTTATGCTTTATCATATAGCGTCCTGTTGTAG
This sequence comes from Cichlasoma orientale, assembly GCA_034780415.1. Classification (NCBI taxonomy): domain Eukaryota; kingdom Metazoa; phylum Chordata; class Actinopteri; order Cichliformes; family Cichlidae; genus Cichlasoma; species Cichlasoma orientale. Next base: position 147,182 of record JAVDPK010002566.1, on the reverse strand, counting down.
ACTAAAAACCACAGGCCAGATCGCGACCAAATAAAAACAAATGTATAACAACAGGCAGGGTAATCTAAGAAAAAACACACATGCACATGTGCGTTTATTATTGTTCTAATAACACACACATGCAGCATACAAATACATGATTTAGTGCATCCCTCTCTGGTGCTCCTGACAGTCGGAATGAAATCATGAGCAGAAAATTGGGACAAATTAGGGGCAATTAAATGACAGTTGGACAGTAATATGTTCATTTTCTGTCTTCTGTAAGTGGTAGGGACAAAAAGAGAAAAGAAGCAGAGAGGAGGAAGTGGAGCCTATTAGTCACATAGCTAGACAAAGCAAATTCCGAGAAAGAAATAAATGTAGGTGTTTGGTGTAAATTCAAACAGAAAAGTGGTTAGTCAGCTTTCACTGTGACAGTCAGCCAGTCAATAAGCCAGGGAGAGAAAGAGAGGCAATTGGAGATGTGCTCCCTTTATCTCCAATCAGCTAGGGCTGGAAGAGCACCATTGACCTCAATCACAAACCTGCGCAGGTTTGTCTTTCTGGCTTTTTTTTTTTTTTTTTATGATGCTTGCTTATTTATCTACGTGCGTAAGCCACAACAGAGTTTTCGTTACGTGCTCCGATTTTTAGAATTTATGCTTTAACTGCCATTTAGTTATTTCTGCTAACGGAGACATTTCAAATATGTTTTCATGTTCCTATTGTTCCCTTTGCCTCTTTAATCCCTGCCTTAACCTCACTTGTCTCTCTAGTTTCCTCTTTTTGGTTTAAAAGTGGATAGCGCCGTAAAGCCCTCAACCGGATTGACAATCCTTTCACAGATTTGGCAACTACTGTTGGGGAGGTCTCCGTCTCCTTAAACAAGAATACTCCCCTGGAGCCTTGAATGAAAGAGAGGGAAAAAAAAAAAAATTGGTGAGAAAATCCTGAGCAGGAATGCAGAGGTTAACAAAGTGGCAAAGAGATGGGGGTGATGAGAGCTGACACATAAATAGAACAACGAGCAAGGGAGAGGAGAGGAGCGCTTTTTGACAGCGGAGGTGAGGGGTCAGATGTAATCAGCACCTCTGTAATTCTTCTCAGCAAGTCAATTCTCTGTTTGTTTGTTTTTAATATTCTCTCTCCTCCCATACTGGGTGTGTATTTGTGTGTGTGTGTGTGTTTGTTGGGAGGTGCAACAGTGGGCGGCTGAGGAATGAGGAGATGAGAGGCCGACTATCAGATGGCACGTGATTGTGCGGTTAGCCTCCCTTCGGCTCACGTTGTTGGTCTTTGATTATTTTCGGGGGCTACTCTAGAATAAGACATTGCATTTTTTATTTTTTATTTTTATTTTAAATCTTTGTGCTTGAGTTTGTAGAGTCGAGGGGTTAAAATTATGCATTTGGAGCAAAAAAATTTAAGCATTTCTTCTTTTTTTATATTCTGCTCCATGTAACCTTTTCTGTCCTATCAATCATTCTTGTTGCCATGGTGAAGAAGGGAATTACATTAACATGGAAATAACACATTAGGTATGCTTGAGTTTGTATGTTTGCCATATGGCATATGTTATGTCTCATTCAGTGTGTCTGGTGTTTGGAGCTGTGAGTTAACCCTGTTCTACTTGGGGTGTGTGTGTGGACAGGTTAGCACTGACCCAGATGAGTGGGTCTGTCTCTCTTTCTTTCTGTCGCGCACAAGTGTAAGCAGCTGTCATTAAAACATAGACATATGACCCTTATGCTCATTCCACATTACACTAACCAGCCATCACAGCTGGCTCGTGTGCTTGTGTGTGCGTGCCCTGTTGTGTGCGTGTTTGCATGTTGTGCAGTCAGAAAGTGTTGTTGAGGAAACAACAGGGTTGATAATTGGACATGTCCGTTGAACACGCGCAAACAAGTGCTGTCCCCTCCCTACCGAGGAGCTATAAACATGTAAATGAGAATGTCGCTCTCCTCCTTTTCCACTTCCTCGTCCGTCCCCTCCATTCCATCACTCATCACAGCGTCCAGGGTCCAATCAGCGTGTGCGGGGGAACAGGACACATTGTCTAGTTGATCCTGGCAGGGATGCTGGCTGCATATGAAAGCAGGGGGCTCTGCATCCTGATTAACATGTATGGCAGGGGATAGTGCTTCTTTTTTTTTTTTTTTTGAACGACAGGAAGATGATAACTTATCTGCTGGGCTTAGAGCAAATAAGAACAATCCTAGACATTTTTGTTTTTAAGTTAAAGAAGGCAGAGAGCACAGGAAAGGTCACAGAAAATGCTTTTGAAATAGTTTTGCAGGAATATGAAGGCTATAGGAATTATGGTCAATCACACTAGTTTTATTTGTGTTCCTGTACAGCACAGAATTTGTAGAGAAGTAGACTGTGTGGAACATAATCAATTTAGATGACATAAATACATAACATTAATGAACAAGCATGGTTTCAGTTAACTTTTTCTGTATTTAACCGCAGCACTTAAAACTTTGCCCCTTGATGCCAGCATTAATTATTAAAGAGACCACCTGGGAACCCACTGGCTAGTCGTTGACCAAGACTTGTTGGTCTGTCCATAAGCTAAGTCATTATAAGATCAGAGCTGATGAATACCAATACTCATTAGTCCACTTCAGCAGGATTGTTCAACTCAACTCTGAGTACAGCTGAACTACAAACAGAAATCAGAAGGCTTATGGTAGCAAAAGTCTTGCTTTGCTTCTTTTAAATCATATTTGCAGTTGCAAATAGGCATCATAGACTGTAAGCATAAGTTTTAGGTTGCATGCAGAGGTTTGACAGAAAAGTGAAGGTTTCCTTTGTCAAGACCAATTCCATGTGTTATAGATCCTCACAGTTTTGTTTTTGGTATGAATTCTGTCAGCTCAAATTCTTGACAATGGGCTGAAAATAGAGTAATAGTCAGTAAGTCCGTCAGTCAGTCACACAGCAAGCTTTTCAGTCAGATTTCTGTCAAATTTCTAAACAGTTTTTCCGTCAGCCTGATAGTTAGTCGAACAGCATTTCAGTCAATCTAGAGTCAGTCATTTATCTTCCTGCTCCCCTATAATAGGCAGTATTAGACTAAGTAGTGTTGACTAGCTGTGCTAGTGGCAGTATTGCATTTACACAGAAAAGCTTCCATCAGTATCCATACAACACCCGCAATTGTGGCGTCTGGGAGGCCACAGGAAAGGTAATTTGAGCAAAAGAAAATGACACCTTCAGAAAAAAAAAAGGAAGATCGAGCAGTGAAAAGCAGAAAGTAAAAAGAAAAGAAGAGAAAAATACATGGTGATTTACGCAAAAGTCCAAATGACAGGGAATTGGCCACAGACACCTGACTGTGTTATTATATCACCATCAACAACGGTGTGCTCCTCTGCTGGAGGGGAAAGATGGTGAGAGGCTGGAAAGAAAGGAAAATAAAAAAATAAATAAAATAAGTGAAGATCTCCCCAACACAAACAAAACCCCCAAACAAACGTGTTTTCTTTTGACTCGTGCAGCGAGTGCAAGGCTATCAATTCAACCTCCCTGGGGTTTTTTTAAATGGCACCATTGCTCGGCTCTCATTGTTGTCTTATTGTTTGTCAGCGTCCAGGCGGGGCCAGGCAGAGGAGGTGGTATCAAGACGAAGAAGGGACAATTTGATGGATGTTTGTTGATATCTAGACCACTATGGCTCTGATTGCCTAACATTAAACCAGCAATAACAGGCCAATCATCCCACTTACACCTCCACACGCCAAGCTGCCGAATTGGATCAAACTAGCTTTTTCTCTCTGTCGCACTCATCCTTGCTCTCTCTCTTTCTCTCTCTCTCTCAGTCAATTCCTTGCTCTTTTCTCCTCTCTCCTGACATGCTTATTAGCTGATATTGATCCAGGCTGGTCAATTGTCAGCTCCTCTCATCCGCACCGTATTGACGGCATAATCAGTGAGAGAGAGGAATGGATGTAGAGACGGAGGGAGGGAGGTGTAGGATGATGGGCAGATGAAATTTTCTGTCAGTGGGTAAATTATTGGCTGCTGGCTTGTTGATCCACAAAACTACTCATACCTCCCGGACACACACAAACACACTCAATATCGGTCTCATTCAGGGGAGCTAAGTTAATATTTGAGTGCATTTATATAAGAAATGTTTAAAGTAAAGACTGGTGTTCATTAAATGCTCAGAATAATCTGTATTTAATAATATCCTTTGCTCTGGAAATGAAGAGCATCTTCCAGCCAGTTTTTTATTTTTTTTGGGGGGGGCATTGAGCATTAAAGGGGAAATCCCATCTTTCCAAATATGTGTGGTATGTTTGACCTGACATATCCCAGGTTGTAGCCACTTTAGTTAAATTATATGGCTGTTTGGCAGATGCCGGTCGAGCTCAAACAAGCTTGCTCTCCGCAGTGTTCACTGACAGAGTTGCCAGCAACAGTGTGTAACATATAGCAGTTTTCATCATTCTTACTCTTATCAAGTTTGTCCAAACTTGTTAAAGAAGAGTAACAGTGTTTGGGATTCACTTCAAGCACCAAACCGTTGTTTGGGATTTGTAAATGTCTTTGTTCTTGTGGGTGTATGGTGAGCATGGGAGTGGATTATAATTAGAAAATGAAGTCTCATTTGAGAAGTGGAGTGTCACGTCACATATGCCACTTGTGTTGTGACTGTGCCATGGCCCCGCAGAGCCTCCCCTGACTACCCTGCCTCGCTGCCCAGCTTCAGGGCTCCGTCTCTGGGGAGAGAAGCAGCTGGCGTGGCCTCTCTCTCGCTGGAGGGCTGGCGCCCATCTTATATTCTCCCTAATGCTGTGCAACACACACACACATACGGTCACACACAGCTCCTTCTGCACATTAAGGTTTAATCAGGCACTTAGCTGGGCATCTGTTACGGCTCTGTCAGCACGGCGCGTTAAGGACCTGTCGCCGCAGGTTACAAGCCTAACAGATCTGCAGACTGATAGACCCCTGGCCCACTTACTGGTTGACGTCACAGCTTTATCTGCTTGGTTTGAGAAACCTTTATAAACTGCTGAGATGACCTCTAAATCAGTTGAATTTATTTCACTTTTGTTCAGTAACAAGATAAAAAAAATGACATGCAGATGTAAGGGTGCGATTGTTTTGGATAGTACAAAAACAATCGCACAATTTTTGCTCGTGTCTCATCACAGACCTGTGATTATTTCTTATAAACCTTACATTTATTGTTTCCCTAACCCCGATCCACATGTTGTATTAGTCTAGCCTTAAGCAAAGGTTTCCTATAATATAGTTGTCATATATGAATATTTTAGAAACAAATGTTGGCATTGGATACTCAAAAATGTTATTTGTCATAGGGGTAATTTGCAAAATGGTTTAGCAACAACTGTTAATTTGTGTTATTTTGGTTTCTTCCTATTATAAAAGCATACAGAAACTACACAACTCTGCACAGACAGTCACAGAAATTCCTATTTCATTATCATGCTCACAAGGCCAGGCGACAGATAATTTTTTCCTGTTAATGTGATTTCTATATGTGCATCATAGTAAGTTGTTTAAAAAGAGAAGGCTCAGGAAGGCTAAAAGCATCTACGTTAATGAAATCCATATTCAGGATAAGCAGGCCATCAAGGTTGGGTTGCAAACCTTGATTAGTCTTTCTAACTGATCATAAAGGAGAGGTGTAATGTAATGTAATGTGTTGAGAGCAGAGTTTGTGAAATGCACAGAGGAATGTTACATGTGTGTTAATAGTGTGTATATTAGATAAGTATCTAATACCTAATGGTGCGGTGTGCAGGATTATGCAAGGCAGGTGTTGACAAAAACGACAAAAATTTATTTTTCAGATTCCTTTCAGTTCCTTTGTACTTTATTATGGCTTTTTTTTTTTTTTTTGCTAGAAAAAACCTAAGTGGAATTGTCAGGTTTAACACCGGTGCTGAGTGAGTTCTTTTTCCTTTGCCAGTGCCTGTAGGGTCAAATAGAAAACCTTGAAACGGAGTCCGAAATGGATCTGGCTAGCAGAACCTATCCCAAGTCTGGATCAAGGTGGAAGACTGGCTAATTGAGCAGCTATCTCACATTACCATCCACAGAGCCGCATAGTGTGGATGAATAGATGGATACATAAAGTATTGAACTGTGACAGGATGTAATAATAAAATTCATAAATAAAAAAAAGTCTGAGTTGAAAGAATAGCACAGGTCAAAACATGATTAGCCAGACGAGCTGGGTCACCTTGACAGGTTCTTCATTGATCAGAGGAAGCAGCCTGCTCTTTCCCCAGACACCCACCCACCTACATACACACACAAACTCTAACACGCTGTATTGAATGAACTCCCTTATTGAATCTGACATCAGGAAGCTAGCAAGTACCATATGAGTTGTTTTGCATGTGTCCAGCACACGCTCTTGATCCCACAATTTGTCAGAAATGTTTCTGCCCGCTCACACCTGCGGCACAAACACCGTCTTTGCCTTTCTCTCCTCGTGGATCGTGCTGACACACAAATTTCCTATTCCCATCCACAAACACACGCACACACACACCTTCCTGTAGGTTTTGAGGTGACATTGACGTTGACAGTTTGAGCACGGGTTGGGGTTTTTTTTTTTCCCTCTACGACAAGTAAAATTAGCAGTCTGCCAGGAATTCTTTCTTTTCCCTGTTTTTTTTCTGACTGCCTGTCCACTCTCTCTCTCTTTCTCTCTGTAGATGCTCTGTTCAGTGGCCTGCCACATCGTTTCTCTTCCCTGTCACAGTGCACACATACTTGCACACTGTTTCGCTCCTCTGTCAGCCTCTCTGTGCTGCCTGACGACTTAATAGCTCCCAGTGAGTGGATTTGAGCACTCTGCCTGTGTGTGTTTACATGCACCTTTCATGCCTGCAATATTCATATGGTGATGAGAAATATTCGTTTCTGCGGGGGAGGTTGGGTTGCGTATATCCTCGGAGAGGAACGTAATTTTTTTGTTCCTTCTGCTCAGACTCCTGGGCTTAGATTGCAGATATTTTCAGTGTTCTTAACACAACTGTGGGACAAAATCAGGAGTTTTGGTCGACTCACTCACTCTTTGGCCCACTCTTCTTTCTAACTTTGCTTCAGTTCTTCGAGGTTTACGGGCTTTCATTTATGCACAGCTCTCTTAAGGTCCTGCCACAGCATTTCGGCCAGGTTGAAGTCTGGACTTTGACCGGGCCATTGCAACACCTTGATTCTTTTGTTTTTCAGCCATTCTGGTGTTGATTTGTTGGGATGCTTGGGTTCATTGTCCTGTTGCAGGATTTTGTTTAGGCCAAGCTTTAGCAGTTGGACAGATGGCCTCACATTTGACTCTAGGATACTCAATGACTGCAAGGCGCCCAGTCCTGTGGCTGCAAGAGCAGTGCACGGTGACCTAGGGATGAATTTGATGGGATGTACGCTCCTGGAAAGATTGTGTCTTTATGTTAAGACACACCTGAATACTCCAGACCAGCAAACTGCCAAAACTTTAGCTTTTATAGAGGTGGTCTCACTTTCTGATCAGTTGATGAAGTGCATTTGATTAACAACACCTGGCTGCTGATTACCCTCTTAATTCCTATGGAAACTGTAACGGTGTACTTTTCCCCCACATGACTGTAGTGAAGAGGTTGTTGGGGGTATTGGAAACAGGGTAGGGTATTGTGTTTACTAAAAAAGTGTTTATTTAGGTGTATATTATAGTGCTAGGTGATATAGACCAAACATTTCTGATATTTAAAACAGTAACTGTTTACTGTGTAAACTATTTTCACTCATTTAGGATTGGTTCACATCCTTGAATTGGGGCTGTATGAAGATCTGATTCACAGTGTGTTAGATGGCACTCTAACACACTGCTGGCTCTTTTGCTTAGTTGGCTTATGTTTCTGTTTTAATGACTTAGGTTGGCTCTGAACACTGAACAACTTGTCCAGCATTCAAAGTTAGACAGACTATCTGTCAGATGTTAATGTTCTGCATTTTTTCTTATTTTCTTCTCCTCCTTCACCGTTTCCTGCTGCCGAGTGAGCGGCCAGCCTCGGCTGCCACCGGTCCGGGCCTTATCTTGACACCGGAGCAGCAATCACAGGCCGGGAGATTGCGCGCTGTTTATTTTGTGTTAGTGTGTTCGCTACGACTCTAGGGCCAGAATGCAAACACGTGCACGTGCACGCGCACGCTCACACATAGATTCAGTCACAGCATTGCTCACTCAATCACCACACATCCCCTGTTTAAAATGAATGGATGATATCTTGCCTTTCACTATTCACATCTCTGTTTCTCTCTCTCAGCAGTATGACGCTTAATCTCAGTGTTGCTCTTTTTTTGTCTGATACAGGGCAGTCCCAATGCATTTTTATTCACTATCTTATATTGCTTTTTTATTCAAAGCCTCTTTTGTGTCTGTGTGTGTACCTTTGTGTGGATGTATATGGAAAAAGAGTTTGTATATATATATATATGTGTGCTCAGAAAATTTAGACTCCATTTCTGTGTGTGTAGATTTGTGTGTGTCTATGTGCAAACTTTAGGCTGATCTCTACTTAAGTAAAAATCAGCTAAGCAGCACCATCTGTAACAACATCTGTAATCACCAAACCAATGACAGGGCTTGTCTGCTCTGACTGACAGCAGACATTGTCCCTGCCCCTGCTGGTAACTTCTGGCAGAAAATTGGTCTTCTTGGGTGATGATGGGGGTGACTGGTGTGTCGCTGTGTGTGTGTGCATGTGTATGTATGTGTCAATGACAGAGAGAGGGGTGGTAGAAATGATGAGTGGAGCTGATTCCTCCCAATCAAATACTAACCCTCACTGTATGAGTGAATGTTCACGTGTAGACGCACTTTCCACCCGGTCACTCACCTCAAGACTCTGACAGTTTGCTATTGTTGGCCTGCCTCTGTCACACGTGTCACTTATCAGACAGAAGTCAGTCATACCTACCTCGTCACCCACAAGAAAGAAAAGAAACCATTTATAATTTCCATCACTTTATACGCAATCATCAGCAAGCTCATCGGCCAAAAGATGTTTACAGTATCCCATGACCCGAATGGCTGCTCTATTCTTCACAGTTCATGTGAAGCTCAGTTGTAAACTGTATTAAGAGGGGTGGAAACACTGAGAGCTGCCGTGGGCACTGTCACAAAAGTAATAACTCGTTAAAATGCTCCAGTTAAGTTCTTGCTTTCTTTTTTGATTGTGCTGGGAATTTTTTAAATTCCAGGCACAGTGACATGCTGCTTTGCTCGGTTACAGGGAGGAAAATGTGACGGTATTGATCAATCTCCGCCTGCAAAGCTGAATCACACAGACCCCAACGCAGCTCACAGTTTGATCAGTTTAGTTACCTGATGACATAAATTGTCTGCTCATTTGCCATGCAGGTCATATTTAATAAACGTTTAAGGAAGGTGTTGTAACTAATATTTAATAGGGAATGCAGACTTTCTGGAAGGACGGTGTGCCTCAACTATCCTGTAAAACCTGAACGTACACAAAAAGCACTTTTAAAAAAGTAGTAGCTGGCACCCTAAGCTCCAGCCGCTGATATGAATCATTCATTACACCCTTTTGGGGCCAGTTACAGTGCCGTGATCTCTGTATGGTGCCCAGATTTGATGTCAAGACTAGTGATACATATAGTCACACACTTGCAAACAGACACAACGTTAGTCATAGCTGGTCTCAAAGTATTTTTTTCTTGTTGTTGTATCACATTTTTTTTGTCCTTCTTAATTACTCCACTGTGTCTTTTTTGCTCTGTAACTCTCAGGCAGTCTTTCTCTGTCATTTTCTCTGTGTCCCTCATTCTTTTCTGTCCATTCTTCCTGAAAGAAGGAAAAAAAAAATTGCAAATTGTGTGACACTAACCCATCTCCAAAGTTGATTTGGATAATCTGGGCGTCTATGTGTCGGTTTTTGTACTTCAAAAACCAAGAAGAATGAAGTGTCTGTAAAGCGATGAATGATGGAAATATTTGTTTTTCTCTGACAATAGTGGACCAAGTGCTTCTTTGTCGCTTTGCACAATGGACACATTGTGCAGGTAGTGTGAGTAACTTTGTGGTGTGTTTTACTTGTGGTTGTACAGACATTTTTTTTTTTTTATTCTTTTTTATTTCTATGTTCTGTATTGTAACCATGTTCCACTCATTGCGTATGTGCACACCATTGTGATTTTTCAGTTTGACTTCTTGCATTCAGAAACTATTCAGTCACCATCAGTGGCTCCCCATCGCCCCAGTAAAGGCCCTCCCTGCCTGGACATTTGAAAAGAGACATTGGGGAAACGAGGAAATGACCTGTGCTTAGCCACACAACATGCTAGCTGTGCTCAGACAATAAGCATAGCATTAGTAGGACTGTTGAATAGAGCCATCATGGCTTCCTACGCCTGGGGAGCCAGTGATCTGCCTATGGGCTTTATGAAAAATAGGGGTCCTGCAGAGTTGCCGAGGGCCAGAGTAGAGGCCTGTGTGGACTCAGTTAGAAACTCCTCCTAGCTTCACAGGACCGAGTGTTTTTGTGTTACTATCTGATTGGTTTCAGAAATTGTTCTGCAGCAATGACAAATGCAAAATATCCAGAAACAAAGAACTATTTCTAGAAGAAAACAGCAAGGACTCCAAAAACAGATGGTATGGACCCCTCAAAGCCCTTATCTTATAATGGCAATTCCTCAGAGATAATTGGAACAACCAACTTGCATATAACTGTTATGCATTTAAAGGCAAGGGGTGGTCACAGCAAGTATTGATTTGATCTCCCCCCCCCCCCCAATTTCCTGCTTTGTATGGTGTTGATAAATAAAATTAAATGGAGCACTTTTTAAGGAACCTTACTTTACTTTGTTGTCTAAAACGGGAATTTTGTTAATAAAATATTTACATATATGCAAACTGCCAAAAAGTCTGTTGGGGTCTGGTGAAAGTGTGTCTGGCTTTCATGTTACTAATTTAGTCCTTCCTACCAGATGGCTCATCTACCTGCCTGCCTGCATATTTCATGCATTAAGAATAATAACTATGTCATTTTTCACATACTTCTGTTCCTCTACCTCCCTCACTCCCTCAGGTGTTGTGGAAGGTATTATTTTGAAGAGACTTGTGAGAGAGAGGGAGAGAGAGAGGCAACAGAAAAAGCTATAGGAGAAGTCAGAGAGGGCTAAGTGGCCTTTCGTGGCCCCCAGGGTGTGCTCCGTTGGCGTCCGTGGGTGCTCTTTGTCCAGAGCTTTCACTGTGATTAGAGCGTTTGAGTTGACAATTCACTTAAGACCCCCTTTCTTTCTTTGCTCTCCCTTCTACTCTTTCTCTCACACCCACAAGACCCCCTTGCTCCTCCACCCTCCATCCTGTTGCTTTCTCTCACACACTCTCAGGGTATATTACCTGTTCATGTAATGCAGTTAAGCTCAGCTAGAAGCCTTTCCTCGTAATACCACTTAATTCCCCATGTGGCAGCCAAGGTAAATGCAGGAGAGAAAGAAAGCGAGAGAGTGATGACCAGCGATGGTGGTGATGGTGGGGTGAGTCAGGGAATGAACTAGGAAAGCGAGAGAGAGGGGAGATGAGAAGAGAGAGGAGGAGCGGGCAGGAAAGGTACCATCTACCCCATTGCTGCTTGGTGAGCCTTTGCCATCAACCCAGTGTGATAATGGCTCTGATTGCAGAAGACCAGCGTACCTCTACCTGAGAACCTCATGTAAACTATAGGACATTTTGCAAAGGCAAGAAATATGTAAGGCCTGAAGTGGTGGTTGAAGGCTGCGCTTGGATTAGTCCTGCCTCCTGACAGCTAAGCATGAATGTCCAGCCTCCTACTGAGAAAATTCAGTGCAACTTAATGTTAATCTTTAAAAACAGCAGATTTTGGTGGCTTTCAGAATCCTACCCGAGTTTACTGACAGGCAGTGATGTGACATCCTGTCAGCTGAAGATACACAAAGGGAGCTATACATGGCAAGTTCAGAACAAAAAGAGAGCCATTTATTAGCAGGCTGATTCAATATCCATAGAAGTCCAAAGAGAAACACATGAATCCAAAATAAGGCAGAAGAAAAAAACAGGAACACTAGGAGATAATAAACAGGCAGATAGGCTATGAACAAACAGGGATAGTACATAGACAGGGAACACAGTGTGACGCGACAAGGTTCAACTGAATGACAGGGCTATATATACACACTGAGGGCTAGCAAGTGGAAACAGCTGGGTAACAACAGGTGAAGACATAATTAACACCGTTAACGAGATTAACTCGATGCAGGGGAAGACAGGAGGACACTAAAAGCCAAAAGGCGAGCAGGAAGAACAGAGGGCAGAGGGCAGGAAGAACAGAAAGGAAACGCGGAGGCAATAACTAAAATAGTAAACAACTAAGGAGCTCACAAGAACTTAGGATAAAATTCAAAACACGTATATAAACTCAGAACAAAAATCCTGAGGAGACACTCATCCAAAAATAGATTCAGTCAGAGCACAAACAGACAAAATCCTTCTGCAAGACTAAAGATAACAGAAAAACTAGAGACCAAAAAAATTATCAAAAAGATGCAAACTCAAAAACTAAGGTTCAAGGTTACAACTCTAAAAGCAAACAACTAAGCACATAAAGAACCCAAGGAGAAAATACTACCAGAAAACCAAAATCCAAAACTCAGACTGAACCCATACAGAGGACACAGGTGTGGTATAATAAACAAAACCATCAGGAAACCTATAAACACGCCAACATTTTAGGAAAAACAAGGAGAAAAACTCAAATATTAATGGTACTCAAAACAAAAAGCCCTGCCTCCAAGACAATACAATATGACTTGAAAGTCACACTGATTCAATATTCCACATTTAAATGCATTCCTCGGGCCTCTCAGGCTTCCTATATTAACTGCTTATATCCTTAAATGTGGCTCCATGTTTCTTAAGCCTTCAGATCTTTGTAATACATTTTGAACACACACACACACACACACACACACACACACACACACACACACACACACACACACACACACACACACCCACAC
>JAVDPK010002566.1:106571-117820 GCA_034780415.1 Cichlasoma orientale | reverse complement strand
GTGTGTGTGTGTGTGTGTGTGTGTGTGTGTGTGTGTGTGTGTGTGTGTGTGTGTGTGTGTGTGTGTGTGTGCCAGGCCAAGATGTTTTTTTTTTTCTAATGGGGGGAAAGGAATATTTGGACATTTTATCAATAGGCATTATTAAATCCTGCTTGCTTGAGCTAATCTTGGTGGACCGGAGCGAGAGGAAAGAGAGAGAGCTAGAGCGAGAGCGAGCGAGAGGGGTAGACATAGAGAGGGAGAGCGAGAGAGCAGTGATGTCTGCCCCGTGAGGTGAACAGAGACCGCCTGTAAGCTGCTTATTATATCGACTACCACCTTTTCTCTCTCCTCCTCCTCCTCCGTCCCTCCCCTCCCCAGTTTTCTCTCGTTACCTCGCTCATTTTCTATCTCTATATCCCTCGCTCGCTCGCTTTCTGAAACTCGCTCTATATCCCCTCATTCTCTATTTTAAACAACTCCCTCATATGAACACACGCGCGCGCACGCGGATTCATATGTGCACACAAACACACACACAAACAGCACCAAGGCGAACCTTCTTGTTCAAAGCCAGAAGCAAAAAGCTGAAGTTTTATTCAAATGAATGTTTACTTCTTCTACTGCCAAGATGTGTGTATTTGTCACCGGGTATATATGTGTGTGCTGAGAGAGAGAGAGGGGAAATAGTACAGAGCATGCAAGTGTGCGTGTTTTAGTGTGTGTTACATGCACGGCAGAAGGAGAAGGGCTGACAGTAGGTGATAAGCCAGACAGGCCTGCACGCTGTGATTATCACCCACTGGACCCCCTGTCACATACACAGACACACGCGCGCGGACATTCAGGCACACACACTTGCATGCACAGTGCCCAATGTGAGAGTGTGTGGCAAGGATTTAGGATAGACAGACGTACAGACAGACAAACAGACAGAGAAGCCTTGGATCACAGGCAAGGTGGAAACCACAAGAGAAGCAAATGAACAGAGACTGGGAAAAAAAAACAAACAATGCCTCCAATTATCTTTCACTGAACACTCATTGTGTTTTATTTGGGTTTTATATATCAATATTAATGTCTTGTGATGTTCAGTCACAGAGATCAAAGCATTTTGTCGCTGTAGATATAGTAGATATATGTGTGTAAAATGTAACAGGCATTGTAAATAACACGCTCTATCTCGGTGTCTTTCTCTGATATAGGTGTGTGGCCATCTGAAGAGGTGATGGCGCATTACTGCCTGCAGAAACATCACATGTTCAAGTGAGTTCTTCCTCTCCTTAAAGCTGCTCGCTTCATCGTCAAAAGACCCGGCCGCTTCACCAGACGCACGAAGGCCAACGTTAGCGATTTGTTACGTAATGTTGTCATCTCATTCAGATTTTCCGAAACACATCACAATTAAAAGTTTGCATTTTGTTTGTGACGGTATGACACCAATAAAATATTTACAGCTTAAACATTAAAACATTTTTTACTGTTAACAAATGAAGTAGTCAGAAAGATGTTCCACAGCATATATAATTGCCTACTTTCAACCATATTTTTCCACATGAATACCCCCCCCCCCGTATGACAGGAAAGTGTTTTACGATAATAAAACAAACAGTACCATTATTCTTCCTCTGCAAACTTTTTGAAAGCAATACTTTTTTTTTCTTCCACTGACAGATTGTTAAACTACAAAAGAGAAATAATAGAAACCTGACTTTAAGCTATGTCTACTCTTCAGTAAAATTAAGGAGAAAATTGAAATACAAATCACCAGCAGGAAGGTAAAGTAGAATTGGGAAAGGTAACACGTTTATGATATCGGAATATTTCTGCTGTTCTACATTAAGATTTAGGTAATATTATAATTGACCTTTTAACAGTGCAGAGTTTTAGAAGTTCATAAATTTAGTTGGCAGAAAACCAGCCAGCAACACTGCCCTTCTGAAAATCCCTCTAGTGTAAATGTGACCGGGACCTGCAGTAAATGCTTGGACCTCGTGTCAGTCTGCGCCTTTCTGTGTCACGCCGTGTTGTTCTGTGCTGCTCTTTCCCCTGCTCTTGTCTGCTGAGCGTTGGCCTGCCCTGTGGCACAGGGCTGAAAAGCACCAAGGCACTTTTGATTTCCACTCAAGGTGGAACGTCACCCTTTGATTTCCTGTTTTAACATTCAAGAGGCGGGAGGCAAGGAAGAGAGGGGTATTGATCAGAGCAGCGAAGTGAAGGTCAGCAAGAGAGGGAGGGAGGCGGGGGGGGGGGATGAAAGAGGACAGTGGTAGAGATGGAGGGGAAGGGAGATGAAAGAAGGAAGAGGATGGAGAGAGGGGTTGAATGAGCATCCAAGCTACAGGACTGCGTGTGTGTGTGTGTGTGTGTGTGTGTGTGTGCGCGCGCGCACGTGTGTGTGTTCCTCAGATTTCCCGCTGATTGAGCTTGTGCTTCTCAGTGTTCAATATTCAGCTTTCAGGTTGATGGTTGAATTGATATTTCTTACCCTGCTGTGTTTACTGTGTGTGTGTTTGTGTGTGTGTCTACATCTGTGTGCATCTGCTGTACAGTATATTCTCAAGTGTGTGTTTTAGTACTAAACTGCTGGTTTGGCACAGCAAAGTGAATCTCACTCCAACTCGCCTCTCTCTTTTCCTCTGTCTCTCAGGGGTGCAGTGTGTGAGTTAGGAGGAGGTATGACGTGTCTTGGTGGGCTCATGGTAAGTGAGGCACACACCGATATTTCTGTGGGGAAAAATAGCTTGGCTTCCCTAATGAAACCAACCCTCACCGATCAATACACACACAGCATGCGCACGGAGTATCCATACCTATTCAAACACGATCATTCACTGCTTGTGGGCATCTGTGTGAGTTTGTATATTTGCGTGACTTCACAAGCATATGCATGCAAACTCTCTCCTTATATAATATTAAGTTACTCTCTACTGTTCAGTGTTTACAGCCATATTAACAAAATATCTATTGCCTTTCTTCGGCTCCTAACTGGCTGGGCATCTTCACAGTATGTCCATACTGTCATTTAGGGGCACTGAGCAGTTAGAATCTAATACATTTGGCCCAAAATTTTATTCAGTACCAGATTATAGAAGTAACTTCCATTGAAATTTCTGTGCAGTTTGCATGTCCTCCCTGTGCTTGTGCAGGTTTTCTCCAGGAGCTGTGGTTTCTCCCACGGTCAAAAGCATGCTAGATTGATGCAGCCTGACCAGGATCCTGCAAAAAAAGATTCAAAATTTTATATGTTAATAAAAAAATAGCATAACAGAAAATGCATTGAGTTATAACTCTAAATTGTAGCACAGCATAGTTTCTGTTACATGGAGACTCTTATGAATTTTAGAAATCTGAGAAAGAGTAAGACTTGAAAGTTGTGAAAAAGGTTCTTATGATAATATAATACTGTATATGCAATTTCAGTATGCGTGTCAGCACAAATACTCAATCAGACTGCAACCCAGGTATCAACAAACGTACACACACACTCACACTCACACTCACACTCTGCAGGTGTGCTGCAGTCTGTCAGCTGTAGGGTTTATTAGCCTGGGCCTTAAGGGCTCCTCCACATAGCAGGCGTCAGCGTCTCATCGATCTGTTAGATGCCATTCTCTATGCGTGTGTGTGCGCGTGTGTGGACACGTGCATGTGCGTTTGTGTGTGTGTTTGAAAGCTGGGTTTTATCTCTTGGCAGTCAATATACCATGTTTTGACATTGGTGACTTGAGATGGAATCCTTCCTTCACACCTCGCCTTCTCCTCATCCCTCCTTCATCTGTCACAGACACCACATTCACCACATGTTGTCCATGTGAGCACTGCTTTGTGTCCCGCTCCTTTATTCTGTAATTATTATGCTCCAGTTTAAAACATGTTTCCCCCCCCAAAAGTTTGTACATTGTGAAAAATGTAAATAAAACTGAATACACTGATTTTAAATTTGCTGCTGATGTGTTTCAGAAACGTTTGTGACAAAGGCATGCTGTACCACTGTGTTGCATCACTTTGTCTTTTAACAACACGAGCAGCACCTGTAACCTGCTGCTGGCCCAATCAGCACTCCAAAACCAGCATATACAGTTCATGTCTTTGTAGATGCGTGAAAGGGACAGATGAATCGACGCATTCATTTCTAAAAAAAACAACAACGTGAAGTTAGTTATTACAGTTTTGGTTTGCTAAAAGTGAACAGTTAGAGCTACACTATCAGCTGTACCTCATACAGCTCATGTAGCTGTACGGTACTTATTTGTGCCAAATTGCTCTAATTTTAAACAAAAATTATATTCCTTCTTTGAGTTATACACAGTTTTTGACTTTCAGTGCATCTTTTATAAGGATATTATTACTGCATCTGTGATGTCCCTTAAAAAAGCAACAATATGTCTGTATATAAATCAGGAGAAACATATACCTTATAATCCTAGACTCTGCATTAGATGGTGCTTCCATTTGCAGTACCTCACCAGGGACATTTAAATGTAGCCTCAACCCCAAATAGATCACATAATGCTTCTCCTCTACAGCTGGTTGCGTGCTGTGCTTTAAGAGCGATGTTCTCCATCTAAACATCTTTAACACCCTGTAGCTCTAACTGTACACACACACACACGATTGATGGACTTGATTCACATTTTAACAAAAACTGGACTTTTCTCTGTCCTCAGACTTTCATCTAGTACCAAAAGCAAACCCTTTGTTTGGCTTTAAATCTCAGGTTACATAATATGTTGGTTTATGGCCAAATATGGACGGATGGCATTGCATTTTTACTAATTAGATGTTCTTCACATTGTGCAGAATACACAGTAAAGTGCAGTGTCCAAGTTCTGTGAATTAGATTTAATATCAGATTAATTGCTGTGTAACACTTTAATAACCTTTGTTTGGATTAGGTTCTCGTTATTATAATACACAATAGTTTCACTTCACATGTGTGGTGGTGGTGGCAGCGGGTGACAGGATGCTGCCCATGGACTGCCAGGTTGGGCTCTTAATCTTTCAGTTCGATGCACTGGTTGACCCTGGAGGTGCCATCCTCTATCTGAGCAGATGGTGGGACATGCAGCACACAGTGACCCCCCCTCACACAACCTTCAGGGTCTGAACATGTGTCATGTATGAGTGCCTGTGTTCTGTTTCAGTAATCTTTTTTTTGGTATACTACATCATACGCCTTCTTTTTTGCCGTTTCAGTCATAGGATTTGTGTGCACGCCACCACAATAACTACTTGCACTTACACTCACCCATGTGTTTATGCACATACACGCTCCTTAACAGAAATTGACAGCCTGACACACACCCATTGATATATATAAAAAAAAAAGCATCTGCAAAGAAAAGAGAACGTGAAAAGATGAGGTTATAGTAAAGCACACACCTCTCTATCTATATCTCCCTCACGCAGAGACATGCTGCGAAGCGCAAACGCTTTCTTTCCATTCTCTCGTCTCCCTCCATCTCTTTTCTCTCCGTCTCTCGCAGTCTGCACTGCAAAGTTATATGAAGGGCATCAGGCAGGCCTGGCGAGCCGAGTGCAGAGTGACAGCGGCAAACGGAGTGATGGCTCGGCCTGATAAACACCCAGCGTCAAATGAAAAGGCTCTGCGCTTGCCATCATCCCCTGTCACAATGCAATTACTGAACAGAGTGATAGCAAGATAGCAGCCCCCACCGCTAGCCACAATGATAAAAGTATTGACTGATTTGATTGAATGATTAAAATAATGCAGACATAAAAATGGGGTGAAGATAGAGAGCGAAATGGCAGCGAGGAGAGGGAGCAATGGAGAGAAAGGGCGGGGAGGGCCGGGCTGCAAGAGTGAAGCTTTGTAGATATGGTTATGTCATTATTGTGTGTCTGTGTGTTCAGATGTTTGCTACATCTAAGAGTGCTTTTGGGTTTGTTCTTTTGTTCCATGTTGTTTCATTTCTCTGTCTCTCTCCTATCTCTCTGTTTCTCAGGTTGCCATTTGTGCTGACGTGACGGAAGTTCTGCTATCAGATGGGAATGAGAAGTCCATTCAGAGTATCCTTACATCGTCCTCCCCTCTCCTTCTCTTAGCATCTATCTCTCCATCTCGGCCTCATTCCTCTAGCTCATATTTATTTATCCGCAGTCATACTTCTGTGAATTCTTTTGTCTTTTCTGATGGGGTTTTAAGTACACGATTTCCCATCACATTCCCATTTATTGATGTAATGTGATAAAGTCACATGATATGTATGGATATGTGAGATTTCCATATACATAAACACCAATTTTATGACAAGGTTTGTTTTTTTTGTTTAGTTGAACCCTTTATCGACGAGGAGCGATATGTGGTAACAATTTTTCTTAAAAATGAAAAATTCAGAAAAACTCTAAAAAGTAAAAAGTTTTGCAATATCCTTGAATTTCTAAGTATTTCCACGACTGCCCTATAAAGAAAAAAATCTGTAAGTAAATAACAGAAGCATGTAAATAATACAGTACAGCCTCACCACAAACATTGAGCCATTCCTGTAAACCAGCTTCCACACAAACGGAACATTATAGTTGTGTACCTACTAAACTGGCAGCTGAGTGTATTTGTGCACCAATTACATAACTGTAGTCCATTAAATACTGATATCCTAGTCACAAAGTTTCTGCTTAAAACATTGCACCAGTTGTTATTGCCAATTAAAAACTGAAAACATCCTAATTAGCATGCTGCAATCTAAGCCATCATTAATGCTAATGAAATATTCTAGTATTTCAATGTCTTCCATGCTGTGCAATCAAGACTAATTTTTTTATTGGATGCATTTACCACTGGCCCTACCGTAGCTCAAAAGTGACTTTTTGAGGCAGCATCACAAAAGGAAACGAGCGTGTCGTATCCTTCGTGTTCCATCCTTGAAATCAGAGATTGGATTCTAGTGTGGAAGAATAGCCATCTACCTCTTTTATCTTTAGGCAAAGGCAGCAGATGGGGCACCCACAGTGACAAATACCCGGCACTACTGCTCAAAATGGCATCTACCAATCCTAGCTGCCCACAATACCAAGTTAAGAGCACAGTAATTGCCATCCTGTCAGAATTTTCTTTAAGACTTCATCTAATGTAAGGCTAGGGTTAGGGCTTGATGAGCGTTTTAGAAGCAGGAACAATCAAGGTTTGTTTAAAGTGTGTGTGTGTGTGTGTGTGTGTGTGTGTGTGTGTGTGTGTGTGTGTGTGTGTGTGTGTGTGTGTGGTTAAGATTTAGGCCTATAATTAAGTTCTTAGGACAAATCTTTAGGTGAGTTTTTTTGGCAACATTTGTTCGCTGAGTGGGTTATTGATCAACTCTGTCAGTTTGCAAACCGTCTTGCTCTTCTTTTCTACTCTATATTTACACTTCTCCCTCTCTAATCTCCTTTGTAGCCCCTTGTTTTGCCTCTTTTCTTCCATCTTCTTTCATCATTCCTGTCATTTTTCTCCCATCCTCTCAGATCTTGCTTTATTCGCTGAACAACTACACAGACAAAAAGAAGCTCTGACTCGCTGCGGTTGTTTCACAAAAGCAGGAAATATAAATACACATTTCTTCCCCATTGACCGATATGGCACTTCCATATTTAGCTCTGCTTACAATATCTCTGTCTCAGCCAGCTACAATGCTCCTTTAGTGACCAAACAATAACATTATGGAGCCTGTAAAACACATGCGCGCACACACACATACGCGGACACACACACACTTGGGCACACAAACAATGCACCATTGACCGACTGCTTTGTTTCATAGAACAAACACATAGAGAGAATTGTAAGTGAAATCATAGTGAGAATGGATCGAACATACACTGAAAGAAAAAGGGGGGGCTGAGAAAAACACATAATTTGTTCTGGGCTCAGCCAAATTGGCCCATTCACATACCGCAGGCACTGTGTGGTATTTCCTCTTGTAAAGGAAGCTGTTGGTCTTAGCCTTGTGCTAATGGCTACTGTTTATCTCGCATGGCATTATTGTGCCGCTACTGTTAGAATAGAAAAAGATAAGGAATTGTGATAGGGTTCAGTTTTGTACAGTGAAATAGATGAGAAGATATGCAAGAAAGAAATGTGAACCGATGACATTTAGATATATCTAGAGAATAGATTTTTCCCCTTTTCCTTAGACGTTGTTGACCTCATTTATAGTGCAGAAACATGCACAAAGACACACACACTATAGAGTCGAGAGCTTCTGTTGCTGTGACCTTGAATACTCATGCTGAAAATCAATTGAAATGTTCCATTAAGAATGATTGATGCATGCCATTGGCTGCTACTTGTCTGCTTCTAGTGATGGGAGCAAATATTCTTCCACTTTAATGTTCAATAATACTCAAATCTCTCTCTCTTTCACTTTTTTCCTCTTTGTGTGTGTGTGTGCGCGCGCGTGCATTCAACTGGTGTGTGTGTGTTTGTGCATGTGCTGACCTCTCCTCTTGTGGTGTGCTGGTGATGAGATTACAGTAAGCTGCTCTGCTCTTCGCCCCGTCGTCCCTGTGCATAGTGCACTCATGCACAGGTGTCCTGTATGTGTTTTGCATGTTTGTGCTTGTGTATGTGCTAACCTACACTGTGAATCTGTGTTCAGGAGGCCTCTTTGATTTTGAATTGACCCTCCAGCTATCAATCCATCTATCAGCTTCTCACCCATTCCTGCTCTCTCCCTCTTGCTCTCTCAGTTCTCTCTTGTCTTTGTCGATTGGATTTGTCTCAGCTCTTTGCAGGCTTTAAAGACAAGGAAATCCTAATTGAATTGCTTTGCAACTCCACAAGCCAGTGTATTAATAGACAACTTGACATCAATCACCCACCCTTTGTGTGTCTTGGTGTGTGTGTGTGTGTGTGTTTGCATATGAGAGGGACGGTGTGAGTTTTGTATCTGTGGTTAAAAGCCTTCCCATTGATCCAGCTAGAGGCTGCTGTGATCTGCTTCTGCAGACTGGCTCTCTATCCCTGGAGATGATCTCTGCTCACTGAAGCTTTCTCCATTTGGGGGCCTACCATATGTGGTTTTACTTAAAAAGGATCTTGGATTTTATATCCCGATGCACCGCTTTTGCTGTGTACCACTCTAGAAACCATCAACTAAATATCTTTAAGTGGGTGGTCAGCAGTAGTTTAGATCTTTGGGTTATGCGTTCAAACAGACTTCACAGATGTTTGCATTAAGAAATGCATACAGTATTGTGCACAAATATAATTTCTTTAGATTTTGCTAGAAAATCAGAAATGGGTGATGCAATTTGTTGAAACGTGCAGACAAAAAAAGCTTGAAAGTCTGTAGAGCCTGAACTTTTCTTTAAGTAGTCTTCAGGAATAGTTTCTGGGTCTGGGCTCTGGTGAGGCCGATCCATGACCGATTGTGTTCTCTGTGTTTTTCTATCCAGGTGTGCGTTTACCGCATTGGCAGTGTGCTTGGGATCATTGTCGTGCTGAAAAATGAAGCGGTTGCCAGTCAGACGCTTTCCAGTTGTAATTGTTGGCTCAACATCTGATGGTACTTTCTCGTGTTTGGTTTTGAGAAGATCCCCAACACCACTGGCTGAAATGCAGCCCAAAACCATGACAGAGCCTCCACTGTGTTTTACAGATGGCTGTATACACAGTGGTACCTCTCTCCTGACCTCCTCCATACATATTGACGAAGATTTGAACCAAAATTTTCAAATTTGGAATCCTCACTTCATAAGACCTGATTTTAAGTACAGTTCTTTTTTTGTTTGTTTGTTATTTCAATTTGTCTTCCTTAAGAATGGCTTCTTGAAAGCCACTCTTCCACTGAGGCTTCATCAGACAGTAAATGGATCAACTGAAGGGCCAGATGCACCTCTCAGGTCCTAAGTAAGGTCTTTGCTGGATTTTTTTTTCTTATTTCTTAAGGACATGACTACCTACAGCAGATGTTGTTTATCTGCTGTAGGTCGGTAGGTAGGTAGTACAAATATTTCAAATTCTGCTCATGTTTTAATATAAATTTGTCCTAATTGTAGCGATTTTGCACTTACTTTTTAATCACTTCTCTTTTTTCTACTCTTAGAATCTTTTTTTTTTTGTTTGTTTTTTTACATGAACTGTATGCACAGAGATTGTATCTAAAATAATTTTTTTTTCTTTGGGTTCTGGATGTAATGTAAAGTATGTCTGATGAATCCTTGACTGTGGTACGCCAGATGTTCGAGGGCTGGTTGAGAAAAACAGGCAAGCTGGAAAGTTTGGCTCAACATGTGTATCTTCCAGGTGAGACCATTGTTTCTTGGCTGTACATAGAGAAATATGCCTTCACACATTTGTGGCCGTTGTATAATGGAAATCTCTTCTATTAATTCTACATCAGAATCTTCAATAAATAGGCCACTTTTTGTTAAACATTTTTATGCAGCATGGTTATTTACACTCTGTAATACCCTTTCTTTAAGTGCAAAATCGGTTTACGTACACGCTTGTGGGATCATTAAAGAAAAAGACCCCTTTGATAGGGCTTTCTCATCCGGAAACCAATGAGAGAACTTTCCACTGCACACGTGCGCACACACAAACTCGCACCTCATATGCAAGGACGGGCTAAAACGTAGTTAATTGTTGTCCCTGCCTTAAAAAGGCTTTTTTCCATTGACTGACGATTTTGCTCCCCTACCTCTTCCCTCTCGTTCGCTGTCTCGCGCTCCTGCGCGTATTTACATGAGTGGAAGATGGAGTGAAAAAGTAAACGTATAATTAGGCTACATTACTTTGATTGTTTTCTTTTCAGATTATGCCTGCTGTCATCGCTGCGCTGCAAGAGAGGGCGAAGGGCACGATGCGATTGTACAAGGGGATGGATGGGGAGGGGCATGTCGTGTGATGGTGTGTGCACATCCATGCATATGTGTGTGCGCGTATTGGGGCCTCCTGCTGTGATTTGAGATTGTGTTTCTAGCGGGGCCTAATGTTTTGTTTACTGAGTGTTAATAATGCCTAATTAATAATCCCCCAATCTGCCTGACAGTGTGAATAAGAGGAAGAGAAAATGGTGTGGAAGAAGAGATGGAGAGAAAAACGGAGCTTCTCTAACAGTGCACAGCATCAGCACATTCTTTACATGATCTCAAAAGCAAACTGTAGCATGAAGTGGCACATCGGTCTCTGTTACTGACAATAAAAACTTAATGTAAACGTCAACACAGGCAAATAGCAGCGACGAGTAATTGAGAAAGTAATTACTTAAATACAGAAGCCTGATGATTGGGGGGGGGGGGGGGGTGGACAAAGAGAAACCCGGCAAACC
>JAVDPK010002566.1:38637-50552 GCA_034780415.1 Cichlasoma orientale | reverse complement strand
GTGTGTGTGTGTGTGTGTGTGTGTGTGTGTGTGTGTGTGTGTGTGTGTGTGTGTGTGTGTGTGTGTGTGTGTCATCAAAACACAGTGGCTCACTACTTAAATCAGCCAGGACATTTTTACTGTCAACACTAACAGCAGTGCTGAGGCCATCTGTTTTCCATGGGAAACTGTCCAACAAGCAGCTTTACAACCTGTTCATTCATAAACATGTTGTTACTTCTGCTGTACATTATGAGGAGTTCAAGAACAAATACAAGTTTTTGTTTATGATTTATTTGAAACAATATTTCTGTGTTTTGTTTCAGAAACCAAGCAAAAAAACTTTTTTTTATGTAACTCTTTTCGTATGTTAACTTTTGTAAGTCAAACATACAGCTTGCAAAACTGGAATTAAAAGCAGTGCAAAACTAAAAGAAAGTACACAAAATTTAAAAAATACTGAAGGATAAAATAATTAAAAGCAACAACAAAATCAATACAAAGAAAAACCTAAAGAACTTCACATTAAGTTGAAAGTAGTACAAAATGAAAATGAAAATTCCATAATGCATAAAAGTTGGCCTTGTTCAAACAGATTAACCAAGCAAACAGATATGCGCTTAATCTGTGTGACTGTCTGATAAGTTGAGTGGCAGCAAAGCAAGCAGAGCAGTTTTATATCAAAGTTGTGCATTGTCATAAGCTCCCTAATCATTATAATAACCTATTTAATATGTAAATCAGTGTACCAGTGTAGTTGTGATATAACATTTTTAATAAAAGACATACACTGTAACAAGCCTGATTGGTCAGTTTTTCTAGAAGTCTTTTAAAGTCTTTTCTATTCTGTAAGAAATGCTGGATGAAAATTTTTTTACATTTGCTTAATTTGTGTTGGTATACAAGTAATCAAACTAGTGGAATAAGCCTGTTACACACCTACCATGTGTAGGTTTAGATTTATGTAAAATTCAAACAAATGCCAATATGGACTAGAAGAGTTCTTACCCTGCATAAAAAAAACCAAGTGCCTATAAAAAATTACCATCAGATTTATAAAATGTGCCACCTGCCTATTGTGTTCTTACCACTGTGCATATGTTAGTGAATCAGAATGATTCTGAACCAACAGGACTGTCCAATCTGCATACAGTCACATCCCCATGTTGGAATAAGGAAACATATTTACCTCCAGGAGAAATGGAGAAAGTGGTGATGATGTTGGGAGACAGAAACCTGCACCTCTAAGACAAGAAAGTCCATTTCTAAATTTGTAAAGTACAAACACATTCAGGTGCCAAATTATTGACTAAATCACCAATTTGTGCGTGACACATTCGTACGCACAATTTCCGCACCGATTTGTGTGTATGAAGTGTTAGTGAATGAGGCCTATTGTTCCCTGCAACAAACAAAGACAATAAACATAAAAAATAAAGGGCCTTAATAACTGCTTGCTCCTCATGTTAGAAATAAAATTCAGTTAAAAATGTCATAAAGCAATAGCAGGATTAGCAGTTTTTAGCAATGTGAGTTTGTTTACTACTTTTTTACTAAATGCATTTATTTGTGATATAGCTCTGGTAATTAGTTTTCATTTCAAAATAAAGAATTACAAATAAGCTCACAACAGCGGCTTATTTTCTGTTCCCCTGAGGGATGAATTAATGTGTTTGTGTAGCTTTTCAAAAAAAACCCCAAAAAACAATGTCCTAAATGCTTAATAATGAACGATAAGAGTGGATAATAGCTGGAGAGTTGATCTTGTGACACCCTTTCTTTGGCAAAGTTGTAGGAGTCAGATAAGGGAGCCATCTTTTGTTGATAGATTTTCAGTGGTTCTGTATCCACGGGATACCGAGAGCCCTTCCCAACCTAGCTGGGGGTAGATTTCACTGTGTGTTATGGAAGCCTATTTGTTGTGGAAAGGATTATGGTGAGCGATCTAGTCGCAAACAAGATTAGTGGCAGCGGATCATGTTTGATTGGGAAGCTACAAAACAGCTCTCACAACTGTGAGACAAGTTGTTGTCCAGCTTGTAGCGAGCAGAGAGGAAGTCGTGAAACGCACATGCAAACAAATAATTACAAGAAGATGATCTGCACGCGTTTGTAGCTTGTGCTCTCTGACCAGGCTGTGTCTGTAAAGTATGTGACAAACTGTTTACAAATCTGTCCAGCTCCCTTTCAAAAGCTACAGACAGCAAAAAAAAACCCCACTCTAAAACCAACTTTAAATTTCAGATTGAACGGTACAGTCATGGCTGTTTATAGAGCATGGCGTAAACACACGTACACATATATAGCCATGGTCACACATACTCAGGAGTATCTGTAATCCTAGCTGAGACAGGCAGACACCCTTAGTGCATCACTCTCCCGTTCATTTCATAGATCTGTCATCGTCCCTGGACAAAAGCACCTAACCAGGATGACTAATCTGTGTTCGGCTCGCTGTCCTGGCTGACTCAGGCTGCCATGTCGATTCTATTTCAGACGTTACTCAGCAATCGCTGAAGCGAGTTATGATTGGAATGGAGACAAGGCACACAAAAGGGAGACAGAGGCAAAGATAGAAAGAGGGCAGCATGGGGTGGGGTGGGAGGGTATTTTCAACTCATTAAAACTTTTTCAAAAGCTGAAAGATGACTTGAGGCATACCAGTGTTTATATCATTGTGTGCACGAGTGTGAGACAGAAAGTGCCTCAATCCTCTCGTCTCCCTCCAGCAGCAGCAGAGAAACCTCCAGGGCTGACACAGGGGACAGCCGACCTCAGCCTGGCACAGAAACCCTCACCTTGTCTGGGCCACTAAGCACACAGCGGCTCCCTCAGTCACTGAGTGTACACATCCAGACAGTGATGCTGTTTAGCCGTGGAGCCCGAGACAGGAGTGGTTTGGGGAGTTAGTGTGCAGGTTGACAGGCTGTCACGGCAAATACACACACATACCCACAGATCACACTGTATCAATATGATGATAAGTGAGAAAAAACTATATCACTACTTCTCTTATTACCTTGTCTTTCTCCACTTACCACCAAAACCATCAGCCTGCAGTGTCCTGCCATATCATCCTCAATAACCCCAGCTGGTGAGCTAAGCAGCGTGTGACATACATGCACACCAGCACATACACCCAGACACTCAAACACCGTGAGATGCTTGCAGACGTGGGGTGCCTTACACAAAGAAGTAAAGAACACCCACATGTAACCGCACACAGGCTGTGTGGACAAAGCGGCAATAAAAATGTAAATGATTTAAATGTAAATGTCACTTTAATTTAGAGAAGTGCTTGTTGGTCTGTGCAGGTTGGACCAAATATTCAACACACCACACAAACCAAAAAAAATTAGCTAACTAACCACAATATATATTTAGATAACTACCACACGCTGTAGTACAGGGTGTGTTGGACTGGAACAAAAACTCTTGAGGTTTTAGACCACCAAAGCCTATTGTCAGATTTGAAGACCATCTATTCTGTCCTCACTCTCTCCCTGTCTTTCCCACAGATACATTGCACGTCAGTTGGCCTGCTGTCTTTCTGAGGCAGCGGTACACCATTTCTGCTGAATTATTCACATCCAGAGGAAAAGAGGAGCGGAGAGAGACAGACCGTAAAAAGCCAAGCTAATTAAAGTAGCAGTATTAAATGTGTGCCCATGTCTCTTCCAAGAAGAGAGGAAAGAGAGATCAGCGGTGATACCTTTCCTCTCTCTGCATCTCTATCGCTTGTCCCCCCCCCCCCGCCTCCCTCCTTCTTTCGCTTCACTTATCCCCCCTCTTCCCTCAGCTTTCTCAGGAAAATTACAACCTGACTGCTCACTTTAATATTTCAGCATCTAAGTGAGTGTGACAGCCTCTCCTTTGTGTCCCCCCCCTCCTTCTTCTGTCCCTACCTCCATCCATCCATCCACCCACCCACCCAGCACTCTCTCTCCCGGCCCCAGCCTCCTCGTGTCGCTTGCTTATCATTCCCCCGACGGTTCAACTTTTACCATGTGACAGGAGAGAGACAGACAGAGACGGAAAAAAACAAAAACAAATCAGACTCAAACCGAGGTCGCTTTGCCGGGCTATCAGGCTGTCTCTCTCTGTCTCTCTGTGAGTTCTATGACATGTACACGACCATGAACCTACAATGAGGAGAGGTATCGCTTCACGCTGATGTATGCCACTCATGGTGAGACTTAGACACACAGGCAGCATTTCATAGTGACAGTTGGGGTAGTGATCTCATCCACAGAGACAGACATTGACTCAGAATAGAGATGTGTGTATGTCTTTTTGTGTATTTGTACATGAGACGTCACCCCCTATATTCGAGCCACTTCAGCTCATGAAGTATCTTTGAGAAGGTGCTTTCTGCAGACATAGTCCCAACAGTCTTTTCTATGTATGCTCATGTTTATTATCGTTAGTGATATGAATATGTGCCTAGACATGTATTATACACAAATGTATTATACATGTTGGGATAAGAGGTGTACTTGTTGGTGGAGTGATAGTGTGTTATTTGAGGTGAATAACCAAGAAGATGGCTCAGTATGTTGTGTGTTCATGGGCACTATGATACACATCAATAATTTAGCCAGTCTCCCCTACTCCCCATTCATTCTATTTTCATCTCTGCCATTTGATATCCCTCTCTGTTTCCACTCTCAAACAGAGCATATCATGCCCAGAAAGTGAGAAAGAAATATAAAAAGAGCCTCGGGAAACAAGCCTTTTATTCCAATAAGTGGGAAAGTAAATGGTGCAGCCGCACACCAACAATGTATGGACAATAGCATTCAGGAATTACATATCTGCACTTACACGTGTGCTGGTATGCCTGCGCACAAATCCCGGTTCACACAGACGGAATCACGCGCACAAACAGAAACTCTCAAAGTGAGCAGATACTGACATTGTACACAACATTGATCATATAATTTACTCCTCTCTATCAAGCTACAAGGGTATTGATCAAATAATTCCATATGTGAGCCTCGGCTACTGCCAAATTGCTAAAATGGGGCTGCTCTACTTAAAGTGTGTTCCATAATGGTTTTGGCATTGATCGTGACTCTCCCTCACTCACTCCCAATGCAAACAAACCCCATTCAAAAGGGTATGCGAATGTGGTCAAACACAAATCACAGATGCACACACGCTGAAAGTTGGGCAGCTAATGCAACACGCGTGGACTGACACCTCCGCAAACTAGAACCTGCGCGCACGCTTTCGTCCTGTGGCCTTTTGGATATTTGTGTTTTCATCAGGTGATGAAATTATCTATTTGCTGCGAGTTGCAGAAAAGAGTTGCCTCGCGGGCATGCAGGTTTTACAAATGACTGGAAGATTAAGGGCAGTTGAAAAGCCAATTTGACCCCATTTCTACTTTGATGGCTCAGCTGACTGATTTGCCGCTGCCCGGAGGCAGGTGTCACACACACACACACACACATGCATACACATGTACAGTAGGTGTTCTCATTTCATGTGTTCAGCACCCGTGTTTGCACGCGTATACAAAATATACCTGTGAGCATACACTTGCATGTCCACATGGATGCATATCCACAGTTTTCAGCTGAAGTTGGTAGACAGAATTTTTTTAAAAAAAAGGAAAGAAAAGACAAAACAGGACGCCTGAAGCAGAGAGAGAGAGAGAGCGAGCAAGAGAAAGTTAGATTAGTGTGAGGTGTTGATCATAGAGTCTGATTGAGTGCTCTCCCTTCACAGCTCAAGTGTTATTTTTCTGCTTACATGTATTTTTTAAATTTTTTATCCTGGTTAAAAATAAATTTAAAAAATTAATTTTTTAAATTTTTTATCCTGGTTAGAAATATTGTTAAGAAGACACAGAAAGGCCCTCCTGTCTGTCACTTTACACTTCAGCCAAGTTTGTTACATGTCCATCATGAACACCTGACAGAATAACACCTTTCTATTATTAAAAATGCAGCTGTCTGCACAAATGTGAGTAGCAGTTACTTGATGCATCCTTTT
Source organism: Cichlasoma orientale (assembly GCA_034780415.1). Lineage (NCBI taxonomy): Eukaryota > Metazoa > Chordata > Actinopteri > Cichliformes > Cichlidae > Cichlasoma > Cichlasoma orientale. The sequence continues at coordinate 44,573 of JAVDPK010002566.1, read as the reverse complement.
TTACTCTAAAAGAAAAAATATAATTGGCCACTCATATATAATGTGGCTGATCGCCCAGACCCTCTGTAGATATGGTATAGATATGGTCAGCGTATGCCCACACTAAGCTGTGGAACAGCATGATTCTGCATGTCAAAGTGGCAAGATGCTGAACCCCGAACTGCCACAATGCATCCACTGGTGTTAGTGTCTTTTTCTGGGTGCGATCATTCCAAATGATTTCTGTCACCCCTAACCTTCTCTATAGCCTTCTCTATAATCACTACTTTTAACTGCCTTGTTGTTTGCTAAACAAAAGGAGAGGGAGAATAATATTAAGTATGTTTTATATTGGAATATATATTTATTAAATATTTAGATTCTCTGTCAGCATAGGTTTTTTCTTGTTTTGTTTTTTACAAAATGACCTGAAAACACAAGCGATGACTCTGAAAGTTTATTTTCTCTTTTCAAGACTTACTGCAGGTATTCTGAGAAAGAGTAGAAGGATTAACTGAGATCTGTAGTGGTAAAGAGCTGAGAAGTTGAGAAGTGTGACAGTGAGAATGTAACACAGGAAGTGAGGCGAGACAGAGAGGACAGAAAGGGATGGGAGAGAGATAGAGTGTGACAGAAAAGGAGAGAGAAGGAGAGTCCAGCTGGTGGCAGAAACAGAGAGAGATGTAAGGATATGACACCTCCTGTCTCTGCACTGGCCCTTGCTGGCCTTTGTGGGAACATACATGACAGCCTTGTCACACTCACTTACTTTCGCCCTCTCCATCGAGGTATATGGAGTGAGTAACAGGGTCATACACAGTGGGCAAGAGAAGGACGGATAAGAGAAAGACTCTCAATCTTCTTTATTAAAAACTCTTAAGTATACAAAGTAGGCAAATATTACACAAATTAACAAATCAACTAGTCTACCCCAAAACACACATGAAAGAACGAACGAACGAACGAACGGAAGGAAGGAAAAAGATTACAGGCCATTTTCTTTTTTGCTACATTTACTCACTTCCACACAGATTTCTCTCAGCCTGCCATAGTACTAACGTCCTTGGCATACCACCAGCCTGTCTGTGTGTACATCCGTGTTCTTATTCTCGGAAGGCGAAAAAAGATCCTTTCTTTACTGGAAACTTTTATACAGCTTGTTCTCGTCAAATGGAAACTTATGAGCATCTCTGTCAAATTAGTTTGTAACCTTCAACAAAAGTTTTAATCTACAAAAGAGCAACTGCTCTGTGCACACACTCGTTTTACTGTAATTGTGAGCATCTCCACAATTTGCAACGCTTTTTGGCAAGTTACACATCTGTGTTTCCAAAGTTCTCATAACATAAAAAAGAATGCGGGAAATGTGATTATATTTTAGTATCATTTAGAAGCATGTTGATGCAACTTGTGGCCTTCTTACTCCAAACCATGGGCATTATCTTTTGTGAAAATAGCCACTGGTCTTCTGAGACGGTATTTTGCAAGAGTTTGGAAACTGGCTGCAGGGATTTGCTCCCATTTACGAGCGCATTACTGAGTGTTCAATCCAAAAACTGAAGTACGTAAAATAATACGTCACCACATAATAGAACAGTGACACAAAGATATGATCCCAGAAGGTCTGTTTGAGTAATTGAGCCATTAGTGGGCTTTTCTACTAGGAATGTTTGCATGAAAACATTTGATTGGCCTGCGGTTTGAATTTGCACTGTGGCGAAGGTTGAGCCAAGTTCAACTATGTCACCAGACGAGCAATGCCAGCGTCATCCCGACTGCGCCAACACATAAACTTAATTGAAGTAAATGAAAAGCGGCAGGATTTTTTTTTTCACAATCCTAATGACGGTCTGATTAAAACATTAAATGCGTTTTAGCTGTTGAACCATTTGGGGCAGCTTGTGTAGATTTTCTAATCCACAATGCTCACTGTCCAGTTTACCCTCTCCATCATGCAACCAGTGCAAAATTATAAAAGAGGCATATATTTATCACGAATGCAACATGTATCACCAATTTACACATGTGCAAAAACACTGGCGTTCCACTTATGTTGGATGTGGTTAAGGTAGCTGCACTGGCCTGTCAAATTCCATACAGAGCCCAGAAAGGTGTTTCAGTATGGATGCTTTTTTTGTGCACTTGGATGTTGTCATTGTCAAGCTTCCAGTGGAATTAGAAGCATGGTATTCGCTAAAATATTATTATATGCTGTAGCATTAATATTTTAGATTAGACCTAAGGGCCAAATCAAAAAAGAAAAACAAGTCCAAAACGAAAGACCATAACAGTAGTAGTGGCAATATAGACAATCAAGTATATCATCATAACATTAATATCAGTAAGGTCACAAATGTTCATGAATAAAAGAAAACTAAATAGGGCATATTCTCGCCTTCCCTTTACAATCTTGCTTTGGTCCCACCATCCATATTCATGCCTGTAGAAGCAGGCTGGAGGGAGGGGAAAAGCATTTCTAGACATCCCATGTTTTGCATGTGATAAATAAATGAGATGAACCAATCAAGGGAGCTCTGCATGTGTGTGTCCGTGCTTATGTCCATAGCGCTCAGTTGGTTAAAATTGCATGACGGGAAGAAGGGAGGAGGAACTGTGAAGAAAAAATGATCAGTCCGGCGCAGTAGTTTATGTAAAGAAAAACAGATACCGAGAGAGAGAGAGGGAGAGAGGGGGAGAGAGAGAGAGCGGGGAAACACAGAGTCTTGGAGGGCCCTGTCGCACCGCTCAACACAATAATGAATTTCAAATAAGTTATTCACTTCAGGAGTAAGTGGCTGGCACCCACTCCTTACAGCTGGTTTGTTGAGATAATTGATTTTCAAATAGTTTCGAGGACGAGGAATGGGGACAGGGGCTCGGGGAGGGATACTGGGTGTGTGTGTGTATGTGTGTGTGTGTGTGTGTGGGGGGGGGGGTTAGTGAGCGAGCGGGGGGGTGGGGGTGATAACTACAACAGGGTAGTGTGCTTGTATAGCACTGGTGCTTCTGAGTGTGCGCATGTCAATTATGTGTGTGTAGTGTGTGAGAGCGAAGTTGCAGGGATATTTTAATTCACGTAGGAAAGAGGCCATGTCGGAATGGAGGCCGGGGCACTAGCTGTAATTAAACTGATACAGCTCTGCAGGCGCACACACACACACACACACACACACACACACACACACACACACACACACACACACACACACACACATGTAGGAAAGATAAATTTTTCATGGCTTGCACGTCTACTTCATCTCTGCTGTCTCTCCTCTCTCGTCCTGGCTCAGGGCTTGTTGGCTAGCTAAACTTTGCGCCGGTTTTTCGCTGGGCTGTTAACATGGCAGCCTTCCACTGCTGGCTGCTCTGACACAGATAACTGAGCATCCGGGATGACAGCGACACAGACTCAATGAGATGCATTAGTGGCAGGATTTGAATTGACAATGTAATTTACCACGTCTCTCTCATTCTCCTCTGCTAACTCTCTCCCACTCTATCTGTCTCTGCCACCCTCCTCTTGCTATCTCTCTGTTAAATTCATAGCAAGAGGGAGAAAGTGAGGTGAGGAAACTCAAGCAGCTGCTGGGGTTTCCATCATGAATATGCTTAAACATACAGGAGTGGGGTAGAGACTGGACAGCAGGCACTGACCAACAAACAGTGCTTGCCATCTTGCATTAAATCTTAAAAAAGGATATCTATAAGGTCTGATTTTCAAACAGTTAGTTAGAAAACACGCTCCTAATATAAACAGGTATAAACAGGTAAACAAAATGCGCAAGTCACCATGCATCCATTTTCATGTAGAAACGGGCATTAAATGTGGTGCACTTTTTTTGTCCTCTTCCTTTTAACTCATGACAATATTTTCTTGAGACCACATGCACACAATTGCATGCAAACAACTCTATGACAGCTGGGCTGGAGCCTATCCCAACTGTCATGGGGCAAAAGGTGGGGTACAGCTTGGACAGGTCGCCAGTCTGTTACAGGACCGACACATAGAGACAGACAACCACTCATACCTACAGCCAGTTGTAGAATCACCAATTAACCTAACCCCATGTATGTCTTTGGACTGTGGGAGGAAGCCAGAGTACCCAGAGAGAACCCACGCAGACTCGGGGAGAATGCGGAAACAACACAAAGAAAGTCCCCAGACTGGATTCGAACCCAGGACCTTCTTGCTGTGACGTGACGGTGTTACGGGGAGACCTCCCTCCTGTAGGCTGTCTCTTCATTGTGGGAGATTAGTCCCACAACAGCGGTGTTGGCAGCAAACTTTATGATGATATTGGACTCTGACGTGGCCTCACAGTCGTGGCTGTACAGCAGAGGGCTGAGCACACAGCCTTTGGGGATCTGGTGTTAAGGGTGGGGGGGGGGGGGCTGTGGTCTGCTGGTCAGGAAGCTGTTAGCCCACCTGCAGAGGGAGGGGTCTCGGCCCAGGTCCAACAGCTTAGAGACCAGTCTGGAGGGGACTATGGTGTTGAATGCACTCTCACATAGTTCCACTTACCAGTGTTCACGTGGGAAAGGGTGTTGTTGAGGAGGAAGATGGATCTGTCCGGCCGGTATGCAAACTGTAGTAGATCGAGGGCTGTGGGCAGTGAGGAGGTCATGAATGTCTTGAGGAGTCTCTTAAAACATTTCATCAACACAGAAGTGAGTGTAATGGGCCTAAAGTCACTGGGACTGCCGGGGTGTGCGTTCTTTGGGACAGGGAAAATAAGACGAATGCGTGGATTTTATAAACTGATATCGCACTGAAATTACTCCTGTTGGCTTTTTAAGTGTTCCAAAGTCAGAACAATAATGCAGCAACAATATTCATGAACCAGTTGTGGACCGTGTCATTCATGTGAAAATAGCAACGCATTTCCAAAAAGTGTGGGAGTTTTTTTGCTGCTTAACTGCAACTGCTTTTCTTTTGTCACCCAAAATGTTGAGAGTGAACTTTTGTCATTGAACCTAATCCAGGGTTTACAGAAAGCTCCGGTGTGACGCTGATGACAGGTGGTTGGTGAACACACCTTTCTTTCCAACACTTGAATTCATAGGCAGCAGAGCATTTTGACAGTTTTGGCCTTGGGGCCTAGTTACTCACTGAGACCATAATTGAGCTATAAGCTAAAAGGGTAATCGGTATACCCTCTGTTTAGCACCTGACTGTCAATCTGTGTGTTTGCATGTGTGTGTTTGAAACCCAAATCTTGCCATTGTGTGACAGGTGAAGCCAGGAGCAGGATCTGCGCAGACATGTAGACAATCTCTGGAGTCAAATTTTCACATTGGACAGAGAGTTGCAGGGCTAAAATGAGATGCACAGATAAGCATATTAAAGAACACACACGCACATGCACACACATGCAGGCTAATTACACACACTTGAAAGCACACTCTCAAAACACAATAGGGTTTTTTTTTGAGTGTGTGTTTGTGTGCATGTGCACATGTGTGCGTTCTTTCTGATTCAGATTGACAGGATGCTTAGAAGGCTGTGTGCTCACTATAATTACACACACTTGAGAAATGCCGGCTCTCTGTGCTGGAGAGGAGGGTGTAATCAACGCTCACAAACACGCATACGCACACACCTGACATTCTTGCAAAGATTAGCAACACACCTCTTTGCTCTGGAATCCAAATCTGAGGATGAAGAAAATAAGTCAGGTACACTCACTCACTCACACACACACACACACTGAGGAGGCATCACTGTCATCATAGTCATCATCAGTGATGGCTGTTGTCTTATCATCAAATCTGTCACCATCATCACTATCATCATCACCTTCATCGTTGCATGCTGTTGGCAGCAATCTTTGTTTATCATTTTTTAAGTGCTTGTAAAACATAATCCATTTGTGTGCACAGACTCTCTCTCTCTCTCTCTCTCTCTCTCTCACACACACACACACACACACACACACACACACACACACACACACACA
>JAVDPK010002566.1:25216-38537 GCA_034780415.1 Cichlasoma orientale | reverse complement strand
CACACACACACACACACACACACACACACACACACACACACACACACAGAAAGTCTCTGTGTTGAATAGTCATAACATATTCATGTTAATGATTAGGTTACATATTTAGAGAGCATCATGAGCAGGAAAGAAATGAAAGAAAAAAAGTCCAAATATTAATTAATTGCATATGGACAATTATTATGCCCGAGTATCTGTGAAACATCCTTCTTGAGGCACTCACGGTTGCATGAGCACTGACTGCTGTGAGGTAGAGGGGCGCACACCCCTTTGGCGTCAAGCTATGTATGCTTTTCCTGTTCACAGATGTCAGGACTGCAACATCTTTTTGCTGGCAAAATATATGAAAATGTAAACAGATAATTTTAATAAATAACAACTCTTGACAGTAAATGTAAATTTTCTTCTAGATCTCTAAACTTGTTTGTTAAACTTTCCAAAGCCAAAGCTGGCTGAAAGTGTTTGTGTTTTCTCTTCCTACTGGGCACCTTAATTACCTCGGGCACTATTTACCAGAGGTTATTAAGGAACAGCTGTCTCCTCCCTATGTTTATGTATGTATGTTTCTGTCCTCCCATCTCAGCCCTTAGGCTACCAGTCCTGCCTTTTTGCATAACAAGTGCACACTCTGCAGTCCAGGTTCCATGGCCATTATTCTGCACCCTGTGGTCCCTGAATTCCCAAGTACTCCCTCAGGTCTTGGACCTCCTGCGGGGCAGTGTTGAGGGAACACTGTTTTCATTAAGACGGTCATTTTCTGCACACTGTGATTTGTGTGCATTCTTTTAAATAGTTTTTAAAAAGCCAGGGCCCCTTGCATTAAATACCGCCGTAGTAGAACTATTAAGTGGAGCGAAGCAGTTGGACAAACTGTCGCTGTTATGACATGACAAATACATCACAATGGGATGGCGTTAAGACACACACACAGACACACACTCACACACCACCACCACCGCCACCTCATTCCCTGTTATGGACAGGCAGCACGTAGTTAAACATCATTGCACTTTTTTTCCCACTTTTTTTTTTTGTCCTTAGTACTGTTTCTGCACAGTTTTTGCTATTACTCACACTCACAATGCCCCCACATACACATGCACTCCTCTATTATTCCTCTTTGCTGAACTTCAAGACAGGCAAATTAATTATGGACTTCTTGATCTAGAAACAATTATGATTACAGCACGGCCTCCTCTGCGGAGCCTCAAAGTGTCATGGCTGCCACTCCCAGCCTCTTTGAAGTGTCGTGCTGGTGGATGGCACTATTAGTGTGGCACTGCAACTTATCACCATGGCCCCATCAACTGCTGAAGAACTCTGAGGTAAAGTACCCTCTAATAATTAATAATTACCAAATCAAACTGCAGATAGGCTTTTTCTCATTAGGAAGGAGATACTTGATCATTTGTCTATGTGGCTTGGGTGTGTGTTTGCTGTGTGTAGCTGTGCAACTGTTTCCCCTACAAAAAAAACTATTCCTACTTGGCTTAAATTGAGAAAATATATTTACTGCCTTTGGCTTGCCTACATATGATCATGAAAATGCTATCTGCAATCTGGTATGCGCAAAATATGATCACTTCCCCTTTTTAATAATGAACTTGATACCAATATGAAGGAAATTCTATACTTGTGACCCATGCATGAAGATGACAAACCTTAAGAATTAATAAGCAACATTTAGTGTTAAGCCCATAAGAACTAGGGCACATTCAAAGTTCTAATTCTGCACTTGAGCTAACGTACATAAATTATGTGCAAATGAACGCGTTTTTAGGAATACTTGTTTTGAAACTGATGATTTTGGTGTATTGATGGTGTTATTTTCTTTTGGTTGTTCGGTCTGATAAACAGAAATGCAGAGAAGAAGTCACGCAGGAAGAGCATAAAAACTGTCCACTGACATGAATATCATTGTTTGTCCTGAGTGGACAGAGAGGTGATTTTAGCAGACAGACTCCCCTATCATAACTGAGACACGCACTCAGTCATGTTCACGTCAACTCGCTGTCGGTACCATAGCAAAGTCTGCAGGGTGCACGCTCCCATATGCACACACACATGCATGCGTCCCAGATTCTAACACAGAAAAGCACTTCATGGACAGGCTGTCTGGGGATGGGTGTGAACAAGATATTTTGTGCCCTTTCTTGGAGCTGCTGGGCTATGCTAATAGTTCTGCACGCACGCACGCACACACACACACACACAAGGCCCTGAGAGACAGGTCTCACTCTGCTGCGAGGGGATGAATCCCTGACAGCACCATGCTGCACAGTAAGAGACCCCCATTTCTAACACCCAAAGGGAGGCACGAGAGACAGAAATCAGTGAGAGTGAGGCAGGGAGGAAAGATAAACTTATCCCTGTGTTTTTCCTCATCTTGCTGTTGTGCAACTCGCCAGCAGTGCAAGACCTGCATCTGTATATAGCCAAGCTGTGAAAATTGAATTATTTCTCTCAAATGATGTGTGACCCCAAAGGTCATTCCCTGTTTTCAAGTCTTTGTATGGCAGTCCATGTTTCCCTGAATGGAAAACCTGCTTATCAATAAAGAGGCCAAGCACTATAAAAGACCAGAATGTGGAGACTGACTTTTAAAAGGTCTGGTCCTCTGGAAAGGCGGCAGTCCGGGGCTGACAGAATCTTCACTTATTCAGGTCAGTGGCAGAGCTGACAACAACAATAAGTACCAGCAACCAGCAGACTTTGGAGTGTGTATTTGTGTGTGTTTTAAATGTGGACGTGGTGCATGTATGAGTTTGAAAATGTGGATGCATTCTGTGCTAATATACTTTCATGCACCGTGTTGCTTTAATTTGAGTTACACAGCAGTGCAAAAATCATGCGAGCACAATATAATGTTTAACTGCAGAGAAACTCAGAGGCCTGTGTTTTGTTCTTCGTGAAACTGGAACACACAGAATAAAGCATGTAGGCTACAGTTCAGCTCAGACAATGAGGTAATGACAATGGGGATATAAATTATAAATCACATATGTCACAGAAAACTAGTTCCCTATTTAAAATAGAATTAATTTTTGAAGTGTAGGTCACTAAAAGTGCAAAAAAAGCATACTTCCTCCCCTAACTGAAGGCATTTAACCATGCAGACAGTTCAGAAGGCATATTCCCTCAGCTGCAGTGCTTTTCTAAGTTAACAGAGATGTCTGCTGATTAGCTAGAGCGGTTATGATAAAACACCTTATTGTTATAGTTACTTTTCAGTTTTTCAGTGCTGTGAGCGCCACAAAAATCTTCTCTGTTCCACTGAATTGTTTTGAAATGGTATTGTACTAATTTCAAGTGAAGCAATCAGCTTTTAGGAAGACCTCATTTAAACTACATGTTTTTTTTAAAACAACAACAACAATAACAACAACGTGTATTTAAGTGTGTTAGAAATGGAAATGAGGTTTTAGAGTTTCTGAGCTTCCATTTTAACGGGAATCTTTAATGACTGCCAAATCAGATTAAATAAATGTGTCCAGGTTTGTGTTTTGAAATGTTCGAAGGGAAAAATCTACACCTCAGCCATACAATTTATTTATCTAAAAAAATTATATTAAAGTATTTAGAATGGATCATTCCGGAACTATGAAGTCCATAAATCAATGCTTCTTGCTCCTCTCTTACAGAAAACCCTCCTCCTGTCACTCTTTATTAGCTCACGTCTCTGTTTGTTTCATTCCTCCCTCATCTCTTCCTTCTTCAGCTTGTTCTTAACAGTTTGCCTGGAGGAAAATAGCATTATACTCTACTACTGAATGAACTTTTTGCATTTGTGTGTACATGCATATGTTCAGATGCCAGCGGGCAAGTGGTGGCTGTGTGTGTGTGTGTGTGTGTGCTTGCGCGTGCATGCGTGCGTGTGTACGTTTGTGAGCCTGTAATAATTTCTATTCATGCTCAGTTCTTTTCCTTGCCTAAGTGAACATCCCTGCGCACGTGTGTGTGTGAACATGTGTATGTGCTTGTGCCTATGTGCGGGTGCGAACGGGTCTGGTTGATTGGGGCCACACCTCATCCTCAATCGACCTTCCCCTTCCTGCCTCGCCACGCCGACCTGAGCTATTGTCCAGCTACAAGCCACTATGGAGTGCAGCACCTCACCAGGCATTAGCATTTTAATCACAATATGCATTGTAAACAATGCAATGTGGCATGAGTGTGAAGCCTGTCGAGAAAGAGAGAACATGCCGGTAAAAAAAAAAAAAAAAGTGATGCTATTTTTTTTTTTTAATCCATCACAATGGGAACAAAAAAACAGAGAACATCCATCAGGACAATATGATAACAGTGTTTTTCTCACCCGTCTTATCTTTCTCACAATAATTTGACTACCTTTCTAGTTCCTGCACATGCTTTCTAACATAGGTTTTATCCACACTAACTCGTGACATTTACTTCCTACAGCCATGTCACAGTTTTCCTTACTGAGCTAACTCTATTTCAACTCTTTTACAGAAAATAATTCAATAAGTAATTTAAGATCAATTAGAAACACCAGCACAGGAAACAATTCAAAAAAATAAATGCTTTCATGTGTAATACTTGTGTTCTATTACTATTTTGTGCGTCTTTTCCATGTGCACTTTACATGATACTGCTTACTGTCAATCACCTGACACCCCTGGGGAGAAATGGAAATCTCTGCCAGAGATACACATCCGCTTCACATCCATGTTTTTCACGTGTTTGGGGGGAAACTGTAAACTTCCACTGATTTACTTCAGGCTCACTTTGTTTTTAAAAGCAAACGTTAAAACTTGTAATCATTTGGCAATGTGAGCCGACAAAGTTTACCTCTGAATGGTGTTACAGTGGCCCACGTTTAAATTCTAGAAGTTACATTTGTCTCACTGATTGATTAGAATATTTTCCTTAATTAACATTAAAATAAATCTTACATAAAATGAATAAATAGTAACTTGAGATGCTTATACCAGCTTGTAGCTTTGTTGCTGTGATCATGTGATATAGAATGTTAACTGAGGAAATTAGCTTAGCTTCATGCTTACAGTACATGGCAAATATGACTAATATGCGCCTTCAGTGGGACAAAGCCACAAACTTCGCCTGTTGTTAAGTGTTAGTTAATGAGTCACATGTTTCTCTGTGAGTGAAGGTGATGAAGGTGAATGGCTGCAAAACCAAAACAAGCAGATAGATGCTGAAAGGCTTCTCAGAAATTCAGAGTGAGGTAACAATTGTCTGCCACTGCAAGCGTGCCATTGACATGCAGTCAATGGAGCCACTGTTAATATGAAAATGTTAGTGCTGCTTTAAACAAGCTTTATATTTTATTAATTTTATTTATTGTGTAGGATTATATTTTATTTCACATAGTGCGTACTTATACTGAGTGTTCTAAAAGCCTTTGGTCATGCTTCAAGCAGCTGAGAATGTGTTTACATGCCAATTTATGTGTTTTGTCTTACTATGTCATAATGTAAACCCTCCTGAAGGAAACACTGACATTTGGCAAGAGGAAGACACTGGTTCCTGCAGCTATAGTGAAAGAAATCCCCTCACTTACATGAAAATCAGCCACTTATAAAAGGAGGTGTCATGTTTCAGGTGACTCTAGTGCCAAAGAGTTATGACCTGGCTTGGTAAAAGAAAAGAAAAGAAAAAAAAAAACATAACCAAGCTAAAAATATGCAGCCTGTCTGACTGAAGGCAATGAGAAGGAGGATGTGATATCCTCCCATCTTAAAAGCAGTCTTCCACTTTCATGCCATCCCACTCTCCGATTGGTATAACAGGTAATTAGTGGTGTGTCATGGCCCTGGGGAGCTTAGGAACAAGGAAAAGGTGGGTGAGGAAAGAGACAGGGAGAGTGAGAGAGAGATTTCTGATTACCTGACAAGTTAGGGCTGGAAAGGCTACACTTAGCCCATTAAAGATTTTTTCTTCAGCATGACATTTGAGAGCAGCTGTGAAGCCGTGCGCCACCTTGCCATTTCCCCGTACACTGGGCATCCATTTAGGGACAGGGATGGAGAGGGAGAGAGAGCGAGAGAGAGGGAGAAGGAGGGAGAGAGAGAGGCCACCAGGCCATCTCAGCAGCACAAATGGATTTCATTCACCAAGGTGAACTATAGTACACTGATAAATGCACTTCCTTGAATGTCAGCAAATGTCACCCGAGAAGCCATTTGCCACCGTTTTAATAGCTTCCTTAGACTTACCGAGGGAGTGACAGAAAGTAAGAAGGTGAGGTGAGCGGGGAAAAATGATGAGTCACATTGAGCGAGAGACAGATAAAGCGAGGGGACAAACAAATGCACATATGTACAGCAAGGCAGCACACAGAACGATAGAGGGATTAAGGCAGAGAGAAAGAGAACAGACGAGAACAAGGTTGGGCTTTTGTCACTTCCACATGATTAAGCAATTAGCTATTTGAGATGTCTCCAACAAGGTGGTGCAACCAGACAGAAGTGGCTATTTAGAACTTAATCCCTCTCGCTTTCTCTTTCCCTCCTTTTCCTCTCTCTCCTTGTTGGACGTATCGCCTCATCTGTGCGTATGTGTGTGTGTGTGCGCGCGTCTTTTCACCTGCACATCTCTCTACGTATTAATGTATTTGCAATGTATTTATTTCTGTCTGCTTTTCTCTCTGTGTGCGTGCACACATGCATATATACAAAGACAGACATACACTCAGCCTTGTCTGTTGAAGCGTGAGCTGGCATCATTAAGTGTAATGTGAGAACTTGCAAGTACAGTTGAGGCCTCTGCTTCCTGAGAGCTGTCACACAACAAGACGGGTTAAACACACGCACGCACACAGTCACCTTGAATGTGTGGGTTAAATGAATAAAGGTAGGGTACACTAATAACTGTCAGTTGGCAGCTTATCATTGCGAAGCTGCTAACAAGCCCTTTACCTGCTGCTTCGGGTCTTTCTTTGATCATAAATTAGAAGCAGAAGGTTCTGTTTGTCCTTCTTTTCCTGCTTCTCTTCCGCGTGTAATCCTGTTGTTTTAACTTTTACATTACGTATGAAACCTCATTTTGTCTCCATGCACAACTTTTCTGTGCATACACTTATGCACACAAATACTGTGTGCGTGAATGTGTGTAGGTTGTTTTGACTGCACGAGGACAACGCTGGCTGCAGCCAATCCTAATCCCCCATTCATTTCCACCAAGCAGTTGCTAAGGTTACAAATTACCTTTGGTGCTGGTAAGTGGTTTCTTTTATGACACTGGACGCCCTAATCCTTTTACTGAATACATATTTCATTTAGGATTAGCACAACAACGGATACAGTTGTTCTTAGAATATTCCAACTCCAGCTCTCTGTTTTGTTCATGCTCATCAGGTACACCACTTGCATATCAACTCTGACTCTCATTTAAAATAACTAAATAAATTAATAAATATGCCTTTTTTTATATTTTGCTCTGCACTTTCTTTTTCTCAGACTAGAGTTATGGGAAAGCCTGAGGGAAGTGAAACTCAATCAGGCAGGTACTGTTAGATAAGTAACAACAAGGCTTTTATCGGGTAAACAATCGATTAGACCACATTATTCTCTTTTTCAGATTTCTATGGTGTGTTCGGAGTGTCTTTTTACAGATGCCAACAATGGAGACTGTTTCTTTCCTTTAATACGCACCATTATACAGCTTTGGATAATAAAAAAAAAAGGAAGGAACTTTTATGTTTTTCAGGAACATAACAAATGCTGGCTGAAAATAACAAATGCTGGTTTTAGCTGATGGCTGACATACTGAGAGTATTTTGTGGTGCCTATGATCCAGTGCAGCCAGTGAGAGATGTCAGGGGACATAATTAGTAACAAAATGAGTGGATACAACTTCATGATTTATTGAATAACTAAAGAAATATAACAAAGCACGGATTTGAGTACATAAAGGCAAAGAGTACAAAGGATGTTTATTCGTATAGCACATTTCATATGCACAAAGGCAAGTTACATAACTGGTACAGCAGTCAAATAAGAAATACAATGCAATGCATTTAAATAGCTTATTATAAATAGAAACACAAAAATGTAATTAAATGATGAAGTGCAAATGTTTAATAATGATTAGCATTTATTAATGGTAAGATTTAGTAGAAAAAAGATTGCATTTGATTTTTTTTTTTTTTTTTTTGATTGCAAGTTCAGTTTTCTTTGTCTTTGTTGGAACCCTCAAATCATTTACAGCCTCAGAGTCTTTTTGGAGGCGAGACCTTAAAAAAGTCTGCTAAAGCTGAGCCTGTTCAAAATCAAAGTGGGGATAGATTTTTCAAGATCTTGCCTGAACTTGAACGCTCCAATTCTCCCAGTTTTGAAGACTTTGTTATCGACTTGACGTGGTTATTAGGATTAAATCTGAGGCTGTGCTGCGGGATATTCAAAGACAGAGTTGAGACAAGTTTTTGATTTATTTCTTCTTTCCCCTCCTCGTTGCTTCTTTCTTTTGTGTCTGATGTAAGATTCTTCCTTAGAGAAAAGACATTTTAAGGCTGACGTAATAACTCAGATGCAGTTAACTGACTGTGATTACATTATCTCATTTGATATCTAATTTCCTACCTAACTGGCTGAATACCTTACAATTTTGATAATTAGCTGTTACTTACTGACTGCCTGGCTAGATGACTGACGGCCATATTGACTGGCTGCCTGTCTGCCTGCCAAACTGACAGACTGGATGACTATTGAGGCTTAGTCCTGCTATGTGGTGAGATCATCATCACTGGCAAGTGCAACAAAAGGCTGATGGGAAGAGGCTGTCTATGTGTGTGTGTGTGTGTGTGGGTGTGTGTGTGTGTGTGTGCAAGTGTGTGATGGCTTCATTCCTGTATCAACACAGTTCTCTCTGTGGATGAGTCAGTAGGCCAAGCCTGACCATCATCCTCTCTCATCTCTCTCTCTGTCACACACAAACACAAGAAATCAAGAAGCTCTCAGCACACACACATACGCATTCACACACGGACACACACACACACACACACACACACACACACACACACACACACACACACACACACACACACAAAATGTAGGCTTGGGGTGAAGTGGTGCTTAGAAGGAGTGAACTTGGGGTCAGGGTGGAGAGAGACAAGAGAGGGACAGATAACACTTCTGTTGGAGACACTGTGTTTTTATTTTCAGCGTTTCATAAATGCACGTTTCCGTTGACTAATCCTGCAATTTTAAACCCAGACATCTCCTCTAAACTATTCATAAACTACTCCACATTTTACAATCATATCATAGTTTTGTTTTTTCCAGGGCTGACTCTTTTCTTCTGCTTTCAAGCATGAGGTATGAGATAAAGAAAGCACCAGACAGAGAGAAGTGACAGTAAGAGCAGAGCCAGTGTTAGGAGGAACACATGGGGGAGAGGATTTAGTGTAACACCCAGCTGTCTACCTGTCTGTCTGACTGAGGGAAAGTGGGGTTTTCAGTGTAACACAGAGCCAAGCTGTTCTCCTCAGTGGCGGGTAAAAGTGTGTGTGTATGTGTACTCTCCTTGCTTGCTTGGTCTCAGGGGCGCCATGGTGAGGAGGAGATAGGCAGACGACCAAATTCTCTCTCTCTCTCACTCTCCTGTCTCCGGTATAGATGTCTCTATATGAACACAAAGCAAAAGAGAGAGAGGATGAGAGACACCGAGGAGGACAGAAACAGAGGGAAGGTAACAACAAAACAGGCCCTTTCCATGCCAATGCAAAACCCCACTGTACCTCTGCTGGTCGCTCCTTCTGTTTTTGTCTTGTTTCTGTCAGATGAATCTCAATCCCCCGCTTTGAGGATATGTGACTTCTCCATTCTTTCTATTCTTACATTTCTTAAGTATTTTTCCCTTATTCCATTTCTCTCTTTGCCCTCTGTTTTCCTGTTATCCTTACATCTTTTGTTCCCCCAAGGAAAAAAAGGGTATGAGTGGTTGTATTTTTTTTTTTTTTTTTTTTTTGGTTTAATTAATTCACATGTGGCTGTTCTCTGTGTTGGTGCATGTTTTTACATATTTAATCCCAGGGATTATCCTCCATGTGAAATCATTGATTACATGCATTTTTCAGCAATATGTGCAGCTGCAAATTCACAGTATATAAACACAAGGGCGGAGTTACACCTATTTTGGTTTGTAAGAGTAACTATAAATGTTATATTAACTTTTTATGAGTTACAGATGTTTTAGCATTATACTGAGCTAATTAAATATATAAAGCAATACATTCTGTTATAAAGGAGCAAGCTTACTTACCAGGACTTGACTTAATTAAAAATATTAAATATTGGAGTTCATATGTTCACATGTATGTGTCTTTTCTGTGCTAGTTTAGTTACACACAATCCTAGTTTTCCCAGCCACGTATAAATCCATCAGTTAAAGCAAAAGTGACACCAAATTGGTTAAAAAAAACAAGTTTTATTGTTGTTTTATTGACAAATCTGTAATAGAAAACGAACCGCATGAGTAAAAAAAAGTTGATTAAATATTTTTCTTTTCATATGTAGAAAACTGTTTTCACTTCAAACTGCCATTGTTAAACTTCACAATCTAGAAAATCAAGCTGTAAAGTAAGCTTAAATAGCGCCTGCCACCTGCAGACACAGAAGAATGGAGATAGAATGGCAAATACAATAGAGGAGGGATTTTATCATATAAAGCTTTAATGATTAATATTTCACGAGGTTTCTTAAGAGAATAATCTACATCATATAGAGATGCAATTTCCATAATGCACACACTCTCATTTCATTAGAGGAAAAACCTATAAAATGGTTAAAGGCCTGAATAATGATGCAGCGGCAATTAAAATGGCGGATAACCCAGCGGACCTGCAGGCAGTTATCCTAAATGAGATAATAATAATCTCTACTCTTTTTTTTTCTTTTAACAACTTACATGATTGTCATGCTGCTTAAATACGGTTTATGCTCTGGATTCATCAAAAAGAAAAACCCTTGATAAGGGGCATAGGTGGCAGACTGTTTTGTTCATTATGAGGGGGGGTCGCTGACTTTTTTTTTCTTGATTGAAAATTTTATTAGAGATCAAATGTTTTTAAATAAAGTGCACCCCTCGTTTAGGTGAAACAGTTAAAATTATCCTTTATTGTTTGTAATTATTCAGCTGTTTCCTGCTGTATTTGGCTGGTTGCGTAAAAAAAAAAAAGTGTATTTTTTTTTTTTTTTTTTGGATTTTCTTTACAAATGTGTCAGTTGTGGTGCTGGAACATAAAACCTTGAAAGAAATCTTGAAGAAATATAATAAACTGGAGAAAAAAAAACCCTTGAACAGGCAGCCTACATGCGGGGATATAAATAGACGCGAGACTTCACAAGTCCAAACACAAAAGATTTCTCAGGGAGCAGAGGAGGGATGCAAAGTGCTAAACTCACCAGCACCCAGTGACGTGGTGATACTGGTCGTTTTCCTGCCGGGGGAAGATTTAATAAATGCAGAAAAACAAACACGGTCTGTGCAGTGACGGGGTTGTTGCGGGGTGAGGACGGTGGCACACTGGACACATCCTCCTGTAGGAAGGAAGCGGAGTTGTGGAAAAAAAAGCAAACAGGAGCCACGGACGGGTCTCTTTAACCCTGCCGTGAACCCGCGACCCTACCGTCCGACTACTTCCCATTACCTCTGCACGACATTTAGCCCACATACCGCAGAGCGCACACGCACACGCAGCATTGTGTGGGTCTGTTTGGAAGGGGTGGAGGGGAGCAAGCGAGGGCGGCTGCGTGCTGTTCATGGAGGGGTCAAAAGAATGAAAACTACCGTGTTCACAGGGCAATTACAAAGTGTGGACGCTGGATGGTCTGTGCAGCCGCAGCCGACTGGGAGAGAAAATATCATGTTGAAGCAAAAGGATTTCTTAAAAAACAGATTTTGGGGCGCTAGTATTAAACTTGAAAAGTTAAATTTCTTTTTTTAATCTTTTTTGGTGATGGGTTAATGGACTTCACTGCAAATAGCTAATCACAAGTGAGTGCATAAAATTAACATTAAGTAAAAAAAAAAAATAAAAAAAAAAAACAGCCCAAAAGCTGGAGGAAAAAATTTACATTTTATTTCGCTTAACGGCTAAGGTCATATTAAAGCAATGAAACAGTGACGCCTTTGATGCCTCCCGTCAGAATTAATTGCTCTTCATACCGCCAGACTGTTTCATTATGATATTTACAAATCTGCCATTAGCTGTAAAGACTAATTATGGGTAACGTATCAATAACTTTAAGCAATTGTACATTTAATATTCATCTAATTTGATCTATATAGTGTTCAAGCTGCGAATAGTTAATTGTGTCATTCTGTTGCGCAGTTTTTGCTCACTGTTTCTGTTATTCCGGGTTTATCACATGTTGTTTTGCAAAACTTTCAGCTTATTGGACATTAGACAGCTTTATCCTATCTGCTGAAAGGCCAGCTGATAGGCTACTGTGTCAAGCTCGTATTTTCAATTCTCAATAATCTTTAAGTATTTCTTCTACTTGACTGTGCCATAAAGGGTTAGGTTCTTTTCTGTTGGAGGTTTTTTTTTTTTTTCATATAGCCTATATTTTTTCTCTGATATATAGTCTGTGTCTAATGCTTTTTAGATTATTTTTCCTCAGGTGGAGTAAAGCTGCTTCTAAATGTTAAAAGATAATAGGTTAACTGAGTGGAAAGGTCGTGGTTGCTTAAGAAGAGAAATGAAGCGGCCACAGGAGACGCGACGGAGGGCAGATCCACAACTACAGCTGCCACACATGAATGTTTGATAAGCGGGCGGGATAATGGCTCCTTAAATCAGTCAAACATAAACATCTCCATCACGCTCTGACATCTGCCATCCATAATAATCTAAACCTGAATAATGAATGAACAACAACAGTGGGGCTGAAATATCTCAGTGTGCCACATAGGAAGGCGGATATAGGTCAAGTTTAGTTTGTTCAGTTTATGTTAGTACGTATGAAGCTATTACAATACTTGTGGCGACTGTCGCTTTGTGGTCCGGGTATCACTTTAGGGTTTTTGTATATGCGTGCGTAAGCTGCACAGGAGAGATTGCAGGTCATATGCAGGCTCCAGTGAATTCAGCAGCGTGTGTATGAGCCCAGTGCGTATGAAAACATGATGGTTTCAGTAGCAGGGAGTGGGTGCGCGTGGTGAGCGAAGCCCACTAACCTGATACAGACTACTGATACTGTACAAGCCAATCAGCACCCCCACACACTCAGACAGGAAGTAATTAGATTTTAGGAAGCATGAATAATAATAATAATAATAATAATAATAATAATAATAATAATAATAATAATAATAATAATAATAATAATAATAA
>JAVDPK010002566.1:0-10036 GCA_034780415.1 Cichlasoma orientale | reverse complement strand
CTGGAGCAGATACCAATAAGTGTGCGTTTTCTGCAAGGCGGGTCAGGGGAACTGATGAGCAGCAGTGTGTGTGTGTGTGTGTGTGTGTGTGTGCATGCGTGTGAGTGAGTGAGAGAGAGTTGGTTGCTGCTGAGGGTAATTTATTCGATCAATCACTCCATTTGATTCCTGTTTATTTTCAGGAGCTGCATGGTCACTTCAGCCACACACTGAGCCCTTTATGCACTGCCAAGGCGTTTCCCCTCAACCACTAAGACTGTATTCGGCTATAATTTGGAGAGGAGAGCGGTTCCAGCACTTCTCAGATATTTCATGGTTCCCTGCGTTTATAGTGAAATCCCCTCAGACCTGTCTCTTGTCAAACTGGCAGCGTGCAGACATGCAGGTATATGAGCTTCACACATACAGAGATTTAAATCAGCACTGTGGGCTTGTTTTAAATGACTGCAAACACACTCCTGTGTGGAATTAGGAGTTATCGTCATCTATAATTTGGCAAATAGGACCAAAGGGTGCATTTTTGGTTTATTTTTTGTAAAGTAAGTTTTTTAATTTTGAAATTTTTGCCTACACTGGATAGGACAGGTAAAAAAAACAAACAATTTTTACACAAAGCATTTTGTTAAGCCTTAATATCAACAGTTGATGTGAATTTTCATGCATAGTCAGTGCATCTTGTGACGCTGGATGTTCACAATAAATTGCAACCCTAGCTAGAAATTACCTTGCTCCCTTGCAGTATTTTGTTACGGGAAGCAACTAAGAAACCGCCATGGGACCAATATGTAGGATCAGATAAACCTCGGTCTGCTCTGCATCAAAGCAGACAGAACGCTGGGCGGTATAATTGGATCATGATAACCAAATGCTTCTGATCATGTAATATTTGGAACAGAAAACAAATGCCTCTTTTGGCAAGAAATATGAGGGAAGATTTTGCCCCACCCTTGAAATAAATAAAAATATGACTTGACTGTGACACAGCAAATGTTATTTCAGTGTGAACAAGATCAGAGCTGGGATCAGACTTTATTTTGGAAACTGGAAGCAGTAACATACAAAACAACATGTCAAATTACCCACAGAAAGCTTACAGCTCTCTTCAGGTTTTACAGTCCTGTCCGCTTGTTAAGTCCTTCAGAAAAAAAAAAATGGTTCGGATGGCCAAGTTTTTATTTTTGTTCAAGAAAATATGTGAATTCTTAAAATGTCGTTTTGCTTCAAGTCAAACGGTCAGTATTCTGTGTGAATCTTACAGTTCTTACAGTAGTTCTTACATAGAATCCACGCTTTCTACTGATGGTGAAAGTCTGCAGCATTTCTTTAATGTTTTTTCCTTATGCAACATTCTTCCTTTTTTACAGTGCTGGAACTCACATGTCAGGAAAGAATTTATTAAAAGAAACTATAGTAATTAGCAATGTGCTAATGCTTGAATTTGTATCCATTCCTGTATGCGTGGTTTTTATAACACTTTGCGGTTTCACTTGAAACACAAGGCCTGACCCGATGTCACTGGCCATATGGGCAGTAAATACTTCCATGATAGAGTCAGTGGTTGCTCTGATACAGTACCAGAGAGAAATATCTTGTTATACATCATGCTGCACTGTGTTTTCTGTGGCATGAAGATGACTGACAATGACTTTTTGCTTTGTTTAACTGTGTCCTGATAAACTGGTACAAAGAGGTTTGTTTTTTTTTTAACAAACCTTCACCGCTGTTGTCACTGCTAATGTTAGCATTGCAACATTCTCACAGTGGCATTTTTTTTGTTTAGCAGGATTAACGCTTATAATTGTTACCATCCTTGATGGTAATATAATCAGTTTTACAAACTGAAGTGCAAGTCTGAACATGAACTACAGACAAGACAAACTGCAGACAAACTATGGAGCCTGTCGGTGCCTCAAGATGAAAATTCAGTTAAAGTTGCTGCAGTTTATTATGAGAGCGATATAGCATTATTGGGTTATTTTTTCCCTCAAAGTCTTACTTATTATGATGCATCATCTGGACAAAATCTGCCAATCTGTACAAAATTTTGTTTCACTCCGTAGCCCACCAACACAGTGGGTGTTTTAACTTTTATTGTAGGTAAAGCAAATTTCAGTAAAAAGTGCTTCATTTTAATACAATTTCAAGTGAGTCGTGAAAATAAACAAGTGCTGGGGTACCTAAAAGGAATGGAGGTGTTTTTAAGGTCATTAGCCACACCTGTTCATTTCCTTCTAACAATTCAGAAGGATAACCAAAATCACCAGGACTCATCCTCTGGGCACAGTAAATCTGCCAAGTTTCATGAAAATGTTGAGACTTTTTCGTTACATATCAAAACTGTTAGAGAAAGAGAGACCGAGAGATACCTGATTCAGTCAGTTTCATCTTCTAGAGACCACAGATAGCTGTAACAAAAGAAAAAAAGTTGGCAATTCAGTGGCTGAGATATTTCATTCTGAACCAAAGTGTTGTACTAAATAACCAGAACAACATTCCCAAGAGGAATGCTGTAACCATGGATAATGATAATAAGAACGCAAACATGCACAAAGAAAGATAAATTCTCTCAGACATCTGGTTGTTGTTTCCTCAAAACACAAACCTCATTTAGGGACTTATTTGTGGTGTCATCGCTGGTCAGATCACCCCAGAAAGAGAAGTGCATCCTTTGGATAACATTTTGTTCAAGAAACCCCATTAAAAATGTGTCTACTTTCATCATCTAAATGACTTCTCTAGCACTGAACCAAGCCATCCATCAAACCTTTTGTTGCATTCTGCTCACCATTGGGGATAACTTGAGATATTGTGGAGATGAAGGCAAGTGTTTACTTTGTAAATAGAAGCGTGCACAGTGTGCCACGCAGTTGTTTTTATATGGAAGCATTAGATTTCATGATAGCTTTTTAATTCTGCCTGCAGGGTACATTAAATGCCTGCAAACCTCTGAACACTTTGTCCAGGAAACTAACAATTATAGTCAATCAGAGCATATGGAAACCACAGCTATTCAAGAAAAAAAAAAAAGATGGGGCCTAAGCTGAGGAACTGCCTCATGCATCATTACATTTTACTAAGGTTTGGTTTCAACATATAGTGTTGCTGTTTATGCCACTGACCCAACTTGTTACATTTTAAACTTTACAACAAATTATATCTAATTGTGTTTAATTAGATCCCTGTGTAAGTGCTTGTGTATGAAATGCAAAAATCCCCAAGGTAAAACCCTGTTATATTTTTAAAATAAATTTTAAACGTTTTAATGAGCAGGCTTTCCTTCATGTGTACTATAATGATCTCAACAGAGTTACTTTGAGCCCAGATATTGAATTGGCCTAGGATAATTTTCATTTAATATTCTTATCGATTTGTAATAAACATGCTTCAGCTGACCAGAATATATTTAGAATCTTAAGAAACAAGTGCACCTTAATGATTAGAAAATCTAAATATGAGTTTTATTTTAAGTCTATCAAAGATAATCTAAACAACCCCTCAACATTTTTGGAAGCTAATTAAATCCATGTTTCCTGCACATGTTGTGCCACATCTCCCTGAACATATCATGGTTGGCTCAAATGAAATAAAGCACAAAGCTACCATGGTCAGTTACTTTGACAAGCATTTTGTATGTGCTGGATCTGTATTTGATAGCTTGATGGTAAATACATGAGACCACAATTAGAACTATAGATCTGTTTTAATTTAAGCCTATTTCAGTTGTTCAAGTTTGTAAAACTATGACAGATACTGATGACAAAAAGTCAGGAGGTCCAGATAATCTTGACCCTAATCTCTTGAAGATCTCAGCAGATATTACTGCAGAGCCATTCGGTTTTTAACACGAGTCTTCAGTCCAGCTCCATACCTAGAATTTGGAAAACTGCCCATATGGTCTCCCATTACTCAAAAGTGGAGATCCATCAGTGTTAAATAATTATTGTCTGATCTCTAACATTTCAGTGCTGGCTAAAATCTTTGAATCTCACGTAAATTTGTAGTTAAAGCAAATTTATTATTATTACC
Source organism: Cichlasoma orientale (assembly GCA_034780415.1). Lineage (NCBI taxonomy): Eukaryota > Metazoa > Chordata > Actinopteri > Cichliformes > Cichlidae > Cichlasoma > Cichlasoma orientale. Next base: position 6,010 of record JAVDPK010002566.1, on the reverse strand, counting down.
AGATAAAGTCTTTATCTGATAATAATTGTCTAATTGACTTTCAGTCTGTTTTTAGAACTGGACGCAGTGCCATTACTGCTGCCACAGCTGTGATAAATGATTTCATATGTGTCCTGGACTGCTTTATTTGTGGATCTAAGGCGTTAGACTTGGTGGCTCATAACTTGTTGGAGAAAAAACTTTTAACACTGGTTTTGGTACCAAGGTTGTTAAGTGTTTTTGAAATTATCTAGTTAATCAAACAGTCTGTCTATGTAGAGGGCCATAAATCAAATTCTCTTGAGCTAACCAAAGGTACCCCATTTAAGATAACATAAGATAAAACTTTAATGATCCCACGACGGGGAAATTTGTGCATAACAGCTGCTCAAGTACAGAGAAGAACAGAATGAGAGCAGCAGTTAAGGATAAAATAAATAAAGCAAAATAAAATAAAAATAGAATAAAATAGAATAAAGTAAAAATAAAATACAGCTATCAATGAGAAATATAAATGTATATGTAATATGTATAAGGTGCACTGTATGCATAAGTGATGGCAGTGGGGGTAAAGTGTCCAAGTGACTCCTGACATCATGATGCGTTTTACAGTCTAACTGCTGCTGAGATGAATTACCTGCGAAAGCGCTCCTTCCTGCAGCGAGAATGTTTCAGTCTCTGACTGAAGGAGCTGCTCAGCGCACCCATGCAGAAGGTGATGGAGGTTGTCCATAATGGATGTCAGCTCTGCTAGCATCCTCCTCTCACCCACCACCATCACAGACTCCAAAGGACATCCCATCACAGAGCTAGACCTCCGCACCAGATTGTCGAGCCCGTCTGATACACATCTGATGATGGCTGTATCATCTGAGAACTTCTGTAGGTGGCAATGGTCTGAGATGTACCTGAAGTCTGAAGTGTACAGACTGAACAGAAAGAGTGAAAGGACCATGCCCTGCGAGTCTGGTGGCTGGCCATTAGCCTGTGGTGCCTGGCTGTGTGCAGCCTAAAGAGGAGACATGGGCTCGCCTTCCTGTTGGTTCACCACCTACAGGTGTCATAGGGGTTGTGTGCAATGTCTGTCAGGGGGTGGACAATGGCAGAGGCCCTGGCGGACTCATCCCCAGCTATCGAGATTGGCTATTGGGACATGGAATGTCACCTCTCTGGTGGGGAAGGAGCCTGAGCTAATGTGTGAGGTTGAGAGATACCGGCTAGCTATAGTTGGGCTTACCTCAACGCATGGCCTGCGCTCTGGAAGCAGTATCCTGGAGAGAGGCTGGACAAGAGGCAGCAAGCTGGGGTGGGTATTCTTGTATCCCCTCAGCTTACCGACTGTAGAGTTAGAGTTTTCACCGGTAGACGAGAGGGTTGCTTCCCTGTGCCTTTGGGCCAGGGAATGGGTCCTGACTGTTGTTTGCGCTTATTCACCAAATGACAGTTCAGAGTACTCACCCTTCATGGAGTCACTAGGCAGGGTGCTTGAGGGTGCTCCATCCGGTGACTCCATTATCCTACTGGGAGACTTCAACAATCAAGTGGGCCATGACAGTGAGACCTGGAGTGATTGGGAGGAACAGCCTGCCTGATCTGAACCTGAGTGGTGTTTTGTTATTGGATTTCTCTGCAAACCACAGTTGGTCCACAACGAAGCACCAACCACCTTGCAGCATGTAACATGTTTGAACATAAGGATGTCAATAAATGCATGTGGCACCAGGACACCCTAGGTTGCAAGTCGATCATTGATTATCATCATGATCGATCATCTTGTTGGACAGACCTGGCGCACCTAAACATATAGTGAGGGTGCTGGGAATGCCTGACAGAGGCCCCAGTCTGCAAGATCTTCAACTGCCACCTTGACAGTATTCTGAGGGAGGCTGAGGACATTGAGTCCGAATATACCATCTTCTGCACCTCCATTGTTGAGGTTACTGTTCAGGGTTGTGGCTTCAAGGTGGTTGGTGCCTATCGTGGTGTTAATCCCTGAACCAGATGGTGGTCACCAGATGGTGAAGGGAGCTATGTCAATAAGGCTTGGTTGGCCTGTGGTACTCCAGAGGCAGCTGACGGATACCGGCAGGCCAAGCGGAATACAGCTCGGGCGGTAGCCTGAGCAAAAACTTGGTTGTGGGAGGAGTTTGGTGAGGCAGTGGAAAAAGACTTTCAAATGGCCTCGAAGCAATTCTGGCAAGCCATCAGGCGACTCAGGAGAGGAAAGCTAGTGCTCACATGGTATGTAGTGTGGGTGGGGCGCTGCTAACTTCAACTGAGGCTATAGTCGGGCGGTGGAAGGAATACTTCGAGGACCTCCTTAATCCCAATGACACACCTTCTGTTGTGGGAGCTGAGTCTAGAAACAAGGAGGAGTGCCCACTCTAGGTCAGGGACGAGTTGCTGCCCCAAGGGAAGGAGTTTGAGTAGCTTAGGATCTTGTTCACGAGTTATGGGAGAAAGGAGCGGGAGATTGACAGACAGATTAGGGCTATGTCTGCAGTGATGTGGACGCTGCACCGGTCTGTCGTGTTAAAGAGGGAGCTGAGTGTGAAAGTGAAGCTATTGAGTTACCAGTCAATCTACTTCCCTACCTTCACATATGGTCACGAGCTTTGAGTAGTGACTGAAAGAACGAGATCGCGAATGCAAGCGGCAGAAATGAGCTTCTTCTGGAGAGTGGCTGGCCTCTCTCTTAGAGATAGGGTGAGGAGTGTAGCCATTCAGAAGGGGTTCAGAGTAAAACCACTGATCCTCCACAGTCCGCCAGTTGAAGTGGTACAGGTATCTGACTAGGATGCTTCCTGGGGACCTCTTGGGTGAGGTGTTCTGGGCATGTCCTACTGGGAGGAGGCCCTGGGGCAGACCCAGGACACGCTGGAGAGATTATATCTCTCAGCTGGCCTTTGGCCTTGCCCCCCCCCCCCCCCCGGATGAGGTGGCTGGGGAGAGGGAGGTGTGGTCTTCTCTGCTTAGGCTGCTGCCCCCGTGACCCGGAGGGATGGATGGATAATAATAACAATGATATGTAGACTTACACAACTGTAACTGTATCGTATTTCTCAATTCAAAAATGTCTCTTGAATCAGTGTATACATGTAAACTTAACCACACTGCACTTCATCTGAGCCACTGTCCAGAAAGCCTGATCACACTACAGCTATTTATTGATTTATTTAATATTGGTACAAAATAAAAAAACTTTCTTTCTGAATGATCTTCATACACATTTTCCCCCTGCATCATAGCTTTTTCATCTCCTTTAAGTCCTTCAACTACCTGCTAAAGTATTTATAGTCTGTTATCATATAAAATTCTGGGAAAACCCACAATTTTATAACACTGTATTGTGTTTAGGGGCTAAAACTGTGTGGGACTAGAGCAGATTCAAGACTATGATTTTATGATAATCATTTCAACCACGTCTCAATACAGAATCTTGTGACTTAAATATTTATTTGCAACTAAATTTCAATGGCAAATATCTTTCTAAAAGTTTTTTGCAGTCAGCATTTTCCTGTACTATCTGCACCATACTCACTCAAAATCTCAAAATTAGGGTTAGATAAAGATATTGGTCTTAACAAAAAATTAAAAATAAATAAAATAAGCCAGTCACCGAAAGCCCAAGACAGAACATGCTAATTTTATATTTTACCAGGCATTTTTTTTATGGCTTTCACCAAAATGTGGGACATAAGCTTCCATCTTTGCTGTCAAAGTCCTCTGTTTTGAGACCAACCCCACTCTGACCTTCTCATCTTGATTTTTATATAGTAGCCATATCTCGTGCTTCCTGGATAGAAAAAGACTTTGAGAATAAATATAGTGCAGCAGAGCAGCAGGCTGAGGTGTCTCAGACCCTCACTAACTGAACCCGAATCCAGCTGCCACTCACACAAAAGCTATTTAAGTATACTTTTCTTTAGTGATTTCTCAGAGGTGAGGGGAACTGACCGCTGAACTGAGAGTTTATTTTGTGGGTCAACTCTTTTTACCACCGTGAGCCACTGTAGTATTTCTAGATTTTCCCCCAAATCAAACTGGAAGTAAATTCTTCCACAGCGCTGAGGAGAAAAGTTCCATTACTGTATTTCAGTTTTGTATGCACCACCTTGCTGTGAAGCTACTTCGGATTTGATGACCAACATGCTTGTTCTTATTACTAATGTTTTGCATGCATCGGTCAGTATGGTAGGGTTTACGACGAAAGCATATCCACGACTAATTTCTATGTCATAAAACTGAATAGCCTTGCACGGTACTGCCATTAGTGCTTCTGCAAAGTTTTTTCATTGAGTGTATTTTACTCTGCCTCTACAGACCACCATGATAAAGAGTGAGGCGAGGAGATAATGATATAGAACACGAGCTAGGACATATAGCAGCTCTGGAGGTCATCTCTAGTGAAGATGTGCCTGTTGGAGGGTAGAGGGATGATGAGCCTTCACATAAGCAAGAGGGGATTACCGTCAATTGCTCCTAAATTGCAATAATACCCGCTGCGGGGCCACCCACACATGTGCTGAGAGACAAGTGATAAATTGCTACATATGTCCATTCCACAGTGGCAACTACTGATACCAGCACACTGCCCGCAACAATTTCCATTCTTCGGTGCTCCCTGACATGTGGAAACAAGCTTTCACTATAAGAGGCATTAAAAATCTAAAATTTTAACTTGGTTATGCAGGATCAAAACAGCGCTGTTTCGTTAGCTTAATATGTGTGCCTGATTAAATATTTTTGTGAAAATAGTGCATTTATCTCTGCATAAGCAAGATCTAAGAAGTAAGTGAAAATGTGCCTTTTACATTCATCTTAAAAAGCCAGTTAAAGTTTAAACAGGATATATAAACAACACGGCACCCTACGCTAAAGAATTCCTCCACACAAGGAAATTCGTTGCCGCTCAAAATAAATATGGCCTATCATGTTTTGAAACTAAACCCTTCTGTGTGTTCTCATGAAAGAATAAATGGTAATTATTTCTGATCATATCATTCCTCTGCCAAAGAGCCAAGCAGATGGCTAATCCACTCCCAATATCTAATCAGACCAGTCATCCTAATGACAGTATAATTTCATAAGAGGCCTTTGTCTCAGAATATTCAGGAGCAGCATGGGGGAGATCGGAGATATTCATCATCAGCACAGATTGGAAACAGGCCCTAATAAATGACACATTTGCTTCCTGCCTGTCTGTGTTAGAGGAATGGTAGAATGCAGTGAATGTGGTACACTGGGCTTGATTGTGTTGGTGTGTGTGGAGAGGGGGTGGCATGGTTGGAGTGTGTGGGTGGTGGACAGCTGCTGCACGGCTCTCCGTTTGCTTTTCTAAATATGCATGTGTATGCATGATGCCCGTACTGGTGTGTGTGTGTTCGTGTGGGTGCGCGCGTCTGCCTGTGTTGCGTGTGTCTTTCAGAGTTCAGACCAGCTAATAGACGAGGCATTAATGTAGAATTTACACCTTGAGGTCAGGGCAACAAAAACCTAATGAGCACTTGCGATCCAGCTGGTGGCTTAAAAAAATGTGTCTTTTCCTCCAGTTGTTTTAGTGCGCTCTAAGCACGCTGACCATCATTTTCTCTTTCCCTTTGCATGTTTGTTTTTTGTTAAGCAACAATGATGAACGTCTAATTCAAGCAAGAAAAAAAAATCAGAAGAATATAAAGAGAAATGACAGCTATAAAATCAGATGCGGCAGTAAAATCCAGTCGTATTCCCGAGTGTGCATTGCACGGAGACATCCACCTGTGAAAAGACATATTATTTACAGCACTGCGGGAAGTCACAGCCCAGCATGGACAGACAAAAAATATATACGTGCACGAGGGCAGGATCTTCTTTTAGCCAACTCGAGGCTCAGCGCTGTTTGTCATGTTGGGTCTCAGCTCAATATTTCCGGGAAACTGCATGAAGCCTGACGTTGTGCTTCTACCTGGGGAAAGAGAGTCCTGGGGTCAGGAAATGAATATGATACACACACACACACACACACACACACACACACACACACACACACACA
>JAVDPK010002565.1:954799-974608 GCA_034780415.1 Cichlasoma orientale | reverse complement strand
AATTTTTGAGAGAAAAGGAAGGTTGGAGATTGGCCTATAATTAGCTAAGACAGCTGGGTCGAGTGATGGCTTTTTAAATAATGATTTAATCACTGCCACCTTAAAGGCCTGTGGTATGTAGCCAATTAATAAAGACAGATTGATCACATTTAAGATTGTAGCAATAATTAATGGTAGGACTTCTTTGAGCAGTCTTGTAGGAATGGGGTCTAATAGACAAGTTGTTGGTTTGGAGGAACTATTGAGGTTAAATCATAAAGATCAATCAGAGTGAAAGAGTCTGAATAAATATCAGTAGTAGCTGTAAATAAAAATATGTTTATGAGATGGTTAGGAATATTTTTTCTCTAATGGTTAAAATTTTATTGGTGAAGAAAGTCATGAAGTGATTACTAATTAAAGTTAAAGGAATACTCGGCTCAACGGAGTGCTGACTCTGTGAGCCTGGTTACAGTGCTGAAAAGAAACCTGGGACTGTTCTTATTATCTTCAATCAGTGATGAAAAGTAAGATGTCCTAGCTTTATGGAGGGCTTTTTTATAGAGCCACAACCTCTTTTTCCAGGCTAGATGAAGAGCTTCTAAATTAGAGAGAAGCCAGTTCCTCTCCAGCTTACGGTTTATCCACTTTAAACTGTGCGTTTGTGAGTTATTCCACGGAGTCAGGCACTTTGATTTTTTCTTTTTCACAGTAGCCACAGTATCCAGAGTCATATTATGGAGGAATTATATCCTTAAACATAGTTACTGGACTTTCAGAAAGACATTTACTGTAATGATATTTATTCCTCACTGCTGTGTGATCCATTATTGTAAATGTGAACGTTATTTAGAAATGATCAGATAGAAGTGGGTTTTCATGGAATATTGTTAAATCTTCAGTTCCTATGCCAAATCTCAGCACAAGATACAGAATATGATATATATATATATATATATATATATATATATATATAGAGAGTCATGGGGGGTTGGACTTTGTTTTGCTAAATTTATTATAAATAGACATATATATTTTGGCGTTACAGTTTTATCCTTGACCTTGTCCTGGGTGTTAAGGGTAACACAACTGAATTTTAAAATATAAAAAAGAGGGGTGTACTGCAATCATCAGGTCGCAGTACAGGCTGGATGTGTAAAAATGTTTTACACTATTAAGAAACTGGTAGATTTTCAGTCTGCTCTGCCTCTGCTCTGCTGTAGACAGCTTTAAGTATGTACATGCCCGCTAAACGTGCACACCTGACTCTACGGTGTGTATGCTTCTTTTAGAAGCACCGCCCCTTTCTGCCTCCTGACCTATGATCGCGCACATGTTTTCAGCGTCATCTCCCTTTGGACTTGCGTGTCAACATGGCGGCTTCCATGGCATCCCAGGCTGCAGCTAAAGGACTGAGGATAGCTACTTCAAAGCAGATACTTCTCGACAAAGTGAAGGTAGCGTTACAGCTTGTATTGCTGGGGATACGGTCTTCTGTTCAGGCGGGATGGTTGCGTTGCTGTACGTCTGCTGTCAGCGTCTCAGGGTTAGGGTCAGCGTAGCTAGCAGGTTAGCATGTCTGAGCGGACAGAGGTTTGACAGCTCAAAGTTGAACAGTGTGCCAGTCCACAGGTGATATAACAACGCCGTCTTCAAGTCCTGCAGTAGCTCTAATCATGGGGATTGTTGAATATACGAGCTCCTCTGGAAATCATAGTTATTCAACAAGAGCCTGTTTGAGGAAAGCTTTTCTAATGCAGTCCTGTCTTTACGCTGTATCTGTCACTTTAACATGCGTCTGTAAGTTTGCGTGTATACGATGTTTTCAGTTTTTATTGCGTAAAATTGAATCCGATACGTGATATGTTTCGGTTGAGTACTCCCACAGTGGGCTGTATGACCTTAAGGACTAAACCTCAAAGTGAACAATTTCCCCAGAGGTTCTCGCCCCAAGACCCATTTCAGATAAGACCCGAGTAAAAAGGTTACGTTTTGTACTTTGAGCTTCCAGTATCTGTTTGTGAGCTGGGAACAACAGCTAACAGAATTGGCCTGATTAGAGTTGTCTAAGTACACAGTGGCAAATGCTTACAGTTGCACAGTTTCTCATTCAGCAAACAAAGCATTTGGTGTAGTAATTGCAAAGAGACTTAAAAATGCTGCCAAAGCCACAAAACAGAATCTGACATAAATCCCGCTGCACCGTATTGACTAACAAACAAATTCCGGTGTCGCAGAGTTGTGCTTTCATAATAAATTTCAAAGCTCCAGGACAAACAGATGAATAAATTATCATGTTATGCTGTACTCTCAGTTTGAGTCAGTTTCTGAGATCTAGTCTTTAATGTTGGTGTGCCTGCATAGGTACTTGTAACATTAGAATTATTAGTAGGAACTTGTTGATAATGGAGTTGATACAAGGGCCCAGCCAAATAGGAACTTGAACTTCTCATGTTATATTTACTTTTCATACTTACTCGTGATAGATTTATAGTGATGGAGCCTTTTGTCTTTACAAGTAAAACATATTTTATGTGCAGTGTGGCAGTGAGTATTTTGATGGCTATTGTGCCTGGGGGAAATATGATTTGACTGAAAAGTAATTGTGCTTTATGCTGGGGAAAAAAAAGAAACACCCACCCATCCATCCATTTTTTTCCTGCATAGCTAATTCAGGATCACAGGCTGGGCTGGAGATTATCCCAGCTGCCACAGGACCCTAATTTATCCAGTATTTATTAGTTTGGTAAGTTCATAGTACTTAGGCCAGTTGCTTGTTTGTCTCTGCAGCCATTAAAAAGTCCAAAGAATGGCCCAACACTATTTGTACTGACAGGGCAAGTATTAGCCTGCATTTTACTCTATAAACCTGCATATACCCGTGCTTCGATCCTGTTTTCATGCAGTTAGTGCACGTAGCTACAGTGATTGTGCATTACGTTCTGAGCCCTTCCAAAATGCCCTTGCAAAATGTGGGCAACCTACAGCTCATCTTGTCAGAACACAAGGTGTTCTGACAAGATGAGCTATCACTCTGAATGTAAAACTCTGTTGGGTAATATTGTTAACTAATGTAAATCAAAAGTTTGTTTCAACAAAGACATTAAATTACCTGAAGCATTTCCATCCGGTGAGCGAAATCTCTAAAGCGACCTTTTTTTTTGAAAGAAATTAGACACATTCCTTAGAGCAGGTAATGTGACAGTCCCCCTAAGGGCCACAATTAAAACAAATTTCCAGCATCAATTAATTATTTTTCTTTACTACAGGATTACCAATTCTGTCTTTTAGCTGCTAAGAGGATGTGAAATGTGTTAAAGTATTGTTAAATATTTTCTTCTTTTAGAAGTGGCAGTAAAGAGTCAAGATTAAAATTAAATTAGTGTATAAATTAGTGTATACAATTAGTGTATGCATGGGTTGTATAATTCAGCTAAGCCGCTATATAATTTACAGAAATAGCCTGTCAAGTGATTTCTACACACATCTTACTTGGACAACTCAAACCCGGTATAGTAATAGACGTCATAGTGCATTTCATGATTCATGTTAACATTATTTTATTTATTTTTTTCTCATCCATCTAAGAAAACAACTCTATGAATTTACAGTTGTAGACGGACACGCTGTTCTACGTTGGTGGGTGTAGTTTGCATATGAAAGTGGTCACAAGGTTTGTGGATTTTTGTTTATTTATTTATTTTTGTAGCACAATAACTTCTGGAAAAAAGGCACTACTGCTGAGTATTTCAAGTCTGTTTTTTGGCACAGCACCAGAAGGTAAACATTTCTATATGAAGTGGCTCAGAAACTGGGGAACGTGGATCAAAAAAAGATGCATATATGTCAGTAGAGGCCTGAGGCCTGGGGTGAACTGCTCCTTTAAAAAGTAAACTCTAACAAAAGTTTTTATCTCACCTTTACTGGCTCTTTACCTGCTCATCTTCTGCTTCTTTCATTTCTCTCGCTTCTTTCTCTCTCTCGGGCGAGGTGATAAGAGTAATGATCGGGGATTTTCTCTGGTTTATAGCATAGTATCAGGGCCTGAACAGATTGACAGCCAGGTATCGCTACAATAGAATCAAATCAGCTTTGACAGTATGTCAACTAAGCTGTGGAATTCAATTTGCAATGATTTGTCAACAACAATGCAGAGGACATTGCAATATTCAGATGGTTAGGCTCCAGGATGCTCCTAAAAGGGGGAGTGAGATGTTTTTTTATTTTCTCTCTCACACTCTCTCTCATAAATCAAATCTCCTGAATTCTTGTCTGCACACCGAGATAATCCTCAGGCTGTTTTTCACTGTCGCTGCACAGGGATGAATTTGTAAACCTTCGCTTAAGTTTTTATTTTTTGTAAGGCGTGCATGCTTAGTAATACCCCGACTGTGTTGAAGCCCAGCATGATTTGAAGGGGTACACTGGGAAGAAAGGTGTCTCAATGAGACTCGGTCCTGAATATTTTACAGAACAGGGTGGAGAGCCCTCTGCTTGCAACGACTTCTTTTGCTGGAACTTCAAACGACGGGAGGCTCCCCCATCTGTCTCAGCAAGAACACATTTACATTTCCTCCCCGCGAGGGATACTGGAGGACGAAGTTGGCTCTAACTGGATTTGAATATCGTTCACCAAGGTTAATAGCCATTTCTGTAGCTGGTGAGGTGCTTAGGCTTTTTCAATAATTTAGAACGGCTGCAGTCATTAGGAAATGTTGCCAGCCTCTGCAATGAGTAAATGCGCTCCTATCAGCTTAACTTATGCTGTTGTTCCAGTGCAGATAATGAGAAGTGGGAGTGATGCTGAAAATTACTTGAGAAAACAATGTCAGTGATGGCTGACAGGCATAATTCATTAAAAGTGCAGTATATTGAAGATTATGTTCAGCCTCTCTATCATCTCTGAAATTAGACCTTCAAAGATTGAGTTTTCTTGGACGTGCTCTTTGTGAAATTTGTGCAAGTCACAGGGATCTGAGTCATTGAAAATTTTGACAGGGACCGGCTGGCTGGCTGGCTATCTCTTATATTGTGTTACTGAGCACAATGGCTGCTTCCACTTGCAATAAGAACTCTGTAGTACACGTACACAGATTTGCCTTTATATCACAGCTTGACCATTTAGCCTGCTTGACCTTGCCATGGATGCCATGATAATTTTTAAAGTGGTGAAAGCATATTCATTCAAACTTATTGATGAACAAGATGATTAAGCCCCGTGCTAAAAGCACTGCATCACTATTAAAGCACAAGGGGATGACTTTTACTGTGTTTGCAATTCATGAGTTGTTGCTGAAGGTTTGAGCCTGTGGTAAAGTTCACAGACACATGGGACTGAACTTTGCCACAGTTGCGCAGCCTTGTTTTAACTACTTCTTATTTACTGCATTATCTTCCCTTTAGCTCTGACACCTTTGAATTTGACTCCCTCCTCATATTAACTATGCTAATTACTGAAATCCCTATCTGTAGAGACACAACAGTCAGGTTTTCCTTTCTTAAGCCTGTCTGCGGGAGATTAGACCTGCCCTGCCTAAAGACCTGCCAATGATGCAAATCTCACTGATCTAAATCCTGGAGCCATGCTCTACTGCTCCCGCCTCCATCTCTGCTCTACTGTTCTATCCCCAGCTCTGTAACAGGCAGATGTCATTTCTCTCTCCTTACTGAAATGGTCTGAGCATGGCCTTAGCTTTTTAAGAGGCAAGGGCAAAAAGCTACAAGTGGGTAGCAGCAGCAATAAGAGCAACTGCACATCTTTTGTACCATACACAGAGCAGAAAATGTAGGCTAATCATCTGAAACCTTAGCCTTAACATACCTAACTATTTGAAGGCAGTTATCTAACCTACAGTGGGGTTTTTTTGTTTTTTTTGAGCATGCTTTTGATAAACTAAATGGCCCTTTGCTTTTCATCCGAATCTATAGAGCCACTGCCATAGTTGAGGGGTAGAGAGAGGTACTTCTGCCATGAACACTCAAGTGCTATATTAATTAGAGCAGATAAGGCTTTTTGAATTAGTCCACTAAAGCTTCATGAGGCATACTCATGCTGCTTTAAATGGAAATATAGCTGTGATTCACACTGGCATGTTTGTGAACACGACTTCTTTGCATCGTCCATCTCTTTTATTTTATGTCGCCTCTAGCACAGCTTACTATGCAGTGCTTGTCTAATCGCGAGACAGTTTGTATTTATGAGTTGCAACGAAGTAGCCAAGTGCCACCTCATTAACAGAGTAACACTCTGCGATCAGGATAGCAATGACTCTGATAGTCACACAGAGGACTGCTCGACGTGATTCAGCATGTGCTCGTGCAAGTGGACACTATAAATTTCCCCTTTTAATTTTTCCGTGCATGGTTAGCTAAACGGATGGGGAAAAGAGACGAGTTCATAACCTGAATGGGAACAAATCAATTACATAGAATTGATGAACTGGCAATCTGTTAATTTCTTAAACATTTGATAATGCCCCTTAAGGAGCATTCTGGTTAATTAACTCTGCAGTCATTTGTCATAACTAATTAGGCAGTGTCATTTCAAAGGGTTAGGGACTGGCCATGACAAATAATGAGGATTTTAACCTCACCAGACATCTGGGAATACCGCGTAATAATATGTGATATTCAGTGGCTTTGATTTGCAGTTTGGAACAAGTGCACAGGTTTCTATAGGTGAGAGTGAGGGCTCCTTGTGCAGGGGGAAAAAGGGACTTATGATTCAGTACTAATATCTAAATGCATTGCTAAAATTGCTAAAAAAAATAATTTAAAAAAAGGCTTAAGAGGAATGGATGGTGTTATATGACGACTAACAAAAAACAGAATATTTATTGAAAAGTAATGGTGTCTGTACATAAATAAAAATGTACTTAACAAAAACTAGATGCAAAAAGGTGTGCACAGGAGTTCATGAATAGTGAGAGTGGTATACCAACCAAACCTTCCCTTAAAAATCTGCCCTTGTCAGCTCTTGTTGTGAGAAGTAGGTGCCACTTTTCACTGAGTGTGTCATAAGCTACCACCACTGTGAAGTGCATGCAGCATCGGCGCTTAAGTTGGTGATATTGTCTATTAAGTGTATAGATAAGCCCCAAATTAACTTTAACTGTTATCCAAATACTGTGACCACGGGTATTTCTTATCTTGTGCAAAATAGCATAGAATATATTGATATTTCAATATTCCCTCAGGCCTATATGCAAGTTCTGCATTTATTTTTCTTTCTAGCTCGACTGTTGTTTTCAGTGTTCCTCATACAAAAACATAGTTATCACTCTGAAGCTTTGGTCTAGAATTTGTAAAAAATATTGATCAGTTTCCATTTAGAAGACAAAAGCAAATCCACCAAAAAAACCCCAGAAGGCCCAAATTTGGGATGGACCTATTTTCAGTGTGGCCACTAACAAGATGTGATATCCAGCGTTTTTATGATTAATAGACCCCATGTCTTCAAATACCACTGAAGCACTGCAGCTAAATGCTAGTCTGCATGCTAACATGCCCATAAAGGCTGTTCTAACATACTTTAGGGTTTTGTTGTTAAGTGTGCATCTTCTGCACAGCGTGGTGCAAGATCATTGCCCAGTCCCATGAATGTGAGACCTGGTGTGACCAGTCTTTGCTCCAAATAAATATTGCTAAAACCAAAGAAATGTTGTTTGATGATTTAAAAAAAGTTATTTCATCAGAGACCCTCTTCCTTCTGCATGATTTGTGCTTAAATTTGAACATGTGGCAGCAGTTCATTTGTGCACTAGATGAAACTGTGCAGACAGGGACAAAATTATTGGTACCCTTCAATTAAAGAAAGAAAATAGCACAATCATCACTGAAATAAAGAAACAAAAATTCATTAAAATTTTCATCCATCCATCCATCCATCCATCCATCCATCCATCTTCCCTCTTATCCTGTTCAAGGTTCATTAAAATTTAACAAATGAAAATCAGACATTGTTTTTGAATTGTGGTTCAAAATAATTGTTTTTAAAAAAAACAAAAAAAAAACTAATGAAACTGGCCTGGACAAAAATGATGGTACCCTAGAAAAGACTAGAAATAAGCTGACCACAGGGGCATGTTAAACTAAGGTGTGTCCTGTAATTAGCATCACAGGTGCATTATAATTATAATCAGACAGTCTTCCTATTCAAAGGGCTCATAGTAGTCACTGTGCTGTTTGGTGTGTACCACACTGAACATGGACCACAGGAAGCTAAGGAGAGAGTTGTCTCAGGAGATGAGACAGACAATTATTGACAAGAATGTTAAAGGGTAAAGGCTAGAAGACCATCTCCAAGCACTTTGATGTTCCTGTGACAACACTTGGACATATTATTCAGAAATTTAAGGTCCACGGGACTGTAGCCAACCTCCCTGGATGTGGCCACAAGAGGAAACTTGATGGCAAATTGAAGCGATGAATAATACGAAACCAGAGAGCCCAAAACAACTTCCAAAGAGATCAAAGGTCAACTCCAAGGTCAAAGTACATCAGTGTCGGAGCGCACCATCTGTCGCTGTTTAAGCCAAAGAGGACTGAAGAGGACACCACTGTTGAAGAAATCATAGAAAAGGGAGACTGGAATTTGCCAAAATGTATATTGAGAAGCCACAAAGCTTCTGGGAGAATGACAGATGAGACTAAACTGGAGCTTTTTGGCAAATCACATCAGCTCTGTGTGCACAGATGTAAAAATGAAGCATTTAATGAAAAGAACAGCGTAGCTACTGTGAAACATGGAGGAGGCTCGATTATGTTCTGGGGCTGCATTGCTGCATCTGGCACAGTGTGTCTGGAATCTGTGCCGTGTACAATGAAATCTCAAGACTATCGAGGCATTCTGGAGAGAAATGTGCTGCCCAGTGTCAGAAAGCTTTGTTTCAGTCGCAGGTCATGGGTCCTCCAACAGGATAATGACCCAAAACACAAGAACAAAACATTGGACTATTCTGAAGGGGCCTTCTGTCACACCTGATCTAAATCCTACTGAACATCAGTGGAAGGAGCTGAAATATGCAGACTGGAGAAGGCGCCCTTCTGTTGAACCACAGTTCAAAAGCAATGTCTTATTTTCACTGTTAATTTTCAGTAAATCTTTATTAATTAGTACTTTTGTCAATTTGAATTTCAATGATCTTTCTGTAACGGAAGGGTACCAACAATATTGTCCACATCGTATATTTCTTGTAATTATGCATTCTCTGTGATAAAACAAACTGTTCTTTTTAAGGATGTTGCAAAGGTTACCTGTGGACACTGATGAGGCTGTTTAGCTCTAATTTTATTGATGCTGACCTTTCATTTTCCATCATTTGCTGGTTTGACAATCTTAAAAATAGGAACAAACTGCTCGGGCTGCTCGAATTTGAAAAAAATCATAATCACAGTTATTTTGGTCAATATTGAAATCACGGTTATTTAACACGATTACTCATTGTCTTTAAAACACACCGCATGTATTTCCATTAAAGAATACCATGAAATCTACTGCACGTCTACAGTCTCTTGAAAATAAAAATACAAAATTGAAATTAAATTGAAAATACAAAATATAAAAAATATCTAAATGCATTATTTTATTAGTTTAATTTATAAATAGAAAGGTAAAACCTGTTTCAAACCTGTTATCAAGACTAATAATACTACAAAGTAATAGGACCAAGTTCTTTAGAGCAAATACATTTACTCACATTTTAGCGCACTTCCACAATATACTGAAAGATTCTGTACATGTATTCAAAATCTATATTCAGTTAATTCCAATGGAACATGAAAAGCTGGCCCATAGTAACCCAGAGCAATCAGAAAACATGTAAAGCTTCAGACTAAATCAGAATTACTCAGGCCGACATCAAATACTGGTTATAGTGGCAGGGCTTCAGGTGGTAGAACAGATTGGCCGTGGTGCCGGATGGTGCAGATACCACTGTGCAGAAAATCTGTGTTAATTTATGTGTTAATTACCTTACGGTTGTGTTCCAGTGTTTAACATGCAGTGCTGGACTTTTTTTCCCCCCCCCTCTGGTCCTCACTTTTTGTTGTGCTCAGCTTTTTTTCAGGTGCGAACATATTTGTCCTTCTAGTTTTTCCACTTCTTTGTTCATTCCCTCACATCCATTCGGGCCATTTCAACAATCGCCCTCCAGGAATTTACTGACATTTCCAAGTCCTCATATTGATGCTATGATTATTATTCCACTATGATTGTTCTCTCATTGATAAATTCAAAAACTGTGGTAAAAAAGTAGCCAGAAATGCACGGGAGGAATCGACTGTGCTGAACAGGCCAATCACAATCCTTGCAGGCTGCGTCGACCCGAGCTTCTGTTAAATTTCTTGGGAGGTGCATGTCAGGTCACGTCATAGGTTACAGCATAGTTTTCCCAATTGGGTCAGGACACGACCACACGGTAATTAACACATAATGCCCCTTGCACAAGCATAAGTGCCGGCAACATCGCTGGCCAGTTGTGTAGAGTACGTTGTAGGCCCTGCAAAGCCTCAACACTGAAGGATAAATCGGGAATAAGGGTAAACTTGCAGAGCCTAATGTGACAAAATTATTTTAATAATAATCATTTTATGTTGATTACACTGTTTTTGTGATTGTTTGGAGCTGAAATTGAAATTCAATTAATTGCACAGCCCTAAACAAACTGGAGAAAATGTCATGCTGTGCCATCAAACTGCTGGTCTTACTCTTAGGACCAGTTCCCCAGACATGTATTAAGCCTAGTTCAAAGTCTTTTTTTTCAGTGGATTTATTATTTAATCCAGGACTGTGCTTAATACATGTCTGGGAAGCTGGATGAAGATGTGCATCAGCATTTGAATGAATAAGAATCATATCAAAGGCACAGACCATTGTTTTTGACGCTCGTTTTATGTTGAGCTCCAGATGCCATCATGATGGAGGTTTAGTTTCCCGATAGGTAGCACTAATGGATACAAATTGTCCTTTGTCCTATCTACTATTGGTTTTTAAAATTAATTAAAGCTCTAAATGTCATTGTGTCTCTTTCTTTCCCGTATGATTCATGGTGACAGTGTGGGAAATATGGATCTTCTGTTTGGTTTGTGTATGAAGTACATGGTGGTGTTGGGCTCCTGTCCTTCATTTAGCTTGTCCTGTTGGGACTTTTTGATTTTTACTCTAGCAATTATGTTTTTCCACGTTCTTATTCAAGCACATTAGCATGCTAGCATCTGTTAATTATTTCTGAATGTCAAAGTACAGCTGGGGGTGATGGGCACATTGATAATGGTGATGTATATGTTCATAAATGTTGGACAGCGTGTCTGTGGCTCTGCAGAGTTATTGCATATCATCCTGAAGGGAAAATGTTGGTGTGCAAGGCAGTGTGTCCAATAGCTGTCAGAATGTTTTACTCAAACCACAGATGTTAGCCTCGTAACGATGCTATATGAAAAGATAGGAGATGAAGTTAAAAGACTGAATGTGTGTAGTTAAAATTCACCAGATCTTTTGGCAGTTCATTGCATACATATTTTAATATAAGGAAGTGGGCCAGCAGACTTACATCTCCAGCCTTTTTCAAGTGGAAATAAAAAAATTTTTTTTACTATATTAGATTTTGAGTGTAATTAAAAAGTAATGATGCACAAATTGGAGTTTTCTTGCCCATTTGATTTATTTATTTTTTTTAAATATTGTGTCCTGCCACTAAAGATTTTTGCAGATTCTGATTTTCCTTTTAAAAATTATAAATGACAGCGTATACAAACAAAAATTAGCTTTTCTTCAAAGCAAAATTTTTTTATTTTAATAATGTAACAAATTATTAAACCTTACAATTTTCCCCAAACTTGCAGAATGTTACAGGATCTTCTCTCACTTAAACAACTGAAAATAAAGTGCTCTGCTACTGGAAAGAGGTGCAAATAATCAACTGAAAATCTTCACTTGATATATTTTACCTCACCAAACAAAACCAGGTGCAGCAGATTTATGAAACTAAACAAATGTCAGGTACTTAAGTTATTTCCAGTAACAGGACACTTTTCTCTTTTTAACTCGTCTCTATAATTTTCCTTATAACTGCTTTGGTCCTTTGCTCATTCCAAGGCTGCTGGTTTGTGGTTGGCTCTGTGTTCGGGATTCCTCATCTTTAGCCACTTTTCCTGTCATAGCTTCTTCAAAATGTTCATGGTCAGTTTGGTGAAGATGGTTTAAGTGTCTGATTAGCTTTGTTGTTAATGTTTTCACACGAGTTTAGTTTCTTCTCTCACAGTGAAGAGTTTCCACGCTACTATCATGTTAGTGTGCATGCAATGCATGAAATGGACTAGCTTGTAATCAAACATATGGGATTCTGTTGGGCCAGTCAGTGGTCCAGGCTGAGAATGCTGCAAATTGGCTGATTCCAGTGCCCAACTGATTGATCGGTACATCTCTGTTATAAAGATCTTTTTCCTGAAAATGGAGAAAGGAAAAAAAAAAAAAAAAGGCAGGTCATTTCAGATTTTGACAGGGTGGGAATTCTCAGCAGTCATTAGAAGGACAACGAGGACTTTCAGAATCCTAAAAGCCCCTTTGAAACATCCTGATTGGACTATTGCAAACTTTTCAACTCTTAAAGAAGTGTCATGCAGGTTGCATCGATACAGATTTGCAGTGCCCTCATGAATATGCCTGCTTAAAATTGTTCCTAGCCTCTCTAATGCTGTCAATAGCCTTTCTTTGTTTTTGCATAGAATCTAGTAAGGATCAATCCAGGGTTGACTTATTGATAATTTCCTCTAATGGAACTCACTTTGTACCGCCATCAAGAGTTTTGATTGATGATCGGCTTTCTGTAAGTGGGATGGTGTCTTGTTCAAGGTGCATTTCTGACTCAGTGTTTACTGCCTTAATGTAGCTCTTCATGGTGTATATAAAAGCTTTAGCTATATTCATAATGTATAAACTTACATTACTTCACTGAATTGTTTACTCAGTAAGGTATTATTTTTATTTATTCAGTTCTGAAAGGTGGTGACTGATCGTGGCTCTTGTTAAGGTGTGTCATATAAGGTATTGTCTCTTGCAGCAGCAACCACTTTGTGTCTTCTGCTTCACAGCAGCCTTTTCAAAAAGTCAGCTGCTTCACTTTATCACTAGATAAAGAGAAGCATTACCTTTTTAATATTGCTCACATTGCTATACAACAATTTTCATAAGATACTGAGTTTTATTATCGCTTGTCTTAAAGAATTGTTTTAATATAACTGTTACAAATGTAATGTTTTATAAAGCTGATGTTTGAATAAAACTCATAGTAGAGTTAGATTGAAATTGGATTTTTGGGCTAAACACTGACACTGATTTATCGGTTGATATTCTTTATGTTTATACACGCACCGCACACTTTGTTAGTTACAGCCTGTTACTACCAGGTTGGATCTCCTTTTGCCTTCAGTACTCCCTTAATCCTTCACGGCAGCCTTCATCAATCCAGCAAGGTGCTGAAAACATTCTCCAGAGATTTTTTTTTATATCATGGCATCATGCAGTTGCTGCAGTTTGGTGGCTGTACACCGTGGATATGCAGCTAACAAATCTGCAGTTCCACCACATCACAAAGGTGCTCTATTGGATTGAGATCTGGTGACTGTGGAGGTCATTTGAGTACAGTGGAACTCATTGTCATGTTCAAAAAACCAATTTGAGAAGATCTGAGCTTTATCACGTGGCACCTCATTCGGCTGGAACCAGACATCAGAAGATGGGTACACTGTGGGCATAAAGGGATGGACATGGTCAGCAGCAATACTCAGGCAGGCTGTGGTGTTTAAATGATGTTCTGTTGGTACTAAGGTGCCAAAAGTGTGCCAAGAAAATATCCTCTCTACCATTACACCACCACCACTGGCCTGAACCATTGATAGAGCAGTATGGCTCCATGCTTTCATGTGATTTGTGACAAATTGTGACCCTACTATCCGAATGACACAGCTGAAATCGAGACTCATCAGAACTAGGTAATGTTGTTCCAATTTTCTAATGTCCAATTTTAAATCCCAGAAGATCAGCAGTTTCTGACCAACAATCATGCCATGCTCAAAGTCACTTATATTGCCTTTCCTTCCAATTCTGATCCTCAGTTTGAACCTCAGGTAAATCTTGACCATGTCTACATGCCTAAATGTATTGAGTTGCTGCCACATCATTAGCCAGTGAGATATTGTTAATGAGTAGCTGAACAGACATAAAGTGGCCAGTGATTTTGTGTTTTTGCTGTGCATGCAATACAGGTATATATAGATAGGGGGGGGGGACTTCAGGTAAAGACACTTCTTAGCTGTGCACCGCTGTCTGCTCGGCTGTGGCTCCTGCTACATGTGCAGCAATCTGCAGCACTCTCTGCGACCCCTGAAAAGGATAAGCGGAAGAAGATGGATGGATGGATGGATTTATTCTGTAATCAAATGAATCATTTCATTGTATTATGCTATTTGACATTATATGACACGAGTACACACATAATGTGAATTTCATGACACTGCTGAAAGATAACATGGGGTGGGATTTTTTTTTTTTAAAGCCACAGTGCTGAAGTCTCTAGTAAGATAAATAGCTTGTGCTGAGAGATAATGTTCCCTTACTGTTAACAACTGCCAAAGCAGAATCACATCTTCACTCACTATTCGCTGGATCCTGTCTAGCCTTACTTCCAAGAAACAAATGTGTTGTTTGACCTGCCATGTCAACCTTTGAATTTTTGAGTAACAGATTGACGAGCAGTGCAGCATTGACTTTTGGCTGTTTATGGGCCTGATCAGTAGTGATTGCCTGCTTTGTAACCTTCCCCTGTAAATTAAGGCTTATGGCTCCAATAAATTTTCAAGGGAGCTGGAACTGTTCTGTCAGATGGTGACTTTTTGACATTGTTCTACTCTCATAGTGATAAAGACAACTGCTCTAAATTAGCCCTAGGATATTGACTCCTTAAGTTTAGCAGAAGGGCAAATGACAAAGTAGTGGCATGTCTTGAAATGACTTTGCAAAGTGCCAAGATCAGACATCCCCTCACTGTGATGACACTTCTCACAACAAGTGTTGTTTGACATTGTGCATCCTGCTCTCAACTGAGCATGAGACTGCACAATTTTGTGCCTCTTAGGAGGAAGAGAAGTCCTGATGTTGCATGATGCTGCGCTGATAACCATATGGTCCAGCCAAAGAGGTGTTTTGGGACTAGTGTTGCATATACCAAGATTTTGTCCTTCAACACCACTGGTGGATCAGTACAGCTGCAACAAGGCCTTGGCAATCTGATGCATCTGCTGCCGTGGCACTATCTGTCCTCACTGTGCCTCTTTGTGCAAGGGCACGACCAGCGAGTGTTCTGGAAAGAGAGCGTCTGTATGTTTATTCCACACATTTCAGTGTTCCAACTATTCCTTTGCTCTTTTTATTCCTTGTAAATACTGTATCAGCATAATGTAATATTGGGAAATGTATGCATGAGTTGTGATCTTTAGGTTTGTTTACCTATCTGCAATTCTTGCTTTCATCTTAACTATCTAGTTAGGCTCCCTGTGTTTTTTGATGTGAATAATTTTTGTATTGTTAAATCTTATGGATGCATTGTGAGCAAAGGGCCATGAAAATATTACAAGTTTTGCTGCCCCCCCCCCCCCCCCCCAACTTTCCAGGGCACTCTTGGCACATACACGTGGATGTTCATTTAATTAGACTTTATTTTGTCTTTTTAAATTTAAAATAACTAACATATATAGTACAGCAAGCAGTGACTTAATTAAAGTGTATTTTTTTGATTTAGGGATTTTTGTACATCCTTCAGAACTTAAGCTATTTGCAAATCCCCTCTCACCTTCACCATACTTTTCTAATCAAATTGTATTTACAGTTTCCAGACATAACCTTGTGCACCACTGTTGTTACCCTTGTTGGAGTTTTGTTGGATCTCACATGGTTATGAACTTTACTGTCTTAAAAAACAATTAGAAATGTTGATCAAGTGAATAAGCAAATCCACCATCAAGATCTGACTGAAAGTAGGCTGTTTGCTATTTGGCTTTAAATAAAAAGCCCTGCTAGGATCCACCTTTGCTACAGTGTATTGCTGTGACATTTTCTGATCGCTCGCTGAATGTCAAGACTCTTGCTGTAAGCATGCCAAAAGCAAAATCTTTCTCAGAATAAGTGCTTGTTCAATATAACTTCAGCTTCCTTTTCCTCTGCCTAATTTAAATTTTTTAGTAAAGTTTTTTTTTCTTTCTTTGCGTTTGCATCAAATATGAAACACAGTTGCACAGGTACTGTATAAAGAAGACAAGGTTGATTTAATAATAGAGTGGTATGGCATTAATACTGTATGACTTCATGGTTAGTTCTGGGTTATTCCTACCTCCTGGACATTTTCGTGTTCCTGACCTGAAGGGAAAGCCGGAGACACTTTGTGTGGTCATGTGATGTTTTGTCAGTGGGCCAAGTTCTTTGAAAGTATGGCTGGAAAGAGAAAGGGGACATTTTTACTTTTTGTTTTACAAAAGAAATTGTACCTTCAGTGTTTTTTTTTTCCTTCTCCTCTCTCCTTACCTTCATATATTAATAGAGATCATTATTTATCATTGTCACCACTCCATGTCTCTTTTTCCACCGTGTCCCATTTCCTTCACTTGGATACATTCATGAGAGAAATCCTGAGTGCTTTTGTCTGTAGATAAGTTTGCTGTGAATACTTTATCCCATCTTAGGCCCATTGCCTACAACTTTGTTTGTGCCAGTGTCTAGTCACCATTGTGCACAGTACATCTTGTGTGTCTATTCTTGTCATCTTTGTGTGTGCATTAAGAATAAGTAGAGCAGTAGTTAGGCTGAAGGACTGTGTAGGATTGTCTCTAGAGTGGTGCTGATGATAATTACTGTAGAGAGTGTGTCTCGAGGGACTGCAGGCCAGCTGCCTGCTTGCCTCCCTGCCTTACTGCCATACTGTCATCCACCACTTGCAGTTTTTTTTCCCTTCAGGGCAGCCATGCAGCACTCAGATTATTTCTCTTCCTGTCGAGATGTCAGCACTATCATAAGTTTCCTATCTGATAGCACAGAGCAGGACTAGAACTGGCTGAAACCATAACTGTGCTAGTGATTAGTCTGAAAGGGATTTAAAAGTAGTGATATCTTTATCTATAGTTTAAGTAGAATATATATATATATATTTGTATTCTGAATTGCACCGTCTGCTGAGTTACTGGGTATAGAGGGTTTCATAATACTGTAGATCCCATCTGACATGTTTGTTTGGGTTTACCATTTTCCAGCATTATTAATCAACTTTGAAATATGGGAGTTTAATTAAAGATATAATATATGAGAGATTTAGTTTTAATACAGTATGATAGTTAATTAATACCTACCTGTAGTCTAAGAGCTGACTGTGAGTGAATGTAGCATCTAGCCTGTTTAAACATAAAAGAAAGAAGTAGGGTGGACTGGGCAATTAATTGATGTTTCTTTTTTAATTAAATCAAAGTAAACAGATTGAAAATGAAATAAAAGCAATAATCGAGAAACAGTAATTGCAAAACTGAAATAAAAATATTATTGTGCTGCATTTCCTTTTGCAGTGATGCGCTTGCGTGTCCTTGTGTTATAAATCCGTCCTTTCCATTACAGTGTTTCATTTTGCCACTCCCCAAAAGCCCAAACAGGGTGTATATTATATTTAAAGAAAAAATCCAGTGTTAAATTTGTATAAATTACTTATGTTTCCAGAGTTGTCACCTTATTGTATTAGTCATGATGTCCGTATTGACCAGAATAATTGTAAATATGATTTTTTTAGCATTAATCAGCAGCCCTAACTTTAGCATCTCATGCCAAGACACACTGAAGCCATTATGGGTGTACATGTTGGCTGAACACCTTAAGTCACTTCACTGTGGATTTTTACTTTAATTTGGCACCCATTTTTTATATTGTTATTATTAGCGGGAGTAGGAGTCGATCTTTGATCCAGACTCTGACTGTGGATCTGCTACACTGTAAAATGCGCCTCAGGTTTCTTTCCATTCTCTGGTGTTTTGCCCAAGGTAACTGTCAGTGCCTCGAGGGCCACCTCAATCTCTACCTGACTTCCTCAGTATGCAGTGGTTGTTATTTTGGGAAGTCTGGATATGTTTTTCACGCTTTCTTTGGGTGACAACGAAGCCTTATTAGTTTGAATGGGTTTCATTTCCTAAGTAGCTGTTCTAGATCACATCAGTGTTTCTAACATTGTTCCCAATATTTTTTTGCATAACGTTAATGATGCATGCATTCCTATTATCCATCACTGAAGTGTTGATTAGACAAACCTTCAAAGATAGTTGCAGATACCTTCTGTGGAGGGGTATAAAGGGCATTGACACATTTTTGTTTGTTTTGTTTTTTTAAGACAAAGTGAACAAAAATTAACTGACATGGTGGCTGATGATCAAAATATCGCTGTTGCAGTCACGCAGATAATTAGTGAAATAATAGCTAGTATGCTGTTTTTTTTTTTATGCTGATGTACTCATGGATCACTCTTAACATCTGCAAAAATGAAACCACAAGTTACAATATTACATTGTAAACTAACGAATTTAAATTATTTTTATGTTTTCCTTGCACAAACTTGCACCTGTGGGGTTGAATTGACTGCACAATGGCATTAGTGATGAGCATAAGAGTTCTCACACTTAACAAGCATCTGAGCACACTGCAAGTCTGACCATACTGTGATATGTCATAGGTCACTAGGATCAAAACTGTCAGCTGTCTGTTAATATGCATTGGTGAGATCTGACGATGCTTCCTATTAAGGCGTTTAACCTGGTCCTGGGACAGGCTCCCATTTGCCACTTTCTTTTAAGCCTATTATAGACTAAGAGGCTGACAGATGGAGATATGCATTTAGGCAGCAGAGCTGATCTTCCTAGGGCAAACAGTTGGGTGGCAAGGGAACTGGATGTTTTAAGAGAGAAGGCCCTGCAGGTACCTGACAGCAGTCAAGTGAGTCCATAAAACAGAGGAAACTTGTTTTGCAGCTTGGTTTGTTAAGACTGCTTGAGATTTTCCGCTAAAGTGGACATGAAGGAATGAGCGACAGGCAGAAAAAGGAGTGACGTTTTAAAGGCATACACATCAGCCAAGTTTTGGCCAATGGCACACAGTGCAGTTAATTTCTTGCCCTTCCTTTGAACCCCATCCACGTTGCTGCAAAAGAATGACATTATCAGTTTGTGCTGCATTAGAGGGATATAGGTAATAGACTTGAAAGCATATGAGTGTACAGTACAAGCTGTAATAGCTAAAACATATGAATAGTATAGTATTACAAACAATACTGCAGAGGTGACCTGCACATGCCCCTGTTTAGTGTAGGCCAGCATATATCAGTGTGCACCGCTCTCCTAGAAAACAACCTATTTTGGCTCTAATGAAGTCTCTCGACAGGCTTTCACTAGAGCCGGAATGGAGAAAGCATGCTAATCGTGTGCTGTGGCACAGAGCATTGGTTTTCCCGTGAATTGTGGATTGCTGGTCTTGCGGTTTTGTTTTCAGTTGAGGTCCATTGATGATTGTGCTTGGTTCTAGATTGAAAGGGTTTAACTTGGCTGTTGCCTATTCAAGGGACCATGTCAGGCTCATTATCCTTTAATCACTAATAACCATTAAGTGCTAGTCAGGGTTACATCTTACTGCCCCAATCAGTAAAATGGTTGAAAGAACAAACATCTCTCTATTTCAATTCCTTCGCTATTTTTGGCGGGGGGGGGGGGGGGGGGGGGGGGGGGGGGGGGGGGGGGGGGGGGGGGGGGGGGGGGGGGGGG
>JAVDPK010002565.1:909552-952191 GCA_034780415.1 Cichlasoma orientale | reverse complement strand
ATGAACCTACACCTGCCCTCTTCCTTCCCTGTTCTACTTTCCTTTCACACACCAAATTGTCCAACACATAGTGTGTGTATTTCCACCCCCAGCTTTATATTTTATTCAGTGTCCTCTCCAGCTACAGCAGCAGCTTTCTGATAGTGCCTCCAGGTTGGTTGTCAGCCAGTGAGGTGCCACTCTTACCGCTGCCTTTGGGCTCAAGCGCCTGGGGCGCTGCTTTCAGTGGCCCTGGTTAAGATGCTGGCAAAGATAAACTGAATAGGGGAGGAGAATATATATTTTCATGACAGTATCTACATTATATTGCTTGGTAGGGGATGAAACTTGGA
The DNA here is from genome assembly GCA_034780415.1 of Cichlasoma orientale. NCBI lineage: Eukaryota > Metazoa > Chordata > Actinopteri > Cichliformes > Cichlidae > Cichlasoma > Cichlasoma orientale. Next base: position 951,859 of record JAVDPK010002565.1, on the reverse strand, counting down.
CAGAGAGTTTAGAAGGGTAAAATGTAATTTTTCTGCACTTAACATAGCTTATTTTAACCTTACCTGGGTTTTAAAGCTGTTTACAAATTCTTTCTCATTTACTCATTAACAAACAAATAAACATACAAATGGCAGCGCTCATCTGCCATCAGGAACAACCTGGGGTTCAGTCTCTTGATAGCCCTGCCATTAGTTTACACCCCACCCTACCACCTTAACTACAGCCCTACAGTGGAATGGACGGTCTAATAAAACTCAGGACAGTCTTAAACGTTAGTTTGCTCACAATTCAGATAGCATTTATCCACTGACAGGACGTACACTCACCGGCCAATTTATTACATACTCCTGTTCTAGTGTTCTTTTTCATGCAAATATCTAATCAGCCAGTCATGTGGCAGCAACTCAATGCATTTATGCATCTAGACATGGTCAAGGTGACCTGCTGAAGTTCAATCGGAAAGGTGGTTTAAGTGACTTTGAATGTTGCATAGTTGTTAGTGCCAGATGGGCTGGTCTGAGTATTTCAGGAACTGCTGATCTGCTGGGATTTTCCCCCACACAACCATCTCTAGGATTTACAGGGAATGCTCTGAAAAAGAGAAAATATTCAGTGAGCAGCAGTTCTCTGGGTGAAAATGTCTTGTTGATGCCAGCAGAGCCAGAGGAGAATGGCCAGAGTGCTTTGAGCTGAGAGGAAGGCAACAAATAATCACTTGTTACAACAAAGATATGCAGAAGAGCATCTCTGAAGGCACAACATGTTGAACCTCGAAGCAGATGGGCTACGGCAGCAGAAGACCACACCGGGTACTACTTGTGTCAGCTAAAAACAGAAAACTGAGGCTACAGTTTGCACTGGTTCACCAAAGTTGAACAATAGAAGATTGCAAAAACTTTGCCTGGTTTGATTGAGTCTCAATTTCTGCTCCAACATTTGGGTGGCAGGGTCACAATTTGGCATAAACAACATGAAAACATGAGTCCATGCTGCCAGTTGCTGGTGGTAGCCTAATCGTGTGGGGGGGGTATTTTCTTGGCCTGCTATTGGTCCCTTAGTATCAATTGAGTTTTGTTTAAATGCCATGGCCTGAGTATGGTCTCTGACCATGTTCGTTCCTTTAACGCGCGATAGCATAAAGCTCAAATCATCTCATGTTTTTCTTGAACATGACTGAGTTCCCTGTACTTATGCCTCTTTTCCACTAGTACCTACTCAGCATGACTCGACTCGACACAACTCGGCACGGTCTTGTTTTGTTTCCCTTACAATTGAGTATCACCTCAATGTGGGTGGAGTCGATATAGCAACGTGGGCAGTAGTCTCTTGACATAATTTGTATGTGACTCAAACGTGGCTATTAGCTTGCTGTCGGGTTTTAAAAATGGCACGGTTGGTTCTGCTGAAGGAGTCGCTCTCATGACTCTGCTAGTGACGACACTCCCTGGCCAATCAGTGGCATGTTGTTCTTGGACATCATATTTTCGCTTGGAATCCTGGCTGAGTGGGCACTAAAGAAGTACTTGGTACCTGGTACCAGGACCTAATGGAAAAGCCTACAAACCGTGTTGAGTCGAGCTGCGCTGAGTAGGTACTAGTGGAACTGCGGCATTAGATGGCCTCCACAGTCACGGTTCTCAGTTTTATTCTTTTTTTTTAATTGACCTTATTTCTTATTTTATTATAGACAAGTCACCTGATAGAATTATGAGCTGAAAATTAGTAGAAACACATTCACATTAAAGCTTCTGCCGCTGACTGGGACCATTTATGTTGTGAATATATTTCCAGCCACACTGACAGCAAGTTTTTGCGGTTGTTCCAGTCAGCTTAATTAACCAATCCTTTGGTTCATGCAGTCCCTCAGAGTAGCTTTGTCCTAATATCTCAATTTATGCACTGGGCTTTGGTTGGTCCTTATCTGTGTGTATCTTGTACGTTTTGTGCCTCGTGACTATTGCTGGCTCACTAATAAAGCATGCAAGTGAGCATCCACATATGGTTCATTTCTTCAGAGACACAGACCGGCTTTGTTTTGGGTCATGTTAGGTCATGCTTAAATGTGTGAGAAAGTGAAAGGAAGACTGAGATTAATAATGTCTTTAGTTGAGATCTGTGGTGCTGATATACAAACTGAGGGCTGCCAAGCTTTGAGTCTGAGGGTGTGATGGGAAGACGGGGAATGGAGCCAGCCCGGGATGAAGATCTATTTCATGGCTTTCCACTGTAGAGGACACATGGTCGGGCTCTCTACAAAAGATATGGATGTTTGGGGTATCTAAGCTGATCAGAGCGACTCGCATGGATTTCTGTGTTGAGGCGATATCCTGCTGTGAACCCCTGGTGTACACACAATTGAATGAACTCCTCAAACATTGAAGCACAGGCACAGATGAATGACATTCATGGAGTATGCTTGCCTCTATGAGCACACAAACACTCAAACATTCACACCAACTAGTATGCTCCTCTCTGCTCTGCTCTCTCCTCACTTAACCATGAAGTGGTTAAATTGACAGTTGAGTCACAGAAATGCTGTATAGAAAAAAGAAACTTATTCCTATCACGGACTCGAGTGCTCCAGCTCTGGTAAGGTGGGCACAGACTGATTTGTTCTATTGCTGCTGAGGGCAAACAGTTTTCTATCAAAATATTAAAAATATATCTAAAGCGGACTGTTAATTCCCTTTTAGCTTCCACCGAGACACTGAAAGGGTATCACAGTAACTGCTGCTGTCTGTCCAAAACCAGTGACCCACATCCACTATTCATATACACAATCTTTTAATTTTTGTATTGTGTGTGCGTGTGTGAAAGTGTGTGTGTACAGGATAGAATTTAGAAAAATAAATTTTGTTTCTAAGTGTTTCTTAATCTAACCTTAATATCTAAATGTGTTAAATGAAAGTTGGATTGTTTTGTCCTCTTGTTTTAGGGTGTGAATGTGAATTAATTTCTCTTGCCTGAAGATTTAGTCATTTAGTTCTTTTTCCCATTTGATTATGTGATAGAGCTCCTTCATTGTGCTAAAAATGTGCTCTGCTCTTTAGCAATAAATATAAGCAAATATCCATCAAATTGGATGGCAGCACGAATGATTAATATGTGCAATCTGATGCAAAATGGTGGCGCGCAGGAGTCACGTCTCAATAGCGTTTTCATTTTGGTTCTTCCTAAAATAAGGAAGAAACACAAACTACACATTTCTGCAGTAGTAAGATTTGATTAAAAATATATACACTCAAGGATACTTTTTTTCATCAGGCTGATGAACCAGATTTAAGAGACCACTTCACTCAAAGAGTATTTAATTTCACACACTAAGTAGTAATGGTACCCATGTGTTGATTTAAAAAAATAAATAAAATGATTTTATCAGTTGAATAATTAGAAAACAAATTAGAGTAAAGTTTAGGTAAGCACACACACACACACTCTGTGGTGTACTGCACATATTTCATGATGCAAATGTGTTGAGTTTGAGGTGTGTATGAAAGTAATACTATACTGATTAATTAAAATTAAAGGAACGCTTTGAAAACACATCAGATCTCAATGGGGGAAAAAATCATTCTGGATATCTATATGTGGACTGGGTAATGTGTTAGGAATGAAAGGATGCCACATCGTTTGATAGAAATGAGATGATAAACGAGATTTATCAACCTACCGAGGGCTGAATGCAACGATAGCCCCGGAAAATCAAACTGAAAAAAATAATTCAGCAGGATGGTCCATTTGGCTGAAATTTCATTGCAGCACCTCAAAATGGTACTCAGTAGTTTGTGTGGCCCCCACATGCCTCTATGCATGCCTGACAACATCGGTGCATTGCTACTAATGAGACGATGGATGGTGTCCTGGGGGATCTCCTCCCAGATCTGGGAGGAGATCTGGGATCAGGGCATCACTGAGCTCTTGGACAGTCTGAGGTACAACCTGGTGACGTTGGATGGACCAAAACATCATTTCACAGAGGTGTTCTCTTGGACCCACTGCACTAGTGTAGGGTCTGACAATGGGTCCAAGGATTTCATCCCAATGCTCATCTTGTTCCTTCTTGCACGAAAGAGCAGATAGATGTCCTGCTGACAGGTTTAAGGACCTTCCTGTCCAGCTGTCCTAGAGTAGCTGTGTGTCTCCCGGAATCTCTTCCATGCTCTTGAGACTGCTGGGACACACAGCAAACCTTCTGGCAATGACATATATTGATGTGCCAACTTGGAGGAATACAGCGCCTGTGCAACCTCTGTAGGGTCCAGGTATGGCCTCATCCTGCCTCTAGTGACACTGACCCTAGCCAAATGCAAAACTAGTGAAAAAACAGTCAGAAAAGACGAGGAGGGAAAAAAACATCAGTGGCGTCACCATTCCTGTTTTGGGGGTTGTCTCATTGTTGCCCCTCTAATGCACTTGTTAATTTCATTAACACCAAAGTAGCTGAAACTGGTTAACAACCTACTCTCCCACTTAACTGACCAGATCAGTATCTGAGAAGTTTAAATGATTTAATGTTATAGTTTGATTTAAAAAAAAAAGTTCCTTTTTATTTATTTATTTATTTTTTTTTTTGAGCAGTGTAGTTTAGAAATTGACCAAGAATTTTCCCGTTAGATCACTAGAATTTGCTAGTATTATAAAATAACCCCATCTTGTAAAAAACAAAAACAAAAAAAGAAACTTACAGGTTATGCCAACAGATTGCTTTCTTTAGGTGGATTTTTATCACCATGGCCCAAAAATATTTTATCAGTAACTAGGGAATCAGTTCTGTCACTTCATGACTGCATTGTTTCAGATGCTGTGCCTGGAGCGACCCCCTGCTCGGGTTTACAGCAACCTGATGCTCGTTTTTCCACAGGGATAACTTTGAACTTCCACCTTCCACATCTGTTCTTTTTGTTCCTTCAGCTACTGGTACTTCTCAGTGTTCTTGTGCTCCTTCTTGGGATTACCACATCTATCACAACTACTGTCTTTTGCTTGTCAGCCACCACCGTGTTCCTAGGAACTGCTTGAATTCCTGCAGGCTCAACTATTCTCAACCAGTTTTGCTTGGATGTCCCAAAGTCCCAATGGGACTGTCCCATAGTGGACAGATTTCTTGGGCACTCTCCCAGCAGTATATCTACAGTAAATATCTCTATAACTACACTGATCAGCTGCAGCACAAATCTTATTCAGATGAAGTAAATGACACCGACTGCCTTGTCACAATGCAGTGTGGTAAATCTTGGGTCCAGGCATTCATGTGGATGTTAGTTTGACACATACTGCCAACCTAAGCATTTCTGCAGACTAAGCATAGCCCTCCATGACAATGACACTTCCCAAAGGGATCCCAAGTAGAACAGTGTGGGGTGCCACATAGTATAACAGGCTCACAATTTCACACAAAGTCCAAGGTGTTGACCCAGCTTCCATACTCATCAAATGCAGATCCAATCCAGTGTTTTCAGGGCAGGCCAGAGACTATTCCCATCCAGGAGCCCCAACCCAGCAACCTGCTACATGTAAAGCATCCGTTGCCAGCATCCTGTGCCAGAAACGGGACAGCCCTGACGTCCCATGTCTGTGCCAAAAAGACAAAGTGTAACTAAAAGAACTGGTGCGGTCATACTAAATATTGATATGATTGTTATTGTTTTTCCCCTGCATACGCCACTTTATAAGACAGTTTAAAGAAATAACTTTAATGGAGTTTTGAAATGCATTTCTTATCTTCTAAGGCCTAAAGCTTTCATACACCCAGATGTTTCACACATGCTTTGTTTGAGATGTCAGGGTAACTGCAGTAATGAATATAGATTTTGTGTTTGCCTGCGAAGCAGATTTGCACGGCCATGCACACAAATATACAAACACACATACCTGTGCCCTGCCACTGCCAAAGAGAATATGATTATGCAGTCCACTTTGTGTGTCGCCACCCGCCTGACAGATGCATCTGCAGAGCAAATCTTGATGGATTTTCAGTCTGAATTCTAAATCAAAACCACATTTTCTCCCTCTTTTCTTAGTACGACAGCCCTTCATGCCTGCCATTTCCTCTGCCTCCCACAGAACTCATTCATTGACAAAACAGTGATGGAAGAAAACATCGGTTTGGATTCTTATCTTAACCGCATGTTGAGCCTGTGTGATCAATGCAAGCAACATATACTTGTGTATATGTACAGCTCATATCAGATGGCAAAGTGTTCTTCTTTACCATTGTCATCTTTCTGACTTTTCTTTGACAAATTGTATTTTCTTCATCTTTTCTTTTTCCTTTCTTCTTTTCAGTTTTTATGCTTTCATTTTTTCTCACTCCTTCCTCACCTCATCTCCCTCTGCTGCTCTTTTCCCCTCTTTGTGCACAGCCTCGTTGCCAGAATGAAAATTAACAGAGGAAGGAAACATTTTAATTTTTTTTCAGTCTGTTATGAATATTCAGTGTAAACAGTTTTTATGCATGGCTGTCAAATCTCATGTGTGCTTATTAAAAGGATAGTTGGTTTGATATGTTGGCTTACTGAATAATAGCAAGCTACCTTGATATTAGCCAACCCTTTGATGAGGTGTGTGTGTGTGTGTGTGCGCGTGTGCGTGCGTGCGTGCAGGTTCGCAAATTTGGTTATTCTTGTATATTTTGTGAATATGAGAGGGATCTATGGGACCTTCTCGTCTCACAGACACATCTTCACCAGTTCAGGTCATTTTCTCTGAAGCTTACATGCTTAAAAGCATTCAGATTATTGGATGATATAAACATCAATCCCCAAATCAACAACATAATGTTTTTTTTATGTTGGTTATTCTATATATAGTGGTTTGTTTTTAGAAGTAGAGGAGGGCTCTTCAGGATCTCCTTATACTCAAGTGAAAGAAGCTCATACTGTGCCTCATGTCATGTATTAATTAAAGGAGCTTGAGGCTAAGGACATTGTATCTTAAAGTGAATGCTTTCAATCTGCACGTTTAGTGGTCTGCTCTTTTTGGCTGCTCTGAGCCCCCTCTATGCCTCTGTGATCATCAAATTAAGCTCATTTTAAAAACAGGAGCTAGCATGCTTCCAAACAACACTGACCTAATGCTTAGTTTGTCATTTTTGTGTTCTTTTTGTTTGCTTTAGTGTTAAATATTAGTCTTCACAGAAAAGGGTGATGGGTGCAGCGATTTATTGAAATGTGTAAACATGAATGGAGGTTTTGGGGAGGCCAATCCATAACTGATTGTGTTACATTTTGTGTTTTTATATCCAGATATTAGCAGCAAACCATGACAGAGCCATCACTGCGTTTTATAGGTGACTGTAGACACTTACTGCATACCTGAGCCTTTTCTCCCTGTTTCCCTTAGTTAAGAACAGCCACCTTTCCACTGAGAACATTTCTGGTGAGGATTTGGTGAGCAATAGATGGATCAGCTGAAGGGCCAGATGCATGCCACAGGTCCTGTGTTCATGGCTTTGCTGGATTTTTCAGCCAATAGCTCTTTGTTCAGCGAGATTCAGCTAAAGAAATGGGAACAGATTTTGTGTTTGCGACAGGCTGCTGGTAACAAAGCACCTAGATTTTTTTAAAAAAGGTTTCCTTGCTAGGTTGTCTGTTATATGCAATCTTCTGAAAATGATCAGTTATCAGGACTGGACTAAAAGTGGGTGGAAAGAGCAGCAAATGTCCAAAGCAACACTTCGAAAAACCATCAGAAAGTCTGGAGAACTATTGCTCAAGAGAACTTTAAAAAAAATTACAAGAAAGTCTGATTCCTTGGAAGCAAAATATAAAGAAATGAGGGGTGACTCAAGATGTTCACACATTACTGTATATAGAATATTTTTATCACATGCATGACAACTTGATTTGATTGTGGAGGGGGAAAAAAATCTAATCTGCTGTGTTTCCAGTTCACTCTTTACTTGAATGATCTTTAAACTTTGCAGCTTTCATCAGACTGTCACACTCTAACCACACCAGACCTTAACAGTCACATCTCCATGTCTCAAATTTGCATACGCAACATAACCACATCAAAGCTCAACCTATATTTACGATACGTACCAACACTTTCTGTTCTCTTCATATGAAAATGTTTAGTGTCGTGGATTTAGTAACTGTTGCGCTCCTATCAAATGCAGTACATGAATAAATGCAGGTTATGTGCCCATTAAAATTGTTGGTATTATAAAATATATGTGATGATTATCAGGCAGCCAGTTTCTAATGTAATATTTTGTGTCTGATTTTAGACTTGTCTCGTTTGTATTAGTTTGATATTTTTAGTACATGTTCCATCAAAATATGCTGCATGATTCAACCTGCAGCATAATAACTGAGGAATAAAGACATGATGGGGAAAATTACCTCATCCATTTTTTGTGAAATCTAGATTTTTAGGTTCCATTGACTACTTTGGTGCTTTGGTGATTTTCTGCGCGGAAAGTTTAAGTTGTTTTTTTCACCATCTGTCAGTCTGTCCATGCCTTTCAGAACTGCTTGGCCCCTGCAATTGTTGCTTGTGGCTGTATTATTTATTTGTTTTTTTGTTCACTTCAGAATTCAGCAAAATGTGGAAATTCACCAAGTGTGTATTTGACACACTCTAGGCAAAGCAGTGCCTTTGTATACTTGCCAAAATATACGTGGGAAAGGATTCATATTTCAATAGTCAACGTGACTGGATGAAGCAACAGTCACTGCTGACATTTTGATTCACTGTTTGTCAAACAGCTATCCTCCTAAAGTGAGTCTGCTCAGAAGGTTTTATGTGGTCAGAGGTGTTGATGCATCAGAATAGTTCATTAGTCTTTATTGAACTGCCAAAATCTTATAGGTTATGACATAACACATGCTTACACGTTTGCTTGTGATGCGAATGGTTCCACTTCCTCTGGCAGGGTGCAGAGAAACATTTACGCCTCCGACTGGGCCTGGCGCTGCTGTATGAGATCATCTAGAGGGTACCATATGCTTCAACACCAACCCAGCACTCGGCCTAACCTGTGCCATCTGTCATGAAAATGCAGTTTTCCTACCCCGGGCATCACCACGAGCCGTTTTGAGGACTTTCTTATCCATCTGTGACTCACCTGAGTCCTCCCTCATGCTCCCCCTCTTACCTGGCCTATTTGCCAGCAGAGACTCTGTGCTCTTCTTTCTCAGTTTTTCTCTTTTTTTTTTTTTTTTGTGTGTATTTGTTTATTGTATTCAGTATTAGAGAATTAAGTGTGTTTGGTCATCATTATAGCTGCTTGAATGCCATTTTTTTTTAAGGGTGCCTTTATTTCTTAATGAACATGTGCTGTAGTTACACTGGATAAGCACAAAAGGGTGAACATGAGGCATTCTTAAAATTCACTTTAACATCAGATTTTTTTTTAATGAAAAGAAGCAAATAAAACCTGCACTACTTAAAAAATTAGGGGAAACTGAAATTATGGCAGTTCAGTTACTGTATCACTTACAAAGTCCCAGAACTGCATTAAGTCACTGGGCCTCATTCTAACTGGCTAGAACTTTGTTGTGAAGGTCAAGATTTCTTATTCAGCTGATGACACTTCCATAGCTGATAAATTGTATGACTCTACAAACCTGGTGGTAACGCTCAACAGACACAAGGATCCGAGGATCTAAAAATGAAGAAAACAGATTATGCTCGAGGTTTCTATTTTTTCAAACCTTCACACCTTCCTGACATTTCAGCAGGCTCAACGCTTCACGATGGTACTTTTCACAGTAGTTAGTTATGTGACTGATTACTTGATTTATTGGTTAAACTAAGTGGCATTTGGCCAGAAATACTAGTCTGTCAAAGTAGTGCCATCAGACAGCTTTTCCAACGAGGTAGTAAAGCCATTACGCTGTAGCAGACTCCACTGACAAAAAGTTATTTTTGTTTGCGAAAGTCAGAGAAAATAGACCACCGACTCCTCCATAAAAATCATTCCTTTAGCCAGCAGAGCCCGGTGGCTTGGAAATGAGCAATTTCTTTCTTAGTGTGTTATTTACATAAGTAGTAGTGTTTCTTGCGAAAATAGTCACAACAGTCATCAGAGGGAAACCCAACCTGCCACCTCGTCTCAGAGGTGAACATCTAAAGTATGTGAAGCAACATTTGGAAGCAAGTACTTTGGCTATAATCACCAAAGGTGTGATTAGAGTGAAGAAGGCTCACACTTTTATGGAAAGAAATCCTTTCCAACCTTTAAGAATGGGAGTGAAAATTCTCTGCTTTGTGCCTCTAAGGCAGCTACTGTAGCGGTACAGGAAACGTTGCACAGACAGCAGTAAATACTGAATGCAAATGTCATGCAGCCAGCGGATGAAGTAAAGGCCTGAATGGATAATCATCCTGAGAAGTTACGAGTGGAAACATTTTGGATTCAGCACCACAGATGGAAAGGCGGTGTGCTCTTCTGTATAAAGGCAACTGTCTTGCAGTGACATGACTGCAATAATATTCCCAACACTGCATCTTAGCTTGCCATTGGATTGAATTAGTGTAAATGACATTAAATGAATTATAAATAAATATTAACTCTACATTTTAAGTAGTTTAAAATGAGGTTACATAGAATGCATTCAAATGAATTGAAATGCATTTTTCTTTTCCTTTATTCAAGCTTGTGCAAATCAGTATGAGCGCCAGTCCAGCCTTTTTGGTTGCATTCTATTTATTTCTATAGCTGGAGTGTGCTCATACTTGCTGACTTCCAGAAAGCTTGTGCTTGCCAGCTACTAAACCTGACATGCATGAAACCGAATGTGCACAGATTTTCATGATACACAAAGCAAAGGCAGTGAAAATTGAGCTGATGATTATCAGTGTGCTATACATGTAATTGAATTTAAGCCAGTCTACAGATGTGGCTGTTGATTGACTTTGTATAAGATACGTGTTGTAGCACTTCACACTCAATAAGATATTGAAACCCTTGTCATGGGCTTTGAGTATTTATATGGCGCATTAGTGTTACTCATGCTTCAGTTCACTTGAGCTCTTTTATGCCTTTGTGTCCCAATACTTGCAGTTATAGAGCCATTATCTGAATAATACTAGCCCTAAATTGCATGTTTTATTAAGGCTATTCCATGATTCATTGAGCAGTGAATTTGTAAGAAGCAATGCAGTGATATTTTCTCTCTGTTGCTTTCCCTTTGTTTGTGTGTGTGTGTGTGTGTGTGTGTGTGTGTGTGTGTGTGTGTGTGTATTCTCTCCAGTTCAGATCAAATTTTGCCTACCTTAATTTTTATAGCCCTGTTGTATAAGACCTGGGTCTTTTGTCATTGAATTCTATTATGCTCAGCTCTGTGTGTGATAACTCTCCTGTTCTATCAATGACAAATGTTTGGACATATCTACCACTTCAATAGAGCATTGAAGAAGAAAAAAAAAAACTACTGTACACATCATGTACCCATGGGGCCCTCTTCCTTTTCAGCTAGGGACAGACAAATATCTTACTGTCAAACATGGTTAAAACATGGAAAATGGCCAGATCTCTCCTTCCTGTGGATCCCCTCCCTTCTCATTCACACTGTCCCCACTGGAGCTGCCTCATGCACTTCAACATTTCAAGCGCCTTTTAAGACCACTTTCATCTTCCCCCTTCAGAAAATGAGGCAAAGTCTCTGGTGAAAAGCGCTGACAGTAGCAGTTAGTGCTGAGTGGTGTTGGCTCAACCGCAGCCCCTTTACTTCTGTCTTTGTCTGAAGTATTGAGAGATGAGACGACCCTCTCAGAAGTTGGTTTGTGTGGCTATGTTACAGCAGCTGGAGCCCACATTGCGTCCTCTCCTCGTTGGTCTACTGGACAGAGGACACTGAAGCAGCTGCTCATCTATCAAGGCACTTGATGTTAGAACAGGTTCTTGTACTTCAAGAGATTATGCAGCCTGAGTCTCTGTGAATATTGTACTTGTGTTGCTGCTATCTTTGTGCTCTTGCTTCCAGCAATTTCCATCAGAGTTGTTGCCATTACCACCTCTGCTGTTTCCAGTGTAAACAGTATGGGTGAGTGGCACTGTGCTGAGATTGAGTCTGTTCAGTGACGTCCATTCAAGTGGGTGAGCTTTTGAGTCACTGTGAAGAGAACAGTATGCAAATACGCAGTGGAAGATCAATTCACTGGCTTTTTTTGGACATCGTGTCTCGCCATACAAACCTCTATATGAAGGAGACGCATGTTTCAATGGTTCATGTCTTGAGTCTGTGGCTTCCAACTTGACTTCTTTGTACACCAGTAATGTTGGATGAAACAGTTTGCAGTAGTTACATAATTGTAGATTACGTTTTTCTGTAATCTTTGGCTGTAGTTTATTAGGGACTGATCTGAAATACATGTGCCCAAATGATAAGAAGCTGACAAATTTGTATCAATCAACTGTAATTTGGCATAATTTTCCCCCAATTTTCCTTCTTAAAGAGTAATTTCATGACCGCTACCCTTCCACTGAGACCCTTTTTGATGAGGCTTCAGCGAACAGCAGATCAGCTGAAGGGCTAGGTGCATCTCTCGGGCCCTGTGTCAGGTCTTTGCTGGATTTTTTCCCCATTTTTTTAAAGACATGACTTTCAGATACTGTTCATCTGCTGTAGAGAGTTCTTTTGGCCTGCTACTTAAGAACACACTGAACACCATGCTGAGATATGTTTTTGGATAATTGCTTGTTGAAAATCGTCAACGGAAATTTTCTATTTTGGGTAGACGGAACACTGGTTCATCTTTTGAGTTTGGTACATTTTTCTTTTTATGCTTGAGTGATTCATAGGTCAGTGTTAAGTGGCTTAACAAACAAAAAATATTCCTCTGTAAATGGTCACGTTCAAGCACTGGATGTTGAAAATGAGTGGAAAAAGCAGCCAATGTCTAAAGCTAAACTTTAAGGATCTTCAGAAAGCCTGCAGAACTATTGCTCAGGACCACTTTAAAAATTACATGAAAGTCTGACTCCTTGGAAGCAAAAAAAATGAGGGGTGGGATAAGACTGTTGGCTACCTTCCAAACAGGCTAAGATTCAGTTATATATACCTATTAACTGGTGAGTGTCAAGTCAAAACAGCACTGCTTTTTTCTTATGTATTCAACCCACACACTCTGCCCTTTACCTTCTCCTTGGTTTTAGTCTCACTCTTTTCAGCACCATAATGTCTTTACCTCTGTTTTGATATTTTTGTGTGTTCATGTTTTCATTTCCAAATGGAGAAAAATAGACAAAACTATCAAATTATCTCTAATAGTGAACATTTCTTTATACTGAGTGATGTAAATTTCACTTGCCAAGTGGCCACTTTCTCCTTTTCTTGTACAATGAAAGGTTGACTTGATTCATATTTAATTCATGAGTAGATCATACTATGAGACACAAATCTTTCGAGACATACAGTGCAGAATAAGCTTTTTTTTTTACTTTACATTTTTTTCTGTTTCTTTTCCACATGAATTTTCCTTTTCATTCTTTCTTTACTTGAGGCTGTTGCTCTCGCCTACGTATCCAGTGTAGCTCCCCCTATTTTTAGTGTTTCCTAACACCCCCTCGAATTTTGCCCAGACCGTTTGTAAAATCCTCATTTGCCACTTTAATCACGTTGCAGGGGATAAGTAAACAAAAGCAGGTTGTTAGCTGGAGTGAACTGCAGATACAGTATCTCTGTCTCACCGCCTCACTCACTGCAGGGCTCCCGCTGATGGACAGAACAGCTCTCGTCTCCCTCCATAGTGCTCCTCTGTCACACAGGAAGACAGATGTTAGTTTTTCACTACCTGCCAAGATAACACACATAGCATGCGATGTGGAGAGAATGTGGGGGTATGGGGAGGGGCGCAGGTGTGAAACAAAAGGTTATTAACACAGACACAGCGACCCACCGATTTGGAGACAAAGCAGAAACCACCCGTAGGCAGCATGATAACTGTGAACACGCATACACATAAAAATGTTGAGAATTTGCAAGCACAATATGAGAGTTCAAAAATAGACAAGCATGCCTGCCCAGATGAATATTATACTGCCCTCTCCAAGGACCTGTTGTTATCCATTACATTAGCTGGCTCTTAGGTCTTTCGTCAGTTTAAAAAAAAAAAAGAAGAAAAAAGCAATGCATCTGAAATTGTCTTAACAGCTGTAAATAGGCTTTGCAGGGTAAAGCAGGCTGTCTCTCAAAGAGCTGATTTCCGTAAGCAGCTTAGTGTTTCCACCTCCTCATTACGCACCCCAACCTATTCATGTTGTGGGTGAGATGCGGAATTATTTTTCACACATCTTCTCTATCGTATTATGATGATTCTAATGTGCCAGTAGAAGTGAACATGTTGCCTATTGTTTGTTGGCAGGGCACATTGCATAAATATGGGGCACCTAGTCATGCTGGAGTTGAAAGTAGTTCGATTAGATTAGAAATTGTGGAGTAGAATGCACAAACACCATTGTGCTTTGTTGTAGTGAGCACCAGCCATTAGGTACACTTCATTACTCATCAGCGGAATTGGTATTGCATTCCTCCTGCCCACTAATGCAGCAGCAGATGTTGGTAGCTTTTAGAGTTTTTCTCTGCAGTTGTTGATGCTGAAGTGATGAAATTGTATCCGTCAATAAAAGAGCCTCTTATGTAGCATCTTGCTCCGCTAGTTTCAACTGTTTGTTGGTGTTTTTCTGTCTTTTAACCAAAGTTGGTCATTTTTCTAGTTAACTGTGTCACGATGATCTTTGATAGAAGTAAATGTCTTCACACTGGCTTCGCTCCGAATGATTCGCTCTGCAGATAACTCTGTGGTCATTTAGCACCCATTGCTACAGGACACTATTATCATTATGGTCACCCTTCTGCTTGTATGGCAGTAAAAAAAACAAAACAAACTCTGAACCAGGGGTTTGAACTGCACCTCTCTGAGACTGAGAGGAGACCAGGGGCATCTCGAGTTGTCATTAGAGGTGCTGTCCTATGTCTGAAATTCAGGTGGACTTGTCCTCTAATGAGGACTCAGCTGTCATGCAAGCAGTGACTGGAGGAGTGTCACAAAGAGGTGCCATTGTTGGTCAGGGAAACTGATATTCTTTTTTACTGTGTAGCACTGAGATGCATCATTAGATGCAGAGACACATGGGCACTGGGTTTAACCAGACAAGACAGTGGCATGGTAATTATTTATTTAGTTGTAGTAAACAAAGAGGATAAATTGTTGCAGTCTTTGCCTATTTTGGTGTTCAAATCTGTTTTGTTAGTCTCCTCTTAGACCCATATATCTGGTTTAACTGACATGCCGGTAGCAAGAGGGCTTTTGCCGAGCATGCTTTTATATATATAAATAATATAAATGTTGGTTGACTTTTCAACCTCAGCTGAACGGGCAACATATTGTGCTTAAAGAATTTCAAGACCATTATATGTCAAGGTAGATGCAAAACAGAAGGTTTTATTTTCCTGTCTCGCCTTTCGGTTCACTTGCCATCACTGCATGAATAGAAAACCATTTTATGTCTGACCTTTTCACAGTCTGGTAGAATTGGAAAAAAAGGTAAAAGTTTATGGAAAGCTGAACTTTTCCAAGATAATATCATCTTTATCTGTTGCACTTACAACCCCGTCTTCTAAAAACCTCGGTGGCTTTGTAAAATAAACGCGCTATATTGCCAGAATTATTCACTCGTCTGCCTTCACACACAGGAACTTGAGTAACATCCCGTTCTTAATCCATAGGGTTTAATATGATATGATGTTTGCAGCTATAACAGCTTCAACTCTTCTGAGAAGATTTTTCACAAGGTTTAGGAGTGTTTATGGGACTTTTTGAGCATTCTTACAGAAACGCATTTCTGAGGTCACTGATGTTGGATGAGGAGGTCTGACTCACAGTCTCTGCTCTAATTCATCCCAAAAGTGTTCTATCAGGTTGAGGTCAGGACTCTGTGCAGGCCAATCAAGTTCTTCCACACCAAACTCATTCTTCCATGTCTTTATGGACCTTACTTTGTGCACTGCTGTTCAGTCATGTTGGAACAAGAAGGGGCCATCCCCAAACTGTTCCTACAAAGTTGGGAGCATGAAATTGTCCAAAATGTCTTGGTATGCTGAAGCATTAAGAATTCCTTTCACTGGAACTAAGGGGCCGAGCCCAACTCCTGAAAAACAACCCCACACCATAACCCCCCCCCCCCCCCCCACCAAACTTTACATTTTGCACAATGCAGTCAGACATGTGCCGTTATCCTGGTAACCACCAAACCCAGACTCATCCATCAGATTGCCAGACAGAGAAGTGTGATCCGTCACTCCAGAGAACACGTCTCCAGTGCTCTAGAGTCCAGTGGCGGATGCAGCTGCTCTGCCATGGAAGCCCATTCCATGAAGCTCTCTGCACACTGTTCTTGAGCTAATCTGAAGGCCACATGAAGTTTGGAGGTCTGCAGTGACTGACTCTGCAGAAAGTTGGTGACCTGTACACACTATGCACCTCAACATCTGCTGAGCCCACTCTGTGGTTTTACGTGGCCTATCGCTTTATGGCTGACTTGCTGTCGTTCCCAATTGTTTCCACTTTGTTATAATCCTACTAACGGCTGACTGTGGAATATTTAGTAATGAGGAAATTTCAGGACTGGACTTCTTGCACAGGTGGCATCCTATCACGGTACCACACTGGAATTCACTGAGCTCCTGAGAGCGACCTGTTCTTTCCCAAATGTTTGTAGGGCAGTCTGCATGCCTAGGTGCTTGGTTTATACACCTGTGGACATGGAAGTGATTGGAACACCTGAATTCAATGATTTGAATGGGTGAGTGAGTACTTTGGGAAATATAGTGTAGATAAGAAATAAATAAATAAATAGAAACAGAAAGCAATGATTTTGCCATACTTGATTGGAAATTTGATTTTACAAAGACAACTTGTGGAATACTGAACCTGGGAAACTTTGTTATTTGAATAGAATATTATTTTTTCCAAGGCCAAACAGATTTCAAACCTGTTGCTGTCATCAAATTATTGATGAGTACAACTTTTAAAAAACAATGAAAATGTGATGATTTGTCTCTGTGCTGTTTTTTTTTTTAATTAAATGTAGGGTTTAAATGATTTGCAAATCATTGCCTTTTGTTTTGATTTACATTTTGCACTGCATTCCAGCGTTTCTGTAAATGGGATTGTAAATGAAATCATTATACAAGTAGTCATTAAACATGACCTGCTCTGTGCACTGGCCCTAATGGTGCCTAAGTGTAATTAAAATAAAATGTGTTGGTAAGGCTATTATACTAAAGCATTTTACAGAAGTAAGTGCTGACCTGAATTTGCCTTTTAATACACGTGAAGTGAAAAACAGTGCGCGTACATTCACTTTTGCGCTTAAACAGTTAGTAAAGCTTATCAGGTTAGTTCCTTTGTTTGGGATCATTAGTATCCTGCATTGCCTGTGGCACTATAGTACATTATGAGTCCATTTTCACAATTTTACTGATACATAGTTGTGACACAGCCAAAAATCTCTGTGGCAAAGTGAGTCATAAACTAGAGTCGATGGAGTCACTAGCTTTCTTGACATCAATATGCAGTTGACAGCATAATTGAAGTTATTTAAAGGTACACTATGTGCTTCTAGAGGGAAGCAAATGGAAGTGCAGACTTTTTTTTTTCATACTTATCGTAAAATAGCTCTATACTGTGAAAGTATAATTATGGCTACACTACTTGTTTTAATGATCTCGTAGACTGACATTTCCAACCTCTCTTTTTCTAAAGACCAATTTCCACCTGTTCGACAGCAATCAACACTGCCTGGCATCATAATAGAGCACAGATGTTGAGGGTTTAACTCTGTTTTTTATTTGCTGTCTTTCCTCTGGTGTTAATGGTATTTATCCATAGGAGGACTGAGACTCAGACATGTGGTGTTTGATTGTAGATATTCGTGGCTTGTGTTTGTTTTCTCCTTACTCCCAAGAGTTTGATTAGTCTTCCCCATTTAGCCGCATTACTTTCATTACAGCACACGAGCGTCGGGGAGGGCCACCCTGATCTTTTTCTCTCTCCTTGCAGATGGTAGCCTCATCTTGCTCTCTCTGGATTGGCGCACAGCCTGCATCTGTCCCTTACCAGGCAGCATTTCCCTCATGGCGCAGCCTCGAAGGCTTAATTAAATATCAGACCAAAGCTAACTGTGCTGTTGGCTGCTCATGAGCTACATGCAAAGGGGGGGAGGGTGGGAGAAGAGAATAGACCTTTCAAAAGTGCACAGAAAGAACGGGGTGAAAGAGACACTGATTGTAGAAGTAACATCCTCCTTGCCAGCTGCTGTCACTGGCAAGCAGACTGGGAGTTGATTTGCACTCATTACTGGGAAATAAGTGAGGCCTGAGGATGATGACCGCATTACTCAAATTGCATATGATGAGATTGGAGATGTTGTGCAATGTTAATCTTCTTCTGTGTGTCCCCAAGAAATAGAAAATAAATGGAGATGAAAATCTTGCTCTATCTCTTCACAGTGGGCCGTGCATGATATAAATGGAAGCAGTTAACTGATTATGAAACACTGTCTCCCTCCAACCAAGGAAAGGATCCTCATTCAGCTAATAACCAAACTACGATATGTTGGAGGTATTTCTGATTATTGTAGCAGAATAAAGTAAAGATTTAACCAGCACATCTTTGCTCTTTGTATCGCAAATTCAGTAATGAAAACGCACAACAAAGAATCTTAATCAGAATATAAAATATTGCCATCTGATAGAACACCGACCTGTATCACCTTTCAGATGTTTACAGATGAAATGTTGCGTTTATTTCCGCTGTGTGAACACTTTGAGCTCTGACTCATCAGCAGTGCTTTCTGGTATCTTTATTGATTAACTTCAGACGTGTGCTTTTCTTTCCTCTTTTTCTTTACACTTAGACATAAAATGAGCCTGAGCTGTGTCTGATTTACATTTTCTTATTCTTTTTTCCAGCCTGTCCTCTCACACTGCTCCGCTCACATAATGGGCCAACCTTTGTCTCAGCGTTAGAGGCCATCTCTTGTCTGTCATACTAGCAGATAATGGTCACTCTGCTCTTTACCATGCACCGTGTTCACCCTGATCTTTTAGGACATCGTTATCTTTTCCATGCATTTCAACTAAGATTAATGTTTCAGTGTTAACCAGAGCATTTGTGAGGATACTGCAGAGTGTGTGCATGTGTGCGCGAGAGAGAGGGAGAAGGAATTGTGTACTTTTAATCATGCTCTCTTTGTGATTTGTAATACCCACTGGTTTTTCACATTAGATCTGCTTCTTTTGTTTTTTCCTCTATGAAGTTTTTTCTTATTATCAGCACATTACAGCTTCTGTACCTATTCATTAATGCTGATATTGCTTATAAATCTTATTGTGTGCAGATTTGCTATCAATTACTGGTGCAGCAGGAATGAACACCTGTCTTGTTCTCACATCATTACCTTCCTTAACACATTACATACCCCCCCCCCCATTTTTAAAGTATTTTCTATGATATCTTCCTTTTTTTAGTTCTTTACCTTTCTTCACACCTTAACGGTGCAACCTCCCTGCTGGGCCCCATCCCTGCTCTTTAACTTGTTTCTTTTTTCCCCTCTTCCTTCTTCTTTTAAAGCAAAAGTCATTTCCTCTGTGCTGTCCCTCTCGACTGCACATGCCCGCAGGACATGCTTTCTCATCTCGCTTTGAACTCTTTTTAATTTTGCGCAGTAGCAGTTTTTTATTAACATATTTATTCATTTATAACTCCTCTCAAAGCCTTTTGCATATGAGCACACCTTTCATTCTCTCCCCACCTCTTGATGTTTTTGTTTCCCCTCTCCCCTCAGTCTTTAACTCTCCTCACAGAACTCTCCTCACTAATGCAGTGTTAGTTTAATCCCCGTCACCCTGTCCAAGCCTATATTCTCTGGGTCCCTTCTGCAGCAACGGTGAGCACAAGAAACATTTTTAGCCACTTCTGCTTCGCCAGGTCCTAGATGTCTCCCGCCCTTCTGTTAGACGTCTGTTGTTTTTTGTTTTTTTTTTATAATATATATGCCATCAAGGGAGGAGCTTCTCTTCCGCCCCAAGGTCAAGGTGTCTTTCTAACCATCACAGATCATCTCCTAAACACTCTCCCTACCACCCACTCCCCACCCTGATGGCAGCCACCTGTCAATGGTTGAACTCCCCCCACCTAGATAATAATAACGTAGCCACAAACCATCTTTCATCAAGTGTCCTCTTATCCATTTGAATAGTGCGAGATTGTGGGCAAGAAGCTGAAGAGACAGCTCAGGGGCCGCCTCCTGATGTGAGTGGTTGGAAGATGGCGGTGACAGCAAAGGGGATGCTGGGTTCTTATATAATTAAGGCAAGGTCATATTTCCAAACTTTCAAGGTTTCCAGTCCTTGAAGTTTTTTATTTTTGTTCTTGATTGTTTTTGACATCAGTTCTAAGGAAGCACACCATTAAAACTGTTTGTGTTTTTTTGTTTGTTTACTTGTGTGTGGATGTTTTTTTTTTTTTTTTTTTTTTTGCCATGGTCGCAATGTAACCCCAGAACTGATGCTGTTGATCTGTCAGTCTTTGTCTTTTGAGTAAATTACCTTGAAATTTTTAGAGACATTTATGCTCTTTAGAGGACGAATCCTACCGACTCCAGCTATCTTCTGCTGTCTAAATAGCTCTACCAGGGCTGCACCATTATAGCCAAAATAATTATTTTGATCAATATTGAGATCACAATTGTGGCTTCATATTGTAGTGGTTTACACAGTCGCCTAGCAAGGAAGGGCATCGCGTGTAAAGATCTGCCAAAAGAAATGAGCAGCGCTACCTGCTGCGACTGAAAGTACCTTTATTGACTTCACGATTGAGCATTGATCTAAGTGACAAAAGTGTTTTTATTTCACGGTCACGTAAGCACCGCACTGCTTTTACATCCACGTTGTGCTACATTCTTGCTAATGTCCCTTAATGTTCATATTTATCATTTTCTGTCAAATGTCTCAACAACTGAGACATACCCACATGATGATTAACAGTTTAGTATTCCTGGATCTGAAATATACTATAATTAGTGTACTGCGGGGTTTGTGGGCAGTACTTCCTTGAAGCTCAAATTCCATACAAGTTAAGACATGTCACTCTCTGACCCAAGTAGACTAACTTTAGCCTAGAGAAGGTCTTTATTTTCCACCATTTGGCACTCAGTAGACTTTTTTTTAGAGTTAACTTTGTGATGCATTACAGCAGGACTTCAGTATGAAATAAAGTCAAAGTCTTGCAGATGACCACTCTACTAAGGACCACCCTTCTGTTTTCTTCCTCCCTCCTTGCCTCCTTCAATCAAATGGACAAATAATTGACAGGCTCAAGGGGGCGTTCAAGGGCGTGAGCCCATATCTTAAGTGCTCTGTCTGACTTTCTCTTCTCCTTTTGTCTCTCTCTTTCTTTATCTCTCTATCTGTCTCACTCTGTCTTTCAGATGCCAAAGAGATCGTGCTGAAAGCTCAGATTCTGGCCGGGGGCAGAGGCAAGGGTGTGTTCGACAGCGGCCTTAAAGGTGGAGTGCACTTAACGAAGGAGTAAGTATGCCCCTACGTGCATTTCACACTGCGAGTTACTGTAGGAAATAGATTGATGTTATTTTCTCCAACAACAGCAGCTTTTACGGTGAGGAGGCTCAAAGAGCTTTCTGAAGATGCTCCCTAGGCACAGAGACACAGTCAGGATTACTTGTGCTGCAAATAAACATTTTTCTTTCTTCCAGTATCTCGTTTTCGAACAACTACCCTCAATTAAATGTTGAAAAAGGGGCTTTAAGGTCGACTGAAGCGTTATACATCCCCATTTTGAGTTTCCCCTCTCTGGCTTATTGGGTTTTGTGCCACTATTTTGTTCTAACTCACAGTTGCAAAGTGTGATGGATGTATTTCTTCAATGAGGGCTCACTCTGAAATCTTATGCATTTTTCAAAAGGCTAAACAAATCTTAAAAGAGCTTTCCTTTGCTCAGGAACTGCATTTCCCTCTACCAAGTTTCCCTGTATGAAAAAAATATGCTGTCTTTTTAGTAACGGTAGCTACAACTTACTGCCACCGTAAAGGCAAAAAGGTGATTTATGACAATTGTCCCAAGCATGTATCATCATCACCCTACTTCAGGGTTCGGAAAGGCCGGAAACTTTTTCAAAGTGAGATACACTGAAGTTCATCGTCCCCAGACAGTGACATGAGTGCACAGTTCACCTTCCTCTCATCTATCAAAGGATGAGTACAACCCCTAGCTTCATTTGTATTCACTTACAAAAGCAGAGCAGGCTAACAGAAGCAGCCTCAGCATGCGGGCTGCTTTTAAATGGAGAGAATAAGCGAAGGTTCATTCACAGTGATGTGCGCATGTACCAGAGTGTCTCCAAAAGCTGTCCTTCATCCAAATATGTTACACTAATACACAGAAAGTGCTGAGGCAAATTTCTTTTCAACTGAACAAAGTTATTGAGAGGGGAAGAAATGTGCTTTCATCTGTAGACCCACCTGCTTTTCCCACCTTTATTTTGTAAGTTGTTTTTTCTTCTCACAATAAAAATTTATTTCAAAGAAGTGATATTGTTTGACCTATAACCTCTGTCCTATAGCCCTGCTGTCGTTGGTGAGCTGGCCAATAAGATGCTGGGTTTCAACCTGACTACTAAGCAGACACCAAAAGAGGGAGTGAAAGTGAAAACGGTGAGCCACGGCAGAGAAGGAGGGAAGAAGACTTTTCCCCATTTTTTTTTTTCCTGACCTCATTTCAAGTCATTTTGAGTCCAGTAATTATTTTCTGTAATATTAATGTCTGTGAAGGCAGTTTGGTTCCTCCCTTTTTTGTTGTTGTTGTTTTGTGGTGGGTTTAAATAGTAGCTAGCCACTGTTGTTTACTGTCAGATTTCACTAGCTGCTGTTATGGCTCATTGCATAAATTGAACATGGCCCACTGTGAATTTAAAGTGTTTGGTAAACAACTGTTTCTGTGTGCCACTAACAAGCAGGAATACCATTTTCTCTGCTCGCTTGCTGCATGTCATACCCCCTCAAAACAGAAGCTTCCAGGTGATGAAGCCTTCCTCAGTGTGTGGCTTGTTTGTGGGTCCTGCTGCCTTCCTCTTTGTCTCCTCCATCTCAGTTTAACCCGGCTACCCCCCACCCCACCCCATCCCCAACTTCCAGCCAACTACTGCTTCTGTTTCTCCTGCAAACTCTAGCTGGAATCAAATGAGTGTCACACGTAATTTTTATCGACGGCACCTGCAGAAAATTCAGCAAAGGAAGGCAGAAGGGAAAGGCAAAAAAAAAAACCACGCAGACAAATGGCCCAAACCCGAGTTAGATGTGAGTGAGAAGAGACATGACCACCAATTGGACATCTGCAGTTATTGTCTTACCAAGAAAATTGCATATGGCGCAGAAATCAGACCTGGCAAGAGCAGCCGTTGACTAACCTAATGGCTCGAGTTCTGTAACAGTGTAGCCAGAACCCGGTGTTTCAAGATGACAGCCAGAGCTCAACTGTCAACCTGCCAATGGGGCTCACATCAACCCTCAACACATTCTACAGCACAGATACGGGGCAGCACTTCTGTATCTACACGGATTTTACTCTCATAGCACTGAATGAGAGATGAGGAAACAAGGTGGGACAGATGAGCGAAGCAACGAAAGATAGAAATAGGCTGTGAGAAAAGAATATGTTTAGTTTGAGAGAAGAAACTGGTATAAGTCAAACGAAAGGCAACTTAAACGGTTGTTTGAGTGAGTGGAGAAAACAACTTTTGGACAAGAAGATGGGAGCGCTGTCTGTTAACACGGGGCATCGAAAAGCCGATCCATCCTCATTCACTGGACGATGGGGTGGAAGCAGAACACGAGGGCTGTGCATGTTCAAACAAACATCCCATCCGTAAAACCTGCACCCCATTAACCACCACGGCACTGATAGTTTCCTGTCAAGTCTTTTTTTTTTTCTTTCTTTCTTTTTCAAATGGGCTTCTTGCTTGTTTCCTCTTACCTCCCTTTCTGACTGAACACACAATTCCTCTCTATTTGCCTCTGTTTCTTTTATTCCTAACAGATGACATTTCCTCAGAGCTGCTCCGCGTAGACTGTGCCAATCTGTGGACCCTGCTTATTTTCTTGCTTTGTAGAGCTAGTTGTAAATGTGTTACGTTTAAAGATAAGATTAAATGTGAAACATTTTCAAAGGTTTTCTGAATACTAGAAGGAATAAAGGAAAATCAAATGAGATTGCTTCATTTAAAAATGAATGTGACGTCAGGTCAGCAACATAACTGCCTTCTTCCATCCAGCCCTTCTTTTTCTGCTTTGCGATGCACAGGTGATGGTTGCTGAGGCCCTGGATATTAGTAGGGAGACGTACTTTGCCATCCTAATGGACCGCTCCTACAACGGTCCTGTTATGGTAGGAAGCCCCAAGGGTGGTATGGATATCGAGGAGGTGGCTGCTAGCACCCCGGAACTGATCTTTAAGGTTAGAAATGTTCTTTTCTTTCATTAGTAAAATGTCAATGATTACCAGCTACAAGAATCAGAATAAGGTGTTGCTGCTATAGAAGCCCTGCTTCCTGCCCAGCTCAAAAATAAACACTTGGTTGTGCCATTGGAGATTGCTGATGGTCAAAATGAGTTGCAATGGCTTTTCATTGATGCATTAAACTATCATCATTATTATGAGATTAATAATTGAATATTGAATATGCCTCACTGTAGTTTGATTTTTTTTCACCTCCACATATAACCAGCACTTGCAGCACAGATGTGTCTGCACAGGCACGCACACAGGTTCATGCCCGGACTCTTGTGATCCTCTTGTGTGGAGCAGTGACACCGATCAATCATCATCAAAAGAGAGAATTATTATTTATAGCTGTTCAGCTTTTATCCAGCCACTGAAGAAGAAGAAGAAGAAAGCACTTTATTTGTCACATACATTTACATGCAGTGAAATTCAGTCTCTGCATTTAACCCATCACACATAGACAATGTAGTACACAGCACAACGTGGAGCAGGGGGCAGCTAGAAAGCGCCCGGGGAGCAACCTAGGGTTAGGGCTTTGCTCAGGAGCCTACAGTGATGCCAGCCGGGGATTCGAACCAGGGTCCTCTCAGTGATGAACCTACTTCTTCCCCTCTAGGCCACCACTCCACTGCTTCTCTCTCTCTACCATGTGCTTTTTTTGGGGATTTTTGGGCCACACATTGTGCATTATGGAGGGTGGATAACCTCTCCTTCTACCAGCAGTGATGCTATCGGCCATCGGCGGTGCCAAAAGGGGAGGATAGGACAATTGGACTACTGAGCAAATCGCTCAATCTTAATAAGCGCAGAGCCCCAGAACTTCCCACAGATCAGCCACTGCAGCGTATCCGTCAGCAAGATTACACATAAAGTACCGAACTGCATGTTCTAAAAACCTGGTGGAATTTGGGTAAAAGGAGAACCCATTACATTTTTGTATGGATCTGGATCAATTTCTATAAATTTGCAAAATGTGGTGTTGGTGTTCGTGGAGGATACGCTCCCTGAGATATTACCATGAAGCTAGAACATTAAAAGAAATATGGGTTAGTGCAGTTTACTAATTTTGTGGTTTTAAATAGAAAATGATGAATGATTTGGTTTCAGGAACAGAAGAGTTTGTACATGTACATGTGTACGGTTCCTGAACAGATTTACGCTGATAGCATCAATCACAGCTGTTTATCATAAACAGTTTTTATGGCATTAATAAACTAATCATAAAAAATATAGAAAAATAAGCACTTGAACTAGCAAATATCAAAGTGATGCCATATTATGTTCTTCTGCTTTGTTGTTGTTGTTGTTGTTGTTGTTTTTAATTATTGTTGGAAATAATTATTTGATGTGAACTTTCTTTTTAGCGCCTCATAGATTATTTCCAAAAGTGCAAACATGTCTGGAGAATTTCCCATGTGGAATATATTCCAACCTGATTCTCATGAAATTGTCCAAAGTTCATGTGTGGGGGAAAAAAATGAAGGATTGTGGGATTTGTGGCCAATATCTACTAACCAGCAGGTGGCAATTTCAGATATACTGGCTTCTTTTCTTGGGAGCTGTTATGATGTTCCTCTTTACAGACAGTCTGTTGCTGTTAGAGAATTGGTCCATTCAGGGTACGATCATTGGAAATCTGTCACATAGCTTAATTAGGATCCAGCTTAATGTAAACATACTGTACATTGTTTTTGTCATATTATAGCACCGCATTTGAGGCTCCTGTTCTTCTTTACTTCCTGTCCTCATTTGTTTGTCTTCCTCTCTCTTGCATATTCTCTACACATCAACCAGGAAGCCATAGATATCTTTGAAGGCGTGCGAGACGACCAGGCCCTCGGCATGGCAGCTAATTTGGGTTTCAAAGGAGATCTGCAGAGACAGGTAATGGGCCCCATGGAAGGCTTTAAAGTCACAAAGAAGGATTAGTGATGCTTACATTCATATATAGGCAGACAGATGCGTGCCCATTCATAAACAGGCCATACTTTGGCTATTATTAGTTTTCCAGAAGCAAGTTGTGAAGTGTCATTACACTATGCTGACTTGCCAGGTGGTCTGTTGTCATACTTGGCAGTGAGGCGCAGCACTGTGCCAGGCTTAGGGAGCTTACACTACTAACGATATCATTATTTGATAGAACATGCCACACATTGATTTTGGGAGTGAATCATGTGTTAACCACTAAAACGCAACTCAGTGGGCCAGCTATTATTTTGAGTACAGTGAAACAAACATTTTCTCTTGTTTGTAGTAGTTTTAGGAATCATGTTCAGGCATTTACTCTGAAAATAAAGATGAGGAGGCACAACACAGCAGCAGGCCAAGCTCACAGTCTGAATAATATGTGCACTTGTTTCAGGTCATTTTAGAGCCCTTACTATTACTTACTGTACCTTAAAATTGCTATTTTTATTCCATTTTTAATATGTGTGAATCCACAAAAACGCTCCCATTGCCAGTAGAGGAGTTTGACTTTTATTATTTCCTGTATGGTGTTTCACATTTGATGTCACAAGCACCGAAAAACGTTGTCAGTAAACTTCTGGTTAGCATGATTGGAATCATTAGGACAGCCAGGCTGGCTGTGCCACAGTATAACAGCACTGCACTGTGTTTGTAGTTTAACAGCACCTCACTGGGAAGGTGACGAGGGTGTTTACAGTGTTTGTGAGCTATGAAAGACTTCACAGTGCCGGCCTGGAGCCACACAGCTGACAGACTTTTAGCCCTGCACGCTATGTAAAGATTGTAAGCCTGCGTCACAGCTTTGTGCTGGAAAAGGACAGAAAATCTGCAAGTCATGTTTCCATCACTGCAGATTGAAGCCAGAGCCAATAAATATCCGGAATTGCTGTCAAGCGGACTAGAGTCATTTGACCGATAATAAATACAACTGTACCCTTTCCCACTGAAAAGAAAAGTCAGATGTTTGTCCAGTATAAAAAGGGCTTAATTTGTTTTCTTTTGCACAAGCTCTGACTGGCATGAGAAATCAGATAAGCTCAAATCCTAGCACATGGAATAATGACATACACAAGTTACAAAAATAAATCTGGCTCTGTGAAACAAACTTGAGTTGATGACATTTTTATTGCATCCCTTTTTGTGGTCTATTTTTGCTGGCTACTGAAAGGAAATTGATTTTAAACAGGCAATGGGAGAAATAGAAAATTATTGGTTAATTGTGTGCATTGTTGGTAAGCTTGTCCTTGGTTGCTGTTTGTCAGCTGCCAGGCTGTTTAATTCAGAGATAATTACAGCATTTCTAAAATACCTTTACCGTTCTGAAGGAGCTGTGTGGCGACAGGAGCTTTGTGCAGATGCAGTTTTGTATGCGTCTGTCTGTGCTGTCGAGCTGCCTTCATAACTAAAGAAAGAGAAGCTGTGGAGAAATAAAATGAAGTCCCTTTAAAAAGGAGGAGGATTTTGTTGTTGATGATTAAGTGCCGTGGTATTTCAAAGCCCCTATTTTCGCTGATAACATCAGTCTGTTTCCCATATTGTAAATATCAAGTTGTTTCAGATGGAAAAGAACAGAGGTATGCATGGGTACTACATCTGTGTGCAATCAACTGAAATGTTTAATTATACCATTTAATCTGTTTTTGAAAAAAAGAAAGTAATTTACCTTTGGATTCCATACACATTAATGCAAAAAACACCCTCAGACACCGTGATGGTGAAGATGATTTTCCATGTTTTATGTAGCCTATGTGGGAGGCTGAGCGGCCTCGTCAGGGCTGACTACTCAGAGCCGAACCATCAGGTAATTACTGTCCTCTGTGGACCTCGCAGGCAGCAGATCAGATTAAGAGGCTCTATGATCTGTTCCTGAAAGTCGACGCCACTCAAGTTGAAGTCAATCCTCTCGGAGAGACTCCCGAAGGACAAGGTACCTTGTATCATAAAAAAAAAAATGCTTGTGTTTGTGTGTTGGCCGGCCTGCTATGTGTGTGTTTATGTGCACGTTTCGGATGTGTGTGTGTGTTCCTGCCACTAACTGCCCGTAATTTCTGTTAAACCTTTTAAACGCTGAATCCAACATTTCAGCATGATACAGCCACACATTAATTGCAGACTGCAAGATAGAGGCAGCGCTTCACTCCTCTGGTCTAAATGCATTTTAGAATGTGAAGTGTACTGTAATTGCAACACAGTGACATCAGCTTCTTGTCAGCATGACTTTGTCTGGATGAAAATCCAAGTGGCTTCAGGGAGCAGAGCTTTCCATATTCACAGCATGCTCATGTTTGTTGATGTTTCTTAGTTGCCGATGATTAACTAAAGGCATATAATCTATCATCAGCAAGTAATGAGGAACTGCAAATGGCAGCAGCAGCTTCAGACGTGTCCCTTTAATTTATGGTCGGGGAAGATTAACCACTCTGAGAAACTCTTATGGATTCTGAGTGGAGTGTAAATGTAATAGTAAAGTATCACAATAAAAACTTTAATAATAGTAACTTTACTTGAACATAGTACAAGAAGATGTAGGTTTGAATTGATCGGTATATATTTAATCCAGATATTTTGATTATTCTTAACAAGATTTTTTTTTTTTTTTACTTAATCCCAGCAAATCTTCTCAGCAAAGTTTACAACAAATAATGTTGTTAGTTACTCAGTTTCAATCTAAGTGCAAAGTCGAAGGTGTCACAGGCTGCAGGGTGTTTTCCTCACTCACAATTTTACTTTTTAAGCCAGAATATTACTGAGCACAGACTCCTGCATAAACACACAATACTGCACTTGCTCTTTTATGTCAGATTTGTTTTTGAAAAGCCATTCACACACTGCATTGCTGGGTTGATGGCAATAGCCCTGCTGCCACAAACAGATGTGGTTAGAGTAGTGCTCTTGTTAACATGTATTTGTGCAGAGAAAATCAAGCTCTGCACAAATAAATTTGTTGTGTCTCACTGATCTGATCGCTGCTCGAAACTGCGTTACCAACAGCATGCAAGAATAGGACAAACGGGAGCCAGTCAAAATAAAGCTTTGTGCTATATTGGTATGGTAAGAAACTCAGCAGTTAACAAGAAAAGGTCAGGAAATGTAGTTATAATAAAAAAAAAAAGGCACTTAGTTTTGGTTTAGCTGATTTTACTAGAAATGTATTGTTTAAGAAATGATGTGAATTATACAGACTAATCTTGCTTGATCTAAATGGCAATTTAACATTTTGTAATTACGTATATCAACTAGGAGTAAGACCTCCAAAATCCATTAAAATTATTTGTTTATTAATGTATTTAATTTTAAGTTTATAAAACGCAAAGCCTAGCTAAAAACTTTACATCTGAGAATCAGAAAAGAAAGCACTTTAAAAAAAATCTATAATTGTTTGATTTATCATACTGTTCACTTATTCCGCTCTCAAAGGAACTGTTTTCTGTAATTGTCTGGTTGTAGATTGCCCTTATTCCCATTGCATGTGCTCAGCCAAAAGTACTTAACTTGGAATATGTCTGTAAGTGTCTTTTGAATGGATGAAAGGGAGATTATTAAAAGGTTGAGCAATTATCATCTTCACTTGACAATGTTTATTGGAATGAAGCTTAGCCTATTACACGCTCAGTCTATTGAAATTAACTTTCAGTAATTATATTCAAGATAAATTTATTGTGTCGTCAAGCAATAAATATTATCTCTTTACTCTTTATGCTTCATGTATAAATTATCAAATGAGTCTGCCACGAGTCAGATGAGAAAAGTGTGAAATAGCACGACTTATTTTATAAGAAATAAGCAATGATTTAGCTGTTGGCCTCGATCAGCATGTCTGACTTTCTGTTGCAGCAGATTAAAAGCTCTAAAAACAAACTTAGAAATTCTAGAAATGTTCCATCTTTTGTTATCTATCACTGAAGATTATCCTAGATTAGCAGTCAAGTACAGAACTGTGCTAAAGTCTTGAATCGCCCTTCATTTCTTTATATTTTGCTTTTAAAATAGGAAATAGGTTATTGATTTATTAAAATGTGCAAACATACATTGAAATACAGTATGTAGGGCGAAAACAGAGTTAATACAATTCTAACGAGCTTGAAAGCCAATATTTGGTGTGAGCACCTTTATTCTTCAACTCACCTGAACTCTCTCCAGCAGCTTTCTTGTCATTTCTTTAAGCAGTCTTCAGGAATAGTTCTCCAGGCTTCTTGAAGGACATTCAAAGCTCTTCTTTGGATGTTGGCTGCCTTTTTTCTGTTCTCTGTCAAGATGATCCCACACTGCTTCAATAATGCTGAGGTCCATGGTTGATAGTGTTGTTGAAAACTGTTGCCAATGAGATGCTTTCCAGATGGTTTTGAATGATAGAGCAAAATCTGATGCTACTTTTCTATGTTCACAATTCCAGCAATTTTGACAGGATCTCCAACACCACTGGCTGAAATGCAGCTCCAAACCATGACAGAGGCTCTACTGTGTTTTACAGATGGCTGTAGTCACTGTTGTACCTCTCTCCTGACCTCCTCCATAAATACTGATGACAGTTTGAACCAAATTTGGGTAATCACTCCATAAAACCTGTTCCCACTGATTTTCAATCCAGTTCCTGTGTAATTAGGCATACCTAAGCTTTTTCTTCCCCTTTTTGCGCTCCTTATAAATGGCTTCTTGACAGGCACAGTCCACTAAGACAATTTCTGATGAGGCTTCAGTGAACAGCAGATGGCTCAGTTGAAGGGCCAGATGCATCTCTCAGGTCCTGTGTCAGATCTTTGCTGGATTTGTGTCATTCCTTGAGTTAGATTCCTTTATTATGCATAGATCAGTATAAAGTGGCTTAACAGTAAAAAAAACACAACAAAAAAACTTCCTCTGAAAATGGCCAGGTACACATACTGGCCTGAAAATGAAAGAAAAAGCAGACAATGTCCAAAGAAAACTTTGAAAGACGTTCAGAAAACCTGGAGAACTATTGCTCAAGACCACTTTAAAAAAATAACAAGAAAGTCTGAAGCAACAAATAAAGAAATGACTTAAAGCTTTGGCTGAGTACAGTACAGTGGTAGCTAATTCAGGGATCCTTCTGTTGTAAAGTAAAATACCTTTTCTTTTATACCACACTTTAATTGAAAGTCATTAAAGTATGTTCTCTTCAATGTCCTCCCATTTGTAGCAGGCACGAGGAAACCGTTGTGTCCAGTAAATGTAATATTAGTTCAAATCCTGCTTCTAGCTTTTCTTTATGCATATTTCCTGCACTAACTAATCCCTTTTGGAAGAAAACACTTTAAATCACACAGAAGAACAGAGATATGAATGGATTTCAGTCACCTTGATATCGCCTAGCACAAAAAATCTGCACATTGTGACAACAATGGAGGTTAAGATAACCGTTCGAGTGCTCGTCATTCAGATGTTATACGCAGTCACAAAGCATGATTCCAGCTCTTGTGACGCTGCTTTTGTTGAACTTGTGCCAAACTTTGTTTTTTCTCTCAAAGAAATAAGAGCGATTGTCTTGTCTTTGTGGCTGAGCACAGATTGAGTGTGATGTGTCATAGACTATTACAACATGCTGAAGATGCATCACTTCTTTGATCTTTAGTTTCCTCAAAAACAGATACTTGCCCAAAGTTATCAAACACTGACAAGTTTTTTTTTTTTTTTTTTTGTGATTCCTTATGAATATTAATGCAGAAAATGAGCCCTTTAAAACTGTGAATTTATACTGAGGGATGAGTTTCCTTTTTTACTGGTAGGAAGGAGCAGGTGCTGTGATTGAGGCAGGCTTTGTAGAAGGGCTTCACATTAACATCAACTCATTCTTTGGTTCGATTTGTTCACACGTCGCAAGGGAGCACAGCTATTTTCTTGCAGGCTTTCGACAGACGTGTTTGGAGAAGGAAAATTTCTCAAGGGTGGAAAATTTGTATTTTTTTTTTTTGTCTCGTTTAGTAATAGCTGAATACATTTTGTAGATAGACTGCAATAATGGATGTGTCAAAACAAAACAAAAAGGAATTGTGTAGTGGGGAAAACACTTCACCTGGAGGACACAGTATGCCGACTCCCCGGTCCCAGGAGAGTCTGCCTGCTGCATGTGTCTGCTGTCCATGTATGTGTGTTGTCTGCGTTTCACTCATAAAGCGTATTCACACATTTCAATGTTTTGTTTCCTTTCCTCGGTTTTGCATCTGTGTTGCTTGACTGTTTAAATGTAATATGTGAAGGTGTTCTACAACATTATTATTTATAGGTTATTTTAAAGCCATATTAAATATATTTTGATGTAAGGCTTACATTTTCTATTCTTTAAAGCCAGAGTGGGGGAAAATGTACATACTGTCATTTTTCCACTTCAGGATTTTGTATTAAATAAAGGAAAGAGATTTAATGCATACGTTGTCACTGAGCCTTAAAAAAGAGTTGCTAGTAGTGTGAATTTGTTACCTTTGCAAGCAACAGCTACCCAGCCTGTCTTTTCCTCCTAGTTTCCTGATTTTTATAATAAGCTGAGCTAACTGGCTTCTGGTTTCAGCTA
Source organism: Cichlasoma orientale (assembly GCA_034780415.1). NCBI lineage: Eukaryota > Metazoa > Chordata > Actinopteri > Cichliformes > Cichlidae > Cichlasoma > Cichlasoma orientale. The sequence continues at coordinate 918,833 of JAVDPK010002565.1, read as the reverse complement.
CAAATTTAGTGTATAGGTGTGACGTGATCAAGACAACAAATAAGTTTATTTCTCCTGAATGTCCATTGGTGACATTGAAGTCACTATTTAAGTGGAAGCACCTTTACTAATTTGTTACATTATTAGCCTGCTGTATTTTCAGGTAGCTTTGAGAGTGTGAAGTCTTTGAAATACACACTCTTTGATGTATAAAGGAAATGTCCATTTGCTATAATAGTCTTTCCCTTAGAGGCAGTGTCAGAACCACGTACCTTAGTGAGCCAACTTCTGAAATAATTAAGACCAGCCGGCTGAGGGGACACCCTTGAGTTCATTGCTTTCAGGTTTTAGAAATGGTAATTAGGTGTTTTTCATATGTCTGAATTCCTTTTTCTCATTCTCACTTGCCCCCCCATTGCTGTCTTTTTCCTTTTTTTTTTTCCTTTCCTCTCTCTATTTTTCCAAATGTTTACCCTAGTGGTTTGCTTTGATGCTAAGATCAACTTTGACGACAACGCCGAGTTCCGTCAGAAAGCCGTGTTTGCCATGGACGACATGACCGAGGCCGACCCCACAGAGATGGCAGCAGCAAAGTGGGATCTTAAATACATCGGGCTGGATGGAAACATCGCCTGCTTTGGTAAGGAAACAAACCTCTCTATCAGCCCTGACACACCTGCACGCACGTACACCATCCAGCAAATGAATTCTCCCATAAGCCTACCCCCTCCTGCCATATGGCTTTAATGTGTCTCTTAAGTCACGTAAGTGAAAAGCTCGGACACAGTTAAAACTTAGTCAAACTAAAGGCAGTCTGGGCTCTCCTCCAGTCCACATTACAAGCAGCTTTCTGAAGACTCCAGAAGGAACGCTGCCGTAACCAATGCGTTCTAATTAGCTATAATCCGCCCTGAAAGTCTCCTGTGAGCCAGATTGTTAGCATTCTCATTAAAGGCCCTCTCTCTTGTCATAAATCAAAGCTTTTACAGTGTACAACAGCACTAACAGGTGCTCTTGCTTCTTACCCCGTAGCCTCATAAACACATTAGATGTCTGTTAGCACTTCTCCCCCATTCTGCACACAAACCCCATTCTGGATCCCCAGCTCCCAGGCTCTCTTAAAGTAACAACAGCTTTTAAGGCCCTGCAGCTTCCTTGAGAGCCCTGTAAGCCACCAAAGTGACAGCTGTTAAAGCGAATTTCCCTTTTATTGAGACCTCGGTTGGGGAGCTTGCCAGGACACAAGTTCAGCTTGGCTAAACCAAATTATGTAGGACATTTTTGTGCACTTGGCTCCTGCACAACTCAGCAGGGTAGAGACGCTGGCAGTTGGCTAAATGATGACACAGTCCAAAAGCATAGCAGAACCTCTTCTAATCAACACTCTCTTCTCTGAAGTCAGGAGTTGAGTTGTAATCAAATTTTCTCTGTGTTGCTTGACTTGAATGTTTCTGATTAGAAGATTTCCAACAGATTCACTTTTTAAGTGTGGCTGTTTTTTTTTTTTCTTTTTTCAGCTATTTGCTCTTATTTAGTGGATGATTTAGCACTGAATTCCTTTGTGGGTTATTACAGTTCGTGTCATCTTTCCTTCAGTGCCAGTAATGTTACTTTAATGAACTTGTGTCAGCATGCGTCACACTTTGTTCTCGGGCACTTCTGTTTCAGGATATTAGCCTGGACTTAATATCCAAATTTAGGCTCATTATTGATTAAATGTGTTGTACTTTAGGCCTTTAGTAAGCTATAGGGTCATTAACGTAAACTTGTAAAAGTGCATAAAAATGAGTCTACCTAATACCAAAGGTTGGTCTGTTTGTCTGCACTCACTCCTCCCCTATTATTATTATTATTATATTTTTTAAACAGTGAATGGTGCTGGTTTGGCCATGGCCACATGTGACATCATTGACCTGCACGGAGGAAAACCAGCAAACTTCCTGGACCTGGGTGGTGGAGTCAAAGAGAGGCAGGTGTATGAGGCCTTTAAGCTGCTCACTGCTGACCCAAAGGTAGGAACAAACCGTTAACAATCAGATTGTGCGTCTACTTCTTGAGCAGCTTGACTATAACAATTGAGTACTTAGGCCAGATTGGTTACTTATTTTTAAACACAGCTTGAAAGAAAAGTCAGACTGAAAAAAGCAATTTTACCACCTGTTGATATTGCAGTCATGTATCTTGTCACAGTACATTCATGAAGCTCTGTCTGCCTGGTTAGAGCTCTGTCAGTGCAACTCATTAGACCAGGGACCTTGGCATATGTCCATGTTTAACATAGGAAAACAGACTCTGGGAGGCTGTATGATTATATGCCATCATTTCAGTTACTGTGGCATGATAAATTGGCGCTCTGTATTCTGCAGTAACTGTGCTTGTAAAGACGGGAAAAGATGTGCAACCGCGTGCACTCTGAACACGCAACACAAGCTCATATGTATGCTCAGATTTAATGCACATATAAAACTTTAAATGAAAAGCATGCTACTGAAATTCTTGCTGCTCTGAATGAGTGGCAGCTTGGGGTGTTTTACAAGTGATTCCGCTCTATGTTCGGAAAGCTAATAACTCCAAACTAAACAACGTAAGCCTTGTAACGATGCCGCAGTGCTGATTGTGTGTTGACAGTTATCACATCAGTAAATCCCTCACTGCTGTCACTCCTATATCCCAGGAATGATCATGGGTTCCCTCTCTGGAGCATCTTTAGTAACACTTGGTTGTGTTGAATACAGAGTAGAAATAAACTGAAATTCAGTCCTGAGCTCACCTTTTTTTTTATTTAAACTTGACTTGTAAATATCTTTGAAGAATTTATTTCACAGCTATTTTAAAAGCTATCTTGGTAACTGGAATTTTCCATAATAGCTTTCCAGGACAGGCTACTGAGCAGTACAGATGCACACACTGTATGGCGTGTGATACACAGGCTACTCTTAAAAATAGATATTCTGTATATATTACACTACCAGAATACTTTGTTTCATCTAAACCTCAAACACTGAAGTCGAATTTTTCACGGTCGCATTTTTAAACACAGCAGTGTTGCACACCTTTTGTTGATGAATGCTAAAATCTTGCTAACCTTAACACTCCAGCAGGTGATACATTGCCTGACTCAAAAATCCACTGTGTGATCGATTTGGTTTCATGAATTCTAGTCAGTAGACTGTGGAGAAAAATAAAAATGAATATGGTGGTTAAAAAAGAAATGCAATCAACAGGGTAGATTTGCCACTCTCTCCCCTCATGGGAGCCTCATTTTTATTATTATTATAGCCTTTTAAAAGAAGTTGGATGTATTCAAAGGCAAGATCGGGTTTTATAGTCTGTATTCACCGGCTCAGCCCCCCCACTCCACCCTGCCCTCCTCCTGTTCCTCTTTCTCTTTTTGTCTTGGGCTGATTCCCCAAATCCAGATGGGGGAGTAGGCCTGCTGCCTGTCCCTCCTGCTGCTGTGTATGGAAATGGAGACAGGGAGCTCCTCCCTAACAGTGAAAAAAGTAGAGTAGGATTGACATTAAACTGGGTTGGAAGCACCATTAGCATTTCAACCAGGGGAGCTGAGAAACCTGCCCTGATCTGTGGAGGGAATGTTAATCATTTCACAATAAGAGCAAGCTGCTCATTTGCATTTAGTCCCCCCCCCCCCCCAAAATTACTACTCCCAGATCTTATAAGAAATATGAGCGGTGAGTAACACTAAAATCACACCCTGGGTAAATGTGGATGAGATGAGGTGCCAGGGCAAAATTGATTGAGACCAAGTGTTGGTAAGTTCTGCTTTCCTTGTTTGCTTTGAAAATCAAGGCATCAGTGCTTATTTCCTTCAAATTTGCAGCCCTTTGTTGACTATTTATTCAAAGTTTACCGTCTCAGACAGCCTGGTCTACTTGCATCATTATTTTTCTACTGATTAAAAAAAAAAAAAAAAGCCTTTTGCATAATAGTGTTGATAGAATGTCTTATAAGGACGCTTACTTCCACTGGCATTGAATAAAGTGAGTTTGGTAGCTGCTGTTCGGAAGGCCTTTAATGCTCTGTTGCATATGAGAATGTGCTTTTTATTAGGAACCGCTGCAAGTTTAGAGTGCCAAGATTAAAATGGTTTATGTCCCACAACAAAAAAAAAAAAGACAGACGTCCATTCAGCAGGAAATATTCCACTGTAATGACACCTTACACTTGCACAAAAAACAGGTATTTTGGTGTCCGTCTCTTCTTTCCATCTTTCTTCCTCAGTCGCTTTTACGCTTTTGTCTCCCTCCCTCTGTCTTTCTCGCACTCGCTCCCTCTCAATCTCTGCTTTGATGTCTCTGGCTCATTGTGCTGAGAGGAGTGGAAGCAATGCGAGTGTACTGCTGGCACTGAATAGCAGAGATGGAGCATGAGATGACAAAGCCTTCTTTTTCTTGTTTGCTCACTTCTCCAGTATCTACCCTTAAAGCATTCATTACCTTAAAATTATTATGTTCTGAGTGAAAAGAGAAGCGAAAACAGATAAAATGGGGATGCTGCCTGAGAAGTGGGAACAAGACAGAAAAGAGAGTCGGAGTAAAAATGAATGCAAGGAAAATAAGTGAATCATAGAGCTGTATGTCTCCCTGTGTGTATGTGTGTGTGTTAAATATGTGAGATGTTATGTAGCTCAGCTGGGTCTACTAGGCCAGTAAGGTTTGCTTGAATTTAGGCCTCCGGCTTTTTTTTAAAAGCAGCATATTTATCTTCCATGCTAAAATAAATAGCTCCACTTTCTTCACATCCACGCATGGAACAGTTTGATGACAGAATGGCTGAATTTATTGAGCTTTCCCTCACATCACCTGTAGGCACAGGAGCAGGCAGCAAATACCAACAGCCAAATAACCTCGTTATTGCCTTGCGCCTGTGCCGTAAAGAAGGTGGCAGATGGATGTTTTGTCCAACTCGACATCCATTTTGTTCTCGGGGCTTAAGGCTGTTTTCTATAATTTTTATAGGCGAGAGTAAATGATGACATTTTTCTAAAACACGCTCGTGCTGTGGGTGCATGTCTGTATTAGGACCACCGTTATATCAAACTACTAATTGTCAAGGCGAGTTATTATCTTGAGATTTATTATGTCACTGTTGCGTAATTCAAATGCTGTTCAAGTACGACTAGCATTTTTATAATACTTTAACTTTTCATTCCCATATTCATGCTCCTTGCTGCAACTGCATAAAAGACCATTTTCCGAAGGTTTATTAGAATGTGAAACATCTAAATCCTGAGCTTATTAGCAAACTTACCACATACCATTTTTCACGCTTACTGGTATGAGTTTGTGTGCGAAGCTTGGTTAACATTACATTGACTGTGTATCTTATGTGTTCACTAATCCGCCTTACATTCCAGTTTACTGTAATACAAACCAAATTATGTTGCAGAGTAGAAGGGTGGGGACCCTGGGGATGAATGCTGAGGGTCATTCTGTTTCTTGACCAACAGTTCTGCTTTTCCACTTTACAATTCATGAAAACTCCAATTTTACAGAATCCAAAGTACTCCAACTATAGAGTGAGCTGGCTTTCAGGGCAGATAAAGTCTTTCCCTCTCAGACTAGGGTTGTGTCGCAGCATTGCTTGCCGGAGAGTTAAAGTCGCATTTCTGTAGTGAGCGAGTTGTCAGCGTTCTGCCTCCCACTCAGTTGTTCTGCATGTGTTCAAAGCGAAGGAGATGAAGAAAGAACAAAAATATAATGCAGAAAGGCGTAAATGAAATAAAAAGAATCCAAGTTTAGGTGAAAGTGGGAACTATGCAACTTTTTCTGATGATGTCATCAAGGCTAGGAAATTACACTTTCATATAACGGATACAATAATCATGAAGCCTGGTCTGTCTGTGTTGCGACCATGATCACTGCTCATACATGCAGAATGTGGTTCTACATCTTATAGCAAGTATTGTATCTAATTCTTTAAGTTTTTTTTCTTTGTACATCATTATGGGAGTTTGCATGTTCTCCCCGTGCCTGCGTGGGTTCTCTCCGGGTACTGCAGTTTCCTCCCACAGTCCAAAGACATGCAGTTAGTGGGGTTAGGTCAATTGGTGATTCTAAATTGCCCATAGGTGTGAATGTGAATGGTTGTCTGTCTCTCTGTGTTAGCCCAGCAGCAGACTGGTGAACTGTCCTGGGTGTACCCTGCCTCTCGCTCTATGGCAGCTGGGATAGGCTCCAGGGACCCCCCCACCGCCGCGACCCTGAATTGGATAAGCGGAAGTGGACGGACGGACACTGTTACCTTTAGGCTTGTTGCATACTGCATTAGTTTGTCATGTCTCTGCATAGCGGGCATGCTATGAGGTGAAAGAGGCACAGACTAGCACATTAGCATTAGTCAGCTGGGGGACCCACCTCTGAGGCAAAAACAGAGGCGTTCATATTCCTTTTTTGACGTTGCATAATCACGCTGCTGATCGTGAAACATCTTTTAGCTCCCACTGGCGTGTGTGTGTGTGTGCGTGTGTGTGATGACAGTTTGAAATGCTGAGACTCACCTGTGTGTATGTAATTTTTAGTTTCTACTTTAGAGAGCATTCTCACATGGTCGCTCTCTCTCTCTCTCTTTCTCTCTCTCTCTCGCTCTCTTTGTGTGGGATTATTATGCGTGTCGCTCCAGCCCCCATTGCCCTCAAAGAAAACTACACACAATTTTACCTCTTTCCAGCTCAGTGACTCTGCTTTAACTCACCTGTGGTTCCCCTTTAACCACTTTCCTCGTTGTTGCAGTGACACTCCTGAGCCCTGCCGGCTCTAAGCCCCATCTCACCCTCTACAGGGAACACACCACTATTACTACCTCTCCAACACTGTCTTGTGTTATCTGTGAAAGTCTCTTTACTGTCATTATACACAACTACTTATTTTCTTATATACACCCTGGCATTTATTTTAACATCCTGCCTGTTCCTGCTAGTCTGTCATTTCACTAGTTCCTCTTGTGTTTTCTGCTTCTACTTCTCCATGTTTTATCTCTCCCTCCTTCTTTGTGCCTCTCCTTTCTTCCCAGCAGACTTTCATCTCGCTAAATCCTGTTAAAGTCAATGTGAAGAGCTTCCTTCAGTTTCATGCCTGCTAGTTAAATCCTGCAGGTGCCCAGGCACTGTTTCTCATCCCTGTATGGAGATGTCTGAACCCGTGTCCAGTGTGCTTCACATGTGTGCAGTCGAAGAAAGCTCAGGTCCAAGCCAGGTGAGCCAGAGAAATATTGTTCTGAAAAGCACATCATCCTTTCCTCACTGGAAAGAAGGTAAAGAGCTCTGTGTTACAGGGCTGTTTCCTTAGGGTTTTACAACACACGCTTGCGATGGAAATCGCGCGGCTCTTCCCTTCACTGTTAAGAAATGCAAATAGGTGCAAATAAATGCTTGTATTGTGCTACCCCCACATCATACAGACATTGACACACACATGTAGACCTCCAGGGAGACAAACAACTTTTAATCACAACAGTCACCTACGATATTAGAGTCCCATGTTGTGTTATTTTAGAAGGAAAGAAATCACCTTTCAGCCTGAAGCCGAAGGCCTTTGGGGAGATTCTGGTCCCCTGTGTTATAAACACAACGCAATGCAAGCTGGTGAGAAAAGGGGAGAGAGAAGAAAACAAGCTACCCCAGTAATGGGGTTCATTCCCAGTGTGCAGAGTATTACACAAGTACTAAATAGGGAGGCAGCCATAAAGGGACGCATACTTAGTCCAGTCAATGCACTGGGGCTGCTATATTGAGGCCATGCCACAGGAAGAGTGAACATTGCTTAAGACAGGGAGACAGTTTGTGCGCTCTGAGGGAGCGGTGGCTCTCTGATGCATTTCTCTTTTTTTTCCCCCAGTTATGGCTTGCGTAGGTCATTGTATTGGCTTGCCATTATTTGAGAAAGCCTCCATCTAATGTTGTGTTTTTCTGCAGATTTGCTTATAGTGCATTAAGTCCTGCAGTGATAGATATAGGGTTAGGTTTTGTGTACCTCTTGGGTACCTTTTGAGGACCTTTTTTTCCTCCAGTTCATTTAAAGTCAATGCAGCAATGTGGCAAGCTTATACTATAGACTAACCCCAGAGTACACTGACCCTGGCATTAGTCCTTGAAATGTATTCACCTTTTTTTCCCCCATTTGAACGGATAGTTTTTGAATGTGTGTGCATTTACATTTCAAGGCTTTCCATTCTGAGCTTCCAAGATATAGGGCAAAAGTTCAAAACCCCCATCGTGCAACTTTGTGATGCAGTGTGGGTGAACGTACTTGCTGAGACCTTTCTCATTTTTTTCCCCTCATATTTTTAATGACCACACCCATGACATTGAGTGGTTATATGGTAGCCACAGCGGCTGTTGTGTTAAAGTGTTGATTGGTAGAGACACAGGATGGCATAGGGATTCATGATTGTTTCTGTTTGTATATCAACATATATATTTTTTTCAGCAGCAGCCTACAGTACTAACTCCATTTGATCAAAATACAGAGCACAGAAAATATTGTCCTTTTTTGCACAATTCTTTGTCATATGTATTTATCTTACAGTTATGTTACTGTGTTTTTTTTGTCTATGTGAGACAATGTAAAATATTGTTTGTACTGCTGTAATCTTTATAGAAGAAGTGCCTCTTTATTTGTCAATTTTCCCCCCATGGTATCGAAAATGGTATCAAGTATCAAATATTTTCCTGCCAGTATCCAGTTTGAAATTCTAGTATGGTGACAACCCTGTACTCCATATAATGATGACATCTGCTTTTTACTTGTGATGACCTCGCTGACACTCATCAAATCAACATTTTGACAGAGTTTTTGATCTTAACCCCTTCGGTCACCGTACAGGTGGGGGGAAAAAAATCACCTTCTGCCTACATAATCTTTTTAGGTAGGAGATGTCAGAAAATGAATATTGCAGTACAATATATAACTATAGAAAGTGATGTACACAGCTGTGTACGCAGTGACCAAAGAGGTTAACCAGAACCACAGCAGTCTCAAAAAGCAGGTCTGTTGTGTTATATCGTGTAAACAGCATGTCAGAAGGACTTGACCTGTTTGGACCTGAGCCTGAGTTACAAATGTATAACCTCTTTTGGCACATTGATGCAGGTTAAGCAAACATTGCTGGACTGTCTGGGTGGTTTGACCCTCCTCTCCACCTGGGTTTGATGTGGGTCAAATGTTGCCTGGCTTTGGTCACTTTCCGTTGCTGTCTGGAACAGAAAGAGTCTTAACTTTTAAATGTCATTTACCCACTGGTGGAAGAAAGCGTGGGAGCGGGGGGGGGGGGGGGGGGGGGAA